>CM035142.1:60293169-60883169 GCA_020205605.1 Panax ginseng
AGATGCAAAACAAAAAATCCAAAAATCAAGAATCCGGTATCGATGCTTAGAATAACCGCTTTGATGCTTTTGATTACAAAAAAAAGTCGCTACCAGTTTTTTCGGTTCGGTTTTTCGATTATACCGCAATAATTAAATAATTTTTTTTATATTAACAAATTTTTTAAAACTAAGAAATGAGACTAGTAAATTACATTCTTACTATCTTTTTTATATATATTCTATTAAAATTTAATATTCTTGCCTTTAAGAAGAATGAATCTCATGATCTTATGCACTCAAAACGTTATAAATAGTTTTTTTTCCATTAAGTCATGAAAGTTTTGATACTATCTTACTATTTAGTGGGAGTATAATTTTAATTTTAGTAGTTGTAACCACCAAAATCAGAATTGTATTTTAGTAATATAATAATAATTGTTGGACCTCTTGAGAGCTTTTGGACACTTCTAACAGGCAACCAATAATTGATTATTTGGTGAAAAAAAAGAAAGAAGAGAGAATAAAGCTGTATTTAATTTCTTTTCCTTTTCACAAGTTAAAATAATGTTATTTATTAGTAGTAACGCAGTAGCTTTTTAAAACCTTTACAAAAAAATACCCAAACAGGAATGGGCTACTAAAACATTCGGCTTTACCGAATGGAGTATTTACAAAAAGTTTCAAGTTTTCGGTTTTTCGGTATTACCGAATTCAAAATTTTTATTACCGCTTCTTAGATATCGAAAAAAGAATCGAATAAAAAAGCATCACTGCAATGATGCAAGTTTCACCGATTCGATAAAAAACAAAAAAAACCAATTTTTTTGAGCACCCCTAGGAAGACCTATCACAAAATCCATTATGATATGCTCCTATTTCCATTCTAGTATCTCTAAAGGTTGTAACAATTCACTTGGCTTTTGATGTTCAGCTTTAACTTTTTGACACGTTAGGCATTTTGCTATACATTCAACAACATCCTTTTTCATATTCGACCACCAGAAATGATGTCTGAGATCCTGGTATATTTTTGTACTTCCAGGGTGAATCGAATATCATGAGTTGTGAGCCTCACTCAAAATTTCCTCTTTAATTTCCTGTACTGGCGGAACCCAAATTCTTCCCTTAAATCTAAGCAATCCTTATCAACTTTAAATTTGTCTTCTTCACCTTTAGACACTTTCCTTCTTATCTTTTCATAGTTTTTATCCTGAAGTTGTGCATTTCTTACCTTAACCATCAAAATTGAATTGCTCCCTATCTTGAACAATTTTGCATCTGACTTTGTCGGATATTTAATTTCCAACTCCATCTTGGCCATTTCTGCCACAAGCTTCTTTTGAGAAGTTAACATCATTAATTTCTCCCGACCCTTTCTACTTAAGGCATCGTAACAACATTCGCCTTTTCGGGATGATAAAGAATATCGTAGTCATAGTCTTTAATCAACTCCAGCCATCTTCTCTGTCGCACAAATCCTTTTGTGAAAAGATATACTTCAGACTTTTATGGTCTGCATATATCTCACGCCTCTCTCCGTAAAGATAGTGTCTCAAAATCTTTAGAGCAAACACCACCGCAACCAACTCCAAATCATGAGTTGGATACCCTTTGTCGTAATCCTTCAATTAACGCGATGCATACGCAATAACTCTGCCATTCTGCATAAGCACACAGCCTAGTCCTTTATCCGATGCATCACTATATACCACAAAATTCCCTGTATCATCAGGCAATGATTACACAGGTGTTGAACTCAATTTCTTCTTTAATTCTTGAAAACTTTCTTCACACTTCTCCGTCCAAAAAAACTTAACTGCCTTCCTAGTTAAATTTGTCAACAGAGTTGCAATCTTGGAAAAATCTTGAATAAAACGCCTATAGTAACCCGCCAATCCCAAGAAACTTCTTTTACTTCTGACGGTGTCTTTGGCTGATCCTAATTTATAACAGCTTCAACTTTTGATGGATCTACCGAGATTCTGTCCTTATCAATAACGTGCCCACGAAACTGCACATATTCTAACCAAAATTCACATTTCAAAAATTTAGCAGACAACTACTCTCTTCTTAATGTCTCCAACGCTACCCTTAAGTGTTCTACATGCTCCTCCTTAGTTTTAGAATACACTTATATATCATCAATAGACACCACTACAAATTTATTTAAGAAAGGTTTAAACACTCTATTCATCAAATCCATGAATGATGCAAATGTATTGGTTAAACCAAATGACATAACCAAAAACTCGTAATGACCATACCGAGTTATGAATGTCATTTTTGGTACATCCTCCTTCCTTACCTTTAATTGATGATATCCACTTCTTAAATCTATCTTCGAAAAGTATCTATCTCCCTTCAGTTAATCAAACAAGTCATCGATTCTCGGTAACGGATACTTATTTTTAATCGTTACCTTATTTAATTCTCTGTAATCAATGCAGAGCCGCATTGATCCATCTTTCTTCTTGACAAATAACATCGGCGATACACTCGGCATGATATACTTCTTGTCTAGTAATTCCTGCAACTGCACCATTAGCTCTTTCATCTCTACTGGGGCCATTCTATATGGGGCTTTAGATATCGGGGTCGTTCCTGGCGCTAAATTAATTACGAACTAATTCTCTCTATCGGGCAGAAGTCCAGGAAAATCTTCTGGAAATACATCTACAAAATATGTAATAACCGATATCTCTTCCAATTCCACAATCTTCTTCTGAGTATCCACTATGTAGGCTAAGTATCCTACACATCCTTGTCTCAGTAACTTCTTGGCTTGCGTCATCGTCAGACAACTCGCTTGTTTAGGCGACTTGCTACCATAAAATACCACCTTTGACGGAGTCATAAGGTTAACACATTTCTTTTGGTAGTCAATTACTACCCTGTAATTGAATAACAAGTTCATTCCCAGTATAACATCAAATTCCCCAAGTTTAATTGGTATAAAATCCATTATCATCTCGTGGCCCTATATAACGACTCTACAATTCTTGTATATAAACCGAACATGAATCACTTCCCTATTTGCAATCTCTATGCATAAAGGAAAATCTAATTCTTCATGAGGCAAATCTAAGTTCTGAGCAATCATCGGATATAAATGAACAAGTAGCACCTGAATCAAATAGCACATAAGCATTAATACCATTAATCGGAATGATACCTGAAACCACATCCTTTGACTCCATAGCATCTTGCACAGTCATATTGAAAGTTCTAGTATTAGTTTGGTTTGATAACACTGGCCCAGTTATAGTTAATGTACCACCGTTGTTGCTTCCCTTACCCCCACTTGCACCTCCCGCTGTCTTCCTAGGATAATCATGAGCCATATAATCCTTCGACCCGCAAGTGAAATAGGCTCCCTTCTTCAGGCTAAAACAATTTGTCGCAATGTGACCCTCCTGTCCACAATTGAAACACACTCTCTTACCCTTCAGACACACACCAGTGTGGTTCTTTCGACAAGTAGTACAAGCTTCAACCTTTTTCTTTTGCTGACTTCCTTGTTGTCCTCCTGCATTCGAATTTTCATTCCACTTCCTCTTCTGGTTATTACTTCCATTATTGCTTCCACCAACCTTGTTTTCATCCTCACTCTTCCACTTCTTCTGTTCTTGAATATACTTGATTAAGGCATCACTTCCACTTTCCGTGATAATTGTATTTTCTAGTACTACCGCAAACGTATTTAGCTAAAACATTGAAACCTTGCTATATAGCCAGGGCATCAACCCTTGTTCAAACCTTCTCGCCTTACGCTTATCTGTATTGACTTGGTATGGAGCAAACCTTTCCAACTCATTAAACTTCGCTACATACTCTGGCACATACATGGTTCCTTTCTTTAGTTCCAAAAATTTAACTTCCATCTGGTTCTGGGAACTCGCCGGAAAGTACATCTCGAAAAACATTTCTTTGAACCTATCCCACGCTATAATTCCCTGTCCCCCATGAACCCTATTTGCTCGCCACCAATAACTAGATTCAAAATTCAACATAAACATTGAAAAAGTAGTTTTTCGATCCTCATTGACCCTGATAATGTCAAAAACCTTCTCCATTTCCTTGATCCAGGTTTGGGCTTTAACTGGATTCATAGACCCTTAAAAATTCTATTGTTAGTTTTCGTGATTTTATGATGTTTTGAATTAGATCATTATTGTTAATTTAACCCCTCGAGGTGGTTGTTATATTTTTGATTTTATGATGTTTTGAATGATAACTAATTTAAGGATATTAGACGTGTGCATGGTTCATGGTTTGTTATTATATTATTAAATATGCATGGATTATGGTTTATAATATTATAATTAATATGCATGAGTTTATAATATTATTAAGGAAGATTTGAATTGGAGCTTATCAAGGAAGATTTGAATTGAAGTTCATTAAGGAAGGTTGGTTTTCTAAGAAATCTGTTTTGGTTTTAAAATGTCCATTTATTAAGGAAACATGTAGTAACAAATCTTTAACAAATCATATCAATCTCCTTTAATAAAGTTTGGATATATATAGTTTTATGACTCCTAATATTGTGGGATTCTTTATAGCTGTCAAGGAATATATATATATATATATATATATATATATATATATTATATATAAATCGGTTTATTAGAATCCAACTGGACTAATCTTAATATGACAACTTATTTGGACTCTTATTATATCCTTGATTTACCAAATCATTTGGACTCTTTAATTGCTAAAATCATTGTGTATATCAACTTGTGATATATGTTTCGTTGGTCAATACTGTAGCTTTAATTATGGGATTTAAATTATCTGATTTCTTGCTAACAAATATAGCCGTTGGCCTTCATGTTATATAAAGCTTCATCATGCTCGGTTATGGATAAGACCCAACAATTGGAAAGCAGCAATTCATTCTTCTTAATTCTTATAGCTTTCTAATAGTCTTTCTAGCAATCAATGTTCTATTATCCTTAGGCTAGAAAGTTGATATTCCATTGGAATCACCATCATTGTAATTTGAAAAACAAAACTGTTAGCTTTGGTGGTCTAGAGTTTCTAGAGTTTAGTGGGTCTGTTCAAAGGAAGCTTCAAAGGTCTCAGAGGTGAGAACAAAAAGGAGGTGTACAAGTTGCAGAGGTGCAAAGGGGGCATTGGTGTCCAACATCAGAATTGAAGCGTCTTTGTAACAGGGAGTTATTTTTTGTATTGAGGTTTAAATCTTAATAAAAAGAGTCTCCAATCCTAGTTGGGATTGGACGTGGATTAGGCCACTAGATTAGAGGATTGAACCACGTAAAAATCTTGGTGTGATTTTTACTTCTGTTTATCTCTTTAATTGTCATTCACGTTCGCATATTTTTGTTCATCACGCTAATCCGACATAAAGGTCAGGTGTCTATCGATAATAATAATAATAAAAAGAACACACACTAAAGTAGGCAGTGTGTGGTATCTCATTAAACTGTAGCATAATATTTCAAAAAGTTTTCACCGTTTATCACTTTTAGCTTTAACACCTATTCACCCCCCCTTCTAGGTGTGCACATACATAGAATTACATTTTGTATCAGAACTTGGCTCTACTAATATTGATCGTTGCAGGTCGTAGGGGAAGATCCTATGGCACACCTAAACTTTCAAGAAGGTCAGTCCACAAGTAGGCCACCGCATTGTTGCTTCTAGTGAGAACTTCAATTTTTGGAAGTTCAGAATGAAGATCTATCTGAACCGTGACCCATGGGAATGGTGGGTAGTCGAAAATGGACCGGTCATTCCGCGACATGATGATGGCAAGCCAAAGAATCTCATGGAAATGGACTCAAATGAATCGTATATGGTATCTTATGATTCCAAGGCAATGAATACACTTTTAAGTGGCATGGTTCAGTCAGAGATAGATAGAGTCTCTTCTTATACTACGGCTAAGGAAATTTGGAACACAATTATCATCAGCCACGAAGGTACTACTAAAGTGAAAGAGGTCAAGCTGAGCATGCTAATGCATGAATATGAACTATTCAAATTGGAGAAAAATGAATCAATTAGAGATGCCCAAACAAGATTCCTCACTCTAATGAATTCTCTAAGCTTGCTCGGACGAAAGATTGATCAAAAGAAAATCAACCAAAATCTTCTTAGAGTCATGCCAAAGCGATTCGCACCAAAGGTTACTACACTTCAGGACTCAGTCACAATCAGCACAATGGAAACTCTTACCTTATTTGGAGAACTTGAAGAGTTTGAAAACCAACTAAAATTGTACGATGAAGAAGATGAGGTACCTAAGAAGAAGACCTTGGCTTTACAAGCTGAAAGCTACATAGAAGGCAATGATGAAGATTTTGATGAAGAAATTGAAATGATCTCAAGAAAACTTGAGAAACTACTTCAAAGAAAGAAAGAAAGGAAAAATCAAAAAGGTAGCTCAACTCCAATGAACAAGTCCAAAACGAAACAATATGAAGAAATTGGCCAATTATGTTTCATGGGACTAGACAATGATCAACTTGAGGTAACGAATTTTCATGAAAATTTTGAAATATCTACATTTGATTATCTTGCTTTACAAAATGAAAATCAAAAGCTTAAAAAGAAAACTGCTTATTTTAAGAACTGTGTAAACGAGCTAATGAATGAAGTTGAGTCACTTATTGAAGAAAGAAAAGAAAATGAATATCTTAAAAATGAAAATCAAATTTTAAAAGAAAAATTGAAAATGAGAGATGTATGCATAGATGCTTTTAATGATGGAAAAATTATGAATATGCAACATGATGATAATGTAATAAATGTAGAAATAACATCTTTAAAAAATGATCTTGCTAAATTTGTGCAAGAAGAAGAGAACCTAAATGTTATGTTAGGGGCACAAAGGTTCAGTCTTGATAAACAAGGGATTGGTTATAATCCTATTAAAAATGTGGAAAATAGGACTAATAATAATATTAGAATTATTAATAGTAAATCAAGGCATAAACCACTTTATTGTTCACCATTTGTTACTTGTAAAAAATGTGGGTTTAAAGGTCATTTTGATTCTAATTGTAATAAAATTAGAATAAAACAAATTTGGATAAAGAAAAGTGATTCATATGTTACTAACCCAAAAGGACCCACCCAAGAAGATTTGGGTACCAAAAAGATAGAGACTATTTGTTTGTTTTGTAGGTGTCTCAAGATCAAAAAGGAGATGGATGATACTGAGAGATTACAGAAGTTGTGCATGTAGTATTTGATGAATTTAACTGTGGCTATCAAAAGAAGAAAATGAAGTTTTTGCACGAAAAGGCAATCTGATTAGTGGAAATAGACAGCTCAATCTGGACAGCCTAAGCCATCTGCATCAGAAGGAAAAAAATAGATGAACCAGAAAAACATGCAGAAACCTAAATCCAGACAGTTCGACCCGTCTGTTTTAGAAGGCAGATCAGATGAATATTCTGATGCAAAATCTGATATTCCAGAAAGTGAGAAAGTGAATCAGATGAACAAATGACCAATGGTAGTCTTCCAAGAACATCCAAAATAGTGAAAAATTAACCTCCTAACCTGAGCTTTAAAGACATCAACATTGGGATGACCAAAAGGAGTGCTAGTGAAGAGATTTTTGATTCTGAAAATACAAAAGTCCAATCTACACTAAGGAGCACAACTATCAAGATTTCTACTGGAAAATGTAATATGTAGGTAACAAATCACAAAGGTATGATTATATTGTTTACTTGCTATATGTGATTTTGTTATAACCTTGCTCCAATGTCATTCTTTGTGCTGAATTCTTTCAATTTGAAAAATGGGGTGAGATAACTAATTATATGAATTATTTTTTGTTGATGACAAAGGGGGAGAGATATAACTTGATGATTTATTTATAATGAAAAAAGGCGAGAGATATTTGGGGAGAGATATTTGGGTATATTTGAATTGATATTGAGATACTATATTGTGTTGAAATATGCAATGATAAAGTCATTTTATTTTGCTCTTTGATATGCATACATTTAGGGGGAGTAATATACTTAGGCAGAGCATGTTGGTTAAAGTCGTGCATAAATTGTCATCATCAAAAAAGGGGAGAATGTTAGTTTTTGATTTTATAATGTTTTGAATGATGACTAATTTAAGGATATTAGACGTGTGCATGGTTCATGGTTTGTTATTATATTATTAAATATGCATGGATTATGGTTTATAATATTATAATAATATGCATGAGTTTATAATATTATTAAGGAAGATTTGAATTGGAGCTTATCAAGGAAGATTTGAATTGAAGTTCATTAAGGAAGGTTGGTTTTCTAAGAAATGCATTTTTGGTTTTAAAATGTCATTTATTAAGGAAACATGTAGTAACAAATCTTTAACAAATCATATCAATCTCCTTTAATAAAGTTTGGATATATATAGTTTTATGACTCCTAATATTGTGGGATTCTTTATAGCTGTCAAGGAATATATATATAACTTGGTTAAATCAGTTTATTAGAATCCAACTGGACTAATCTTGTATGACAACTTATTTGGACTCTTATTATATCCTTGATTTACCAAATCTGTTGGACTCTTTAATTGCTAAAATCATGGTGTATATCAACTATGATATATGTTTCGTTGGTCAATATTGTAGCTTTAATTATGGGATTTAAATTATATGATTTCTTGCTAACAAATATAGTCGTTGGCCTTCATGTTATATAAAGATTCATCATGCTCGATTATGGATAAGACCCAACAATTGGAAAGCAGCAATTCATTCTTCTTAATTCTTATAGCTTTCTAATAGTCTTTCTAGCAATCAATGTTCTATTATCCTTAGGCTAGAAAGTTGATATTCCATTCGAATCACCATCATTGTAATCTGAAAAACAAAACTGTTAGCTTTGGTGGTCTAGAGTTTCTAGAGTTTAGTGGATCTGTTCAAAGGAAGCTTCAAAGGTCTAAGAGGTGAGAACAGGTGTAGAGGTGTACAAGTTGCAGAGGTGCAAATGGGGCATTGGTGTCCAACATCAGAATTGAAGCGTCTTTGTAACAGGGAGTTATTTTTTGTATTGAGGTTTAAATCTTAATAAAAAAAGTCTCCAATCCTAGTTGGGATTGGACGTGGATTAGGCCACTAGATTAGAGGATAGGGGCTGAACCACGTAAAAATCTTGGTGTGATTTTTACTTCTGTTTATCTCTTTAATTGTCATTCACGTTCTGCATATTTTTGTTCATCACGCTAATCCAGACACTAAAGCAGACAGGTCTAGTTGTCTGATAATATTAAACAAAGAACACACACTAAAGTAGACAGGTGTAGCTGTCTGAATTAAACTTGTAGCATAATATTTCAAAAAGTTTTCACCGTTTATCACTTTTAGCTTTAACACCTATTCACCCCCCCTCTAGGTGTGCACATACATAGAATTACAGTTGTCTTCTTCTAGGAGGCATTTTCTATTTAAGACATACGCTTATTAGATCACCACTCAGTTCCTTAAATATTTAAGGTTCAGTTAAAACATTATATGATTAAAGCTTAACACATAACTTTTCAATATACTTCGATAATTTATTCATTCATGGCTTCCAAAACATAGTAATGATAACATTTTTACTATCAACATCAACTTTCCTAAACTTGAAAAGTTTCAGGATTACATACTCATCTTACCCCATTATTTATCTCAAAATATGGGATTTACATTTTATTTAACACATATTTAATCACATAACTTATTACTCTTCCTATCTTGGCATATTAAGACGTCGAGAAGCTTCTTTACACTCTTCTTCCATAATATAATACATCGTCCTACGATCCATCATGTACCATGGCAAGTCTTCAAATTGAGCTGGGTAATAAAAGACTCGGTCATGTGCCCTATTAATTAGAGAATGAAAAGCACAATCCATTTCATTTATCTTGGCCTTCTTCGTCTGTACCTTATCTTCAGCATGATCTGCACGCTGAGTAGCCTTAATCCAAGCGTCTTCTGCTCTCGCACACTTAGTTGACTCCTCCTTCAAATCATCTTTTAGCTTCTCAACTTCAGTTTTCATCTTTTCATTCTTAGCCAATAGCTCCTCTTGATGACCATCTGTGTGAACTAGGGTTCCATTCTGTGTTCCCAAGAAGCGTGTCGAGTTCCTGAATCTCCACATCCTTCTGCTCTATAGTAGCCTGACGCATATCAGCCAGTTCCTTCAGTTCCTCAACCTTAGCCCGTAACTCTATATTACGATCATATAATTCATCATACATCTCAGCTGATATGGAGTTTGGTGGAAACCCTTCACGATCATCTTCCTTATCATTCACCTCTATCTCCTCAGAGTCCTCCTGAACACAGGCTCATTCCCCTGTTCCTCAATAGCGACCAACACAGAAGGCTCCCTCTGGATCAACTGCTCTCGAACAACATAGACATCTCGGGGCTCCTCATCTCTTGGCACCTGAGGTATCTCTTCCCTAACTTGTATGGACGCTTCAACGTTAGACATCCTGACAACAAAATACTTTTAAATTTTATTTATTACGTGACACTCTTCGATACTCGCGAGCACATAAGTTATTAACACATAAGCACATAAAGTGTTTTATCATTTTGTTTTATCTTCAATGAATTCCTTAATTCATTCCTTAAAACTCGATAAGAGTTTATCACCACCATGTTTTCTATCTCCTATAAGGTTACTTCCTAAGGTCTCCCCCACCTAAGGTTCATAACCTAAAGCTTTGATACCAACTTGTGACACCCCTAAATCCAGGTACTTCATTCCCACAAGATTTGGTGCTCACCAACCAAAATAATTACATCTAACTACCCATAATCAAGGATAAAGACATAAATTAAACAACTTAAATAACAATCCTCCCCATTAAAGGGTTACATCATCTTAAAATAAATCCCAGGTAATCTAATCTTAAATTATTACATAAGTCTGCGGAATACATCATAATTAAATAAGTATCATAATAGAAGTTCAGTTAAGTAAAATTAAATAAGTCTTCATCATTTGGACATCTTGCCCTTGCCTTTGCTAGAAGACAGCTCATCAACTTTCTCAACTTTAACTGCAGTGTTAATTGCAAGAGTGAGCAAATAATTGCTCACTAATATAATGATGACAAAAATAATAATGTAAGAGAAAGCAATGAATACTGAATAATAGAGAACTTGTTCTTCGAATCAAGAATAAAAAACAAGTTTGAGATTTGTATTTGAGGGTCTTAAGACCATGAACTGTGTCCCAAGGTTATTAAGTATTTCTACCTCAACCTTTAACAATCGTTAGACTATACAGACCTTTCTTTTCGTACTTAGGGGGATAAGCCCTTTATACCATGTATTGTGCACAAACATCTAAATGCTAATGCGTACATAATCCCCTATATTAGGGTTGTTCATCTTAGTTTGACTTTAGAATTTCCGCAGTAAAGAAAGTTTAGTTTGGATTAGTTTAACATTGATTCTAGAATTTTAGAACGCTCATCAACTATGGACTAGCCAATTTCAATAAAAGTTCACTAGCCACTCGAGGTTCGATACGATAATATAAGATTGAACAACTATATTTTAATCAAATATTGAAAATCAACAATATACAATTGAATAAACATTGTATATCCAAAGTATTACATCCAAAAGAGTTGGGAAATCTCATTTGGGACAATGAACTTGAACAATTTATGCTTTAAATGGCAAGAAACAAAAGTTAGGAACTTGCTCAATAAAATATTAAAGATAAGAAGCTTGCATAACAATATCAAGTTAGGAATATGAAACTTGCTCAATGTAAAAGAATTAGGATACAAGAACTTGCATAATCGTAAAAAAGATAGAGCTGAGAAACTTGCTCAACATAAGATTAAGGTTTAAGAACTTGCCTCGTGTGTAAGCTACATAATTATAACACGTTCGCCAAATACCCTACATATACCATTAGAATCGCAATATTGATTAGTTAAACTAACATTAACCTTATAGGTTTAATTTACATTCAAGTTCATCTCATTATTCTATATCATATTCCAATCACCAACACCATTTACAGGTCTGAAACCGTAAATCTGGTAAAGCTTCTTCATGCTTAAATAACATCTCAAGACTTAATAAACTATAAGTCAAAGTTTTCTAAGTCATTCTCTCTCCATCCTAAAATCATCATATACATGTTTACAATCTGTTTTAGAATCTCATTTTATATTTAACACATTATCATGCATCTTTGACTAGGTTAGGTCAACACACTATGGACAGAAGGAAAAAAAACCAAACTGCTTTACATTTCGAAACATTTAAGGCGCTGATCATTACCGGTCCATGATCCCAGATTCTGGAAACTATTTTCTGCTCTGTTCCAAACTAAAGTTCCCAAAACTTCACAGAACCAGCAACATTGGTATACCAGAAATTGTAATCTTAATAAAATTAACACCAAGCATGCATATTACACTTCTAACAACAAAGCAACCAAATTTAAAGGATTAAAGCCATGTTTATGATTATAACTAAAATTTTGACATGTTTAGTGAATCATATCACTACGACTTCGTTAATCCACAAAATTAATTCATTCCAAATGTATTGTTTTTGTATTTCAATATAATAACAATAATAATTAACAATATACATATTCTAACATGAATTGAACTTAAATTTTTGACTCAAAATATACCATATTATACATATTCAACCAAAACCAATTCCTTCTTCTCAAACACGACTACTCATGAAGTTTATACTCCAAAATCATTTGTAAACTACATTTAACCGATTATAAACTATCTATAACATACATAACAACCATTCTAACAAATCATTAACCAAATTTTCCCTTTTTCCCAAGAAACACAAGAACAGAAACATGATTTTCATGAATTTTCTAACTGCAATTCACTTTTAGATGATAACAGACAAATTACATATATATAATCAACATCTTAAACATTAATCCAACAAGAAATCCAAATCAAAGAGAATAAATATTACACAACAAAGACTTGGAATTAGGAATAGATTATACCTTTAATCTTTGATTTTTGTTAGTAAAGATGATGATTCCAAGGCTTTGACAAACCTTTTTCTTCCCCTTGATTCCCAATTCACAAAGAACCCTCAATTTCTCTCCCTAGCTCACTCTATCTTTCTATGTATTTTCTCTGTTCTTCTTAGCTTTTTGGAAAAATAATACGCAAAACAAAAAAACTGATGTATATAATCTCTCCCACGTTCATTAGTTAAAAAAAACCAATAGGCTTATCAGTTAAATCATGCCAAAAGCCACAAGCTTTTGTTTGGATGCACACTAATACTTCCCCCTTTAATTTATTTTTATAACACTTATATTATATAGTTCCATTGTCACATTTTCATTTAATTAATTTTAATCAAGTCAAATTTACACGTATCTTAAAATTATAATTATATTTATGCTTAACAAATTTTTTCACATCTAATTTAATTATTAAATTAAACTAGAACATCATCACTACACAACATTACTATTATCAAACAATTTATTTAATTTAATTATTTCATTAAATCAAATCTTAAATCTACAAAATTACCATATATTAATTTAGTTAATATACACATTTAACGAAATTATTACACAACAATTTAATGAAATATCTATTTACTTCAATAAATAAATGAATTCAAATATTTATTTAGCCTAATAAATATTTTTAAATTACATATAAAATTCTCGTTTGTTACAAATATTGCCTCTAATAGTCCTCAGGGTTGTCTCTGAGGTTGGTTTGACCTCACGCGGTTAAATCCAGGCTTTGAACTTGATCCCCCGACGTTATCTCCGGGGTTGGAATTGGCTCTCCCGAGGTTATTTTCGGAACTTGGACTGAATCTCTCAGGGTTGGAAACTGAATCTCCCGGGGTTTTCTCCGGGTTTGGAACTACATTTCCTAGGGTTATCTACAGGGTTGGAAACTGAATCTCCCAGGGATATCTTCGAGGTTGGCTCTGGATCTCCCGAGGTTATCTCCGGGGTTGGAACTGGATCTCCCGGGGTTATCTCCGGGGTAGGAACTAAATCTCTCAGGGTTATCTCCGGGGTTGAAATTGAATCTCCCAGGTTTATCTCCGGGGTTTGAACAAGATCTCTCGGGGCTATCTCTAGGACTTGGACTGAATCTCCCGGGGTTATCTCTGGTGTTGGAACTGAATCTCCTAGGGCTATCTCAGGGGTTGGAACTCGATCTCCCGGGGTTATCTCTGGGGTTGGAACTGAATCTCCCGGGGTTATCTCCGGGGTTAGAAATTGATTTGACTTCCAGGGTTATCTCTGGAAGACGATTCTGCCCTCCTGCATGGTTAGAAACAGGAATGCAAAATTTTAAGTGTCTACACATGTAAGACCCCAACTTTTATAAATAAAAATTAATTTTCTCGAAATATATTTTTGAATATTATGGTGTGGATTTGATATAATGTTATAGTTGTGGGCATTATTTACAAATTTTGCAAAGTAAGCAAATGGTTATATAATAATCAATTGGTCGGGGAATATTCATTTTAACAGGGAATATTCGTACGATGACACAATCATTGGTGGACCTAACAACGGAAGTATTGTCGTATTTAGAAAACGACAGAATTATCTTTTTATAAAAATAACGGCGAAAGTTTTATCGTTAAACTGTTGAACTACCCGGTGGTAAAAGAATAGTAATACGCGTGGTTGCATAGTAGCACACGGTATTGATTATTGATGCTTACGTGAGAAGTTATTCAGTTATACTCAATTATTGCTACAGTAATTGCTACATAATATCTTTCATATTATTAATTCAAGTATTGTCACAGTATCATCTGCATAATATTTTATATTATTAAATGAATAATTAAGACGACAAAGTTATTCATATTATTATTTGCAATATTGACAATGTCTAGAAAGTTCTTTCAAGGAGAGGTTTGGTCACCTAATTGCGCGCCAATAGGGAGAAATTCTTATCGGAAAGCCCTCTCTTTCCTGGGAATGATCTGGTTGTTAAATATTGTGAGTTATAATATTAATGATGAATAAATTCGTGTTGATTAAAGATGAAATTGATATTTCCATTATGTTGGGATTATTAGTGTTAGAGGAAATCGACATCTATTTCGATAATAATGGATGTCTGGAGGTTATATTGACCAATTGGGTAATTAATCGGATAAATGAGCAATTAATTGCTATTAATTCACATGCTTATAACTATTTGTTCACATGTGTGTACTATTGATTCACATGCATGTACTATTAGGGGAGGTGGTGCAAGATTGATAATACTTGCATGACTAAATTAAAAATGAAAGAAAAGATGAAGGTATTATACTGTAATATTTCGAGCCCCAAAACGTGCAATTATCAAAACTATGTTTCCCTATAAATAGAAGCTCATTCTTCTTTCATTCTCACCAATTCACTAAGACTCACAAGAGCAATTATAGAAAGAGAAGCTATAGAGAGAGAAGCTTTTGAGGGAAAGTAGAAGAGAAGTCTGCTACCTCACTATTCCAGTATCCAGTCTTCTTCTGAGGTAAGGGATATTATTTTTTCCAATATTCACAGGAATAATATTTTCTTCCATACTTTGTAGTATATGAGTAATATTATTTCGTCTCGTATTCCTGATTATACCCTCATTTTGTTAAAGTATTGCTTCTATACTCCGTGAAATTAGTAGAATATCCTTGAAATTTGTGCTTCATCTAGTATCATTTCACAAGGATATTTTCTGCACATTCTTGTTAAATTTTAAGCTTTTCATGCCGGAGTACTGTCCATGATTACTATTCATTTATACGGTACTATTCATAAAGTACTATTCACGGGTACTATTCACAAAGTACTATTCACGAGTACTATTCACAAAGTACTATTCATAGGGTACTATTCCCAAAGTACTATTCACGGGGTACTATTCACTCGGGTACTATTCACCCGGAGAATTATTCATGACAAAAAATTGATTTTTTGTTGTCCAAATCATTTTTGGTACAATATTATTCTTGAATTTTACTCCACAAAGTAGTATCATGTTGACAATTTGGACTTTATTAAATTATGGATAAATTAAATTATAAATTTTTAAAATTTTATCCTATTGCTTTCTTTTAATTGAATTCTTATATCATTGTCATCATCCTCATGCTTATATTGTGATAAAAGTTATCTTTGGCTTACGTGCATAGATAGACTGTTGATTGGTATGATATGACTAGGGATCATTCGATATAATCATGACCCGTAATGTTACAAATGATGTGGTAAAAATCCTCATTGGCCTGTAGTGCATTGATGGGCAGTTGTTGGTATGATTATGACCAGAGATTATTTGGTATAATCATGACCATTGATGATTACATGAATATCCTTGGCCCATAGTGCAGGGATGGTTCAATGATGTGGTTTATTTATTAAGCTGAGTCTCAGCGATAAAGTTGATGAAAAACCTTTTTAAATCATAGAAGATAGTAAATATCATGCTCTACTTGACTTTTTGAATGGATTGCTTGTTCCGCTACAGTTAAACTTGATGTTTATCGTATTTTATCAGTTTAACATTGTTGAAGGCTAATGATAATTTATTCTCCCATATCTTAGTCATAATATTTCTTACTGGGCTAGTTGAGCTCACCCTTTTACTTTCATTGTTCTCTTCAGGAAATGAGAACGTAGCTAAGACTAGTTGGGGAACAGAGTGACGGTCCGAGATGGTGGCTATAGTAGTCCTCACTATTTTATGAAATGGCGTGATAATAAATGTAATAAGGACTTCATTTGAGTTTGAATACTGTCTATGAGACAATATTCGTGTAAAAACTCTAAGTTATGCTTTTGTCGTATTGTATAAAAGAAGTTTGTATTTGATTTATGTACCATGTATTTGGCGACTCAGAATGGGTGATGTAAACCTATTTTGGGGGCATCACAATTGGTATCAAAGCTTAGGGATATGATCCCTGGCTGAGATGTAAGACTAGAACTAGGAGGGGAGAGACGGGAAATTCCTTCGCTAGTATGACCTACCTAAGTTTATTTGGTATTTATTTGGTCAGTCAGAGTATAGGGATAATATGTGACATGTCAATTAACCCTTGTTTTGTGGCAGTATTTGAAAATGGCATCCGAAAATGTTGAGATAAGAAATGAAGCACATGAGACCGTTGAGTTACCAACGATCAATACCCAGGATAATGTGCATCAGGATGGCAATAATCCTCAGGAAAACAACAACGCTGACTAAATGATGAACGATGGGATGTTTAGAGGCTTTATGCATTTCATGCAACATCAGGCGAGAACGACTCCTGTTCAAAATGCAGGTGGAAACACTGGTAACTCTCGGTCAGTCACCACTAAACAGTTCAAGGAGCTGGGACCACCAGAGTTTATTGGAGAGCCAAAACCACTTAAGGCGGAGACGTAGATAAAACAGATCACAAAGATATTTGATGTCATGGGATGCTCTTAGGAGCAAAAGGTTCCCTTTGCCACCTTTATGTTGCGAGGAGAGGCAGATTACTGGTGGGAATCGGTAAAGCATACTCAACCTGTCGCACTGAAGATGTCTTGGGAGAAGTTCCAAGAAATATTCAATGACAAGTACTTTCCCGAAAGTTTTCGTCACATGAAGGAGGTACAGTTTATCAAGCTGGAGCAAAACAATATGACCGTGTCACAATATGAAGCTAAGTTTGCCGAGTTGTCCCGGTTTGCGTCCCACTTGGTTGATAATAAGGAGAGAATGACGCGGATATTTCTAAGAGGTTTGAAACTCGAGATACGTCAATACTTAATTTCTCACAACTGTGTTAGTATTCAGATGTTGTAAATAGGGCTCAGTTATTGGAGCCCGATAACGAGTCAACCCATCCAAGAGAGAGCAGCCGACAAAAGGATAATACCAGTGGTAGCAGTCATCGAAGCGGTGACAACAAACATGGAGGGAATCAACATGCCAGAAATGGTAACCACTTCGGTGGTAATCATGGCCAAGATAATAGAAGTGGAAATTTCAAGAAGAGAAAATTCAATAATGATGGAAAGACGTCAGAACCAGCACCTGTTTATTAAGGAAGGAGAACGACTGTCGGTCGTATGTTACAAATGTGGAGGGGAGGGACATATCAGTCCAAACTGTACGCAGTAATCTAAAGCGTGTTATATTTGTGGAAGAAAAGGTCACCTAGCCCGATTTTGTCGTGCACCGAAGTCAAGTCCAACTGGGATGGAGGCATCAAAGGCCGTCCTAGACAAGACAAAACCGGTAGTTCAAGGGAGAGCTTTTGTCGTAACCTCCCAAAAAGAGAGGAATCCGAACGAGGTGATCACGGGTAAGCTAATCATAAACTCTAGCGAAGTATATACCTTATTTGATACCGGTTCTACCCATTCATTTATTTCTCCTACTTGTGCTCAAAGTTTAAATTTGACTCTGGAGAAATTAGACTTTGACTTATTTGTTGAAACTCCGTTGGGAGAAACCTTCATTACATCCACTGTTTATAAGTCCTGTTTTATTCAAATCAGTACCCTCACATTACCTGTCCATCTTATTTCCTTAAAAATACTTGCATTTGATGTGATTTTAGGGATTGATTGGTTAACTACTCATCATGCAAAAAATGATTGTTTTTGTAAGGTTGTTAGCTTTCATATTCCTAACCAACCTATTATGCGAATTCAAGCAACCAAACCACTAAAGTCAATCACTGTCATATCGAGCCATAAAGCTATTCGTTTATTGAAAAATGGATGTCAAGCTTTCTTAGCCCATGTCACAGATTTAAACAAAAAATACGTCAGATTTGAATGATATTTCTATTGCTAATAAATTTCCTGACGTATTTCAAGAAGAACTTCCTGGCCTACCCCCGGAGCGTGAAATTGAGCTTGGTATCGACCTTGAACCCAGTACAAAACCCATCTCCAAAGCCCTATATTGAATGGATCCTATTGAACTTCAGGAGTTAAAAACCCAACTACAAGAATTGTTAGATATCGGTTTCATTCGACCTAGTACGTCTCCTTGGGCTGCTCTTGTTCTATTCGTGAAGAAGAAAGATGGAAGTATGCGACTTTGTATTGATTATCAGGAGTTGAATCATGTCACCATCAAAAATAGGTACCCGTTGCCTCGTATTGATGACCTGTTTGACCAGTTGCAAGGCGCCAAATTCTTTTCAAAGATTGATCTTAGCTCGGATATCATCGATTGAAGATTAAAACCGATGACATTCCAAAGATCGCTTTTAGAACTTCTGACGGCAATACGAATTCCTAGTCATATCTTTTGGATTGACTAATGCTCCTGCTGCCTTCATGGATATGATGAACCGAGTATTCAAGGAATATTTTGATCACTTTGTTGTCATCTTTATTTATGACATCCTCATTTACTCCAAAAGCCATGAAGATCATGAGCAACATTTGAGACTGATACTCCAAAAGCTTTGTGAAAACAAGTTATATGCCAAGTTGAAAAAATGCGAGTTCTGGCTTGAGGAAGTAGCATTCCTTGGGCACGTAATATCAAATCATGGAATATATGTTGACCCGGCAAAGATTGAAGCAATTTAAAGCTGGGAGTAACCTAAGTCAATGACTGAAGTACGTAGCTTTTTTGGGCTTAGCTGGTTATTATCGGAGGTTCGTGGAAGGATTTTCTCGAATCACTACTCCATTAACTCAGCTGACTCGGAAAGATACAAAATTCGGTTAGAGCGAAGAATGTGAGAAGAGTTTTCAAGAACTCAAGAGGAGACTCATTTCAGCACCTGTTCTAACAATACCATCTGGCTCGGAGGGATTTTTCATCTACTGTGATGCTTCAGGTAAAGGGATAGGATGTGTTCTCATGCAATATGGGAAAGTCATAGCCTATGCCTCACGACAACTCAAAGAATATGAGATGAATTATCCTACTCATGATCTAGAGTTAGCAGCTGTCGTTTTTGCGCTTAAGATTTGGAGGCATTACCTATATGGAGAGAAGGTGGAGATCTATACGGATCATAAAATCCTCAAATATTTCTTCACTCAAAAGGAACTCAACATGCGGCAATGGCGTTGGCTTGAGTTGTTGAAAGATTATGATCATACCATTCAATACTATCCTAGAAAAGCGAACGTAGTAGCTGACGTATTGAGTAGAAGATCATATGCGGGTACAAGTGCAATATTGTCAACGCAAAGGCCCATTTTGTATGACTTACAAAGGATGGAGATAGAGTTAAATACTCCAGGGACCCATGTGATGATGGCGAATATACGAGTAGAACCGACTTTAATCGATAAAGTTAAAGCTGCTCAAGCTACAGACCTGGAGCTGATGCGTATGAGGAAGAAAGTGCAAGAAGGTGCTATTCCAGAAGCAAGAATCGATGAAGAAGGAATACTTTGAGTCAACTCCAGACTTTGTATTCCTAACGATTCTGACTTAAATTATAAAATCATGATGGAGGCGCACAACACACCATTTTCAATACATCCTGGGAGTACCAAAATGTATCGTGATCTTCGACATACATTTTGGTGGAGCAATATGAAGAGAGAGATATCGGGGTTTATCTCAAGGTGTCTAACTTGTCAACGAGTCAAGGCGGAGCATCAAGTGCCAAAAGGTCCATTGCAATCACTTAAAATTCCAGAATGGAAGTGGGAGCACATTACCATGGATTTCGTTACTAGTCTTCCCAAGGTTTCTCAAGGCATAGATGCGATTTGGGTCATTGTTGATAGATTGACCAAGTCTGCTCATTTCTTACCTATACGAGAAACTTATTAACTTGACCGTCTTGCTTGTATTTACATAAATGAGATTTTAAGACTACATGGTATGCCAGTATTCATAGTTTCTGATCGAGGCCCAAGATTCACTTCATAATTTTGGTTTAGTTTGCAAAAAGCTATGGGCACGAATTTACGATTTAGTTCGGCATATCATCCTCAAACGAATGGGCAGTCGGAGAGGACTATTCAAACTCTTGAAGATCTATTAAGACTCTATGTCCTTGACTTCAAAGGAAGTTGGGATAAGTTCTTGCCATTAGTGGAATTCTCCTACAACAACAGTTATCAAGCAAGTAATGGCATGACTCCATTTGAGGTGTTGTATGGAAGAAAGTGTAGTTCTCCAGTATGCTGGGATGAGGTGGGTGAAGCAACGTTGTTAGGACCGGAGTTGGTACGTATGACTATGGAAAAGATTCAAACGATCCGACAACGTATAAAAATCTCACAAGATCGACAAAAGATTTATGCTGATCTTCATCGAAAGGACGTGGAATTCAATATTGGAGATCATGTGTTTTTACGTGTTGCTCCATGGAAAGGAGTTACGAGATTTGGAAAGAGAGAAAAGCTCAATCCTCGATTCATTGGCCCATTTTAATCCTCGATCGAGTAGGAACTGTGGCATATAGACTCGCCTTACCACCAAATATGTCTCGTGTTCATAATATTTTTCACATATCTATGTTACATAAATATGTGAAAGACCCGAACCACATTATTGAATTAAAACCGGACGAGATAGCGGAATATTTAACGTATGAAGAGGTATCTATTAAAATCTTGGATAAGAAGGATCATATTCTATGCTCCAAGGTTATACCTCAAGTCAAAGTTTTGTGGAGAAACCACGATATTGAGGAAATGACCTGGGAGTTAGAATCTGAAATTAAGCCAAGGTATCCTCACCTCTTCGAAATACCAGGTACGCACCCTAATTTCGAGGACGAAATTTCATAAGAAGGGGAGGTTGTAAGACCCCAACTTTTATAAATAAAAATTAATTTTCTCGAAATATATTTTTGAATATTATGGTGTGGATTTGATATAATGTTATAGTTGTGGGTATTATTTACAAATTTTTCAAAGTAAGCAAATGGTTATATAATATTCAATTGGTTGGGGAATATTCGTTTTACCAGGGAATATTCGTACGACGACACAATCATTGGTGGACCCCACAACGGAATTATTGTCGGATTGAGAAAACGATAAAAATATCTTTTTTATGAAAATAACGGCGGAAGTTTTACCCCTTAACTGTTGAAACACCCGGTGTTAAAAGTACAGTAATACGCGTGGTTGCAAAGTGGCACACGGTATTGATTATTGATGCTTACGTGAGAAGTCACTCAGTTATACTCAATTATTGCTACAGTAATTGCTGCATAATATCTTTCATATTATTGATTCAATTATTGTCACAATATCATCTGCATAATATTTTATATTATTAAATCAATAATTGAGACAACAAAGTTATTCATATTATTATTTGCAATATTGACAATGTCTAGAAAGTTCTTTCAAGGAGAGGTTTGGTCACCTAATTGCGCGCCAATAGGGAGAAATTCTTATCGGAAAGCCCTCTCTTTCTTGGGAATGATCTGGTTGTTAAATATTGTGAGTTATAATATTAATGATGAATAAATTCGTGTTGATTAAAGATGAAATTGATATTTCCATTATGTTGGGATTATTAGTGTTAGAGGAAATCGACATCTATTTCGATAATAATGGATGTCTGGAGGTTATATTGACCAATTGGGTAATTAATCGGATAAATGAGCAATTAATTTCTATTAATTCACATGCTTATAACTATTTGTTCACATGTGTGTACTATTGATTCACATGCATGTACTATTAGGGGAGGTGGTGCAAGATTGATAATACTTGCATGACTAAATTAAAAATGAATGAAAAGATGAAGGTATTATACTGTAATATTTCGAGTCCCAAAACGTGCAATTATCTAAACTATATTTTCCTATAAATAGAAGCTCATTCTTCTTTCATTCTCACCAATTCACTAAGACTCACAAGAGCAATTATAGAAAGAGAAGCTATAGAGAGAGAAGCTTTAGAGAGAAAGTAGAAGAGAAGTCTACTACTTCACTATTCTAGTATCCAATCTTCTTCTGAGGTAAGGGATATTATTTTGTTCAATATTCATAGGAGTAATATTTTCTTCCATACTTTGTAGTATGTGAGTAATATTATTTCGTCTCGTATTCTTGATTATACGCTCATTTTGTTAAAGTATTGCTTCTATACTCCGTGAAATTAGTAGAATATCTTTGAAATTTGCGCTTCATCTAGTATCGTTTTACAAGGATATTTTCTGCACATTCTTGTTAAATTTTAAGCTTTTCATGCCAGAGTACTGTCCATGAGTACTATTCATTTATACGGTACTATTCACAAAGTACTATTCACAGGGTAATATTTACAAAGTACTATTCACAGGTACTATTCACAAAGTACTATTCACGAGTACTATTCACGGGTATAATTCTCGAAGTACTATTCACGGGGTACTATTCACTCGGGTACTACTCACCCGGAGAATTATTCATGACAAAAATTTGATTTCTTTGCTGTCCAAATCATTTTTGATACAATATTATTCCTAAATTTTACTCCACAAAGCAATATCATGTTGACAATTTGGACATTATTAAAAACTGGATAAATTAAATTATAAATCTTTAAAAATTTATCCTTTGCTTTCTTTTAATTGAATTCTTATATCATTGTCATCATCCTCATGCTTATATTGTGATAAAAGTCATCTTTGGCTTATGTGCATAGATGGACTGTTGATTAGTATGATTATGACCAGGGATCATTCGGTATAATCATGACCCGTAATGTGACGCCCCCAAAATAGGTATACATCACCCATTCTGAGTTGTCAATACATGGTACAGAAACAACTACAACTTTATTATTACAACAGTAAAACTGTGAGTTTGAATACAAATATTATCTTCTAGACAATATCTATACTCAAATAAATTCTCATCACATTTATTGATAAATTATTTTACAAAAATGGTGATGACTACTAAACAACTCTCTCTAGAACCTTCATTCTATACCCCGACTCGTACTCGCTATATTCTCACCTCCTGAGAAGAAAAATGGAACAAAAAGGAAAAAGGGTGAGCTCAACTAGCCCAGTAAAGAATATTATGACTAAGATAATATACAACAAATTATCGTTAGTCTTCAACAAGGAAAAAATCTAATAGAATACAATAGACAACAAGTTTTAAATCAACATTTGCAGCGGAAATAATAATTCATTAGAAGAGTTAAGTAGAGAATGCAAACTACTATCTTCTATGTATGAATTTAAAAGTTCATCGTCTATCTTTTATCCCTGTAACATCAATAAAATAAATATCTGGAATCAAATATTCATCTTTGCACTACTGAGCCAAAGATATTCATCGATTAGTCATGTTCATCTAAACACTGCTCATCTTCTTTGCACTACGGGCCAAAGATATTCATCAGAAATCATTCATCTTTGCACTACAGGCCAAAGATATTCAATAATATCATCATTTAAAACTGAGGATGATGAAAAATATTTTTAAAGAAACGAATCCAGTGAAACAAAATGACAAGGATTAAGGATTAAGGATTCGTACTTTGTTTTATCCATGTCCAAAAATACCTCAAAAATAATCATAGTGGTGTTAAATTCAAGAATGATCAAAACATGGATACAATCAAAGCTAGTATCCACAATAGATATTTTAGACGAAAAGAGAAAATTTTTATTTTTCGATGAATAATGTCGTATTCGTGAATAGTGTCGTATACGTGAATAGTGTCGTATACGTGAATAGTAACTCCGACACTAGAAGTTCCAAATTTGATTAAAAGTTCAGATCAATACTTCGGCATAATGATATTGAAGAAATAATATCATTACGAAAAAAAATAATATCCCTTACCTCGAAAGATCAGTACTTCTAGCTGAAACACCGGATATAGGCTATGACTTGAACTTGCACCGTATAGAAATACTCAAAATATACTCAAAATACTCACAAGAATACGCTCGATAATATAGAGAGAGAAAACTTCAGTTTCAATGGTGTTATTTTCAATTCTAACCTAAGCACCCTATTTATAGGAAAATGCTTAGAACACCAAAGCAGAAAATTTAATATAATATTAATATATATATATCAAAATTTCCTACGCACCTCTTGACCATCTGATTTCAGCCACCAAGCACATGTTAATGATGTCCCCAAACATTCAAAAAACGTTTTTCTAATTTAAAATAATTTAAACTTCCAAAAATCAATTATTTCGGAGCTTCGAAACTTCAATAATTCACAATAAATAGCTCTTTTGTTAGAAAATTCAAATCTTGTGAGTTTTTATAGGAAATTCAATTCTCTACAACTTTGCAGAAGAAAGTTTTTCCAAATTCCAAACAGAAATTGACCGAAATCCATAAGCGGGCGATTTTACAAGCTATAATCAAATTTTAGTCAAGAAATGGGGTCCACCAACATGTTTAACATGTTTTAAATATTTATTGTAACAAAAATACTCTTTCTCCTTGTATACTCATATATCCCACATTCATTGTAAAAATATCATCATTATTATATTATTAAAATTTAATAATATATTTAAATGAATTATTTTATCAGAAAAAGATAAAATTTCAATTTTCAACAATTGTCACATTAAAAATTTTCTCCATCTATATCCACATAAAATCAATATTTTCCTCATCATATAAATCAATAATTAATTATTCACGAATAATATTATAAATTACAATCACACGACAACCAGTGCGGTTCCTGTGAAAGAGGGGCTTTCAATAAAAATTTCTCCTTCTTGGCGCAAGCAATTAGGTGACCAAACCTCTCCTGAGATGAACTTTCTAGACATTGCCAATAATGTTATCTAATAATATTTTTCAGATAATATGAATTATTTCTTCGATAATGAAAAATACCGTGTAATGACAATTATTGAAACAACAAAGAATATAAAATATCAACGCAACAATTATTAAATCAATAAAATAAAATCTTCGAATAAGAATTACTGTAACCATTATTGAGTAGTGCCTTCACGTGAGAATCAATAATTGGTGCAATACTGCAGCTACCGTGTTTTTAACCACCGAGTATTTTAACAAAGATTAATGGTAACAACTACGCCTATTTTTAAACAACTTATATTTGTCGCTTTTCTTCCTCCAATCGCTTTCCGTTATAGGGCCCACACACGGTCACAACTGGTCGCATTTAATATTCCTCGGCGATTTAATATTCCACGACCAAACGAATATTCCCCGACAATAATGAATACTTTATAACCATTTGCTTATTTTGAAATATTTGTGTAATTTACCCATAACTATCCACATTAATCAAATCAACCCTTACTATTTCAAAATAATAATTAGAGGAAATTAAATTTCATTAATAATATGTTTGGGGTCTTACAACATCCCCTCCTTATGAAATTTCGTCCTCGAAATTGACGTACGTACCTGGTATTTCGAAAAGGTGAGGATACCTCGCTTTCATTTCCGTTTTCAATTCTCAGGTCATTTCCTCTATAGCATGGTTCCTCCACAAAACTTTAACTTGTGGTATGACCTTCGTGCGTAGGACATGCTCCTTCCTATCCAAGATCTTGACAGGTACCTCCTCATACGTTAAGTCTTCGGCTATCTCATCCGGTTCTAACTCAATAACGTGGTTCGGGTCTTTCACATATTTACGAAGTACAGATATATGAAACACATTATGAACAAGAGACATACTCGGAGGTAACGCGAGTCTATAGGCTACATTTCCTACTCGGTCAAGAATTTGAAATGGACCAATAAATCGTAGATTGAGCTTCCCTCTCTTCCCAAATCTTGTAACTCCCTTCCATGGAGCAACTCGCAACAATACATGATCCCCTATACTAAATTCCACGTCCTTTCGATGAAGATCTGCATAACTCTTTTGTCGATCTTGTGCCATTTGTATACGTTGTCGAATCATTTGGATCTTTTCGGTAGTCATACGTACTAACTCGGGTCCCAACAATGTTGCTTCACCCACCTTATCCCAACATATTGGAGAGCGACACTTTCGTCCATATAATGCTTCAAATGGAGCCACACCTATACTTGCCTGATAACTGTTATTGTAGGAGAATTCCACTAATGTTAAATACTTATCCCAACTGCCCTTGAAGTCTAGGACACAGAGTCTTAATAGATCTTCAAGAGTTTGAATAGTCCTCTCGATTTTCCGTCTGCTTTGAGGATGGTATGCTGAATCAGATCGTAAATCAGAACTGCGCTTCATAGCTTTTTGCAAGCTATCCCAAAATCTTGAAGTGAATCTTGGGTCACGATCCAAAACTATGGATACTGGCATGCCATGAAATCTCACAATCTCATTTACTTACATTTGAGCAAGACGTTCAAGGGAATAAGTCTCCCGTATCGGTAAGAAATGAGCAGACTTGGTTAATCTATCAACAATAACCCAAATAGCATTGGTGCCTTGAGAAACCGTAGGAAGACCCGTAATCGAAATCTATGGTAATGTGTTCCCTTTCCATTTCGTAATCTCAAGTGGTTGCAACGGACCCTTTAGGTACTAGATGCTCGCCTTTACACGTTGACAAGTTAAACACATCGAGATAAACTTTGCAATCTCTCTCTTCATATTGTTCCACCAAAATGTATGTCAAGATCACGATACATTTTAGTACTTCCGTGATGGATTGAAAATGGTGTATTGTGTGCCTCCATCATAATCTTGTACTTCAAATCGTAGTCTTTAGGAACACAAAGTGCAGAGTGGACTCAAGTATTCCTTCTTCATCAATTCTCGCCCTAATATAGCACCTTCTTGTACTTTCTTCTTCATACGCATTAGCTCCGGGTCGGTGGCTTGAGCAACCTTAACTTTTTCTATTAAAGTTGGCTCTATGTGTATACTTGACATCATCGCACTCATTCCTGCATAAGATCTTCTACTCAACGCGTCCACTACCACGTTCGCTTTTCGGGATGGTATTGAATAGTGTGGTCGTAGTCTTTCAATAGCTCGAGCCAACGTCATTTGCCAGCATGTTGAGTTCTTTTTTGAGAAGAAATATTTAAGGCTTTTATGGTGCGAATATATCTCCACTTTCTCCCCATATAGATAGTGCCTCCGGATCTTTAAGCGCAAAACGCATCACGCTAACTCTAGATCATGAGTAGGATAATTCCTCTCATATTCTTTAAGTTGTTGCGAGGCATAGGCTATGACTTTCCCACGTTGCATGAGAACACATCCTAACCCTTTGCCTGAAGCATTGCTATAGATAACAAATCCATCTATACCAGATGGTATTGTTAGAACAGGTGCCGAAATTAGTCTCCTTTTAAGCTCTTGGAAACTCTTCTCGCATTCCTCGCTCCATACGAATTTTATATCTTTACGAGTCAGCTGAGTTAATGGAGTAGCGATTCGAGAAAATCCTTCCACGAATCTCCAATAATAACCAGCTAAGCCCAGAAAGCTACGTACTTCAGTCACCGACTAAAGTTGCTCCCAACTTTGTATTGCTTCAATCTTCACCGGATCAACAGATACTCCATGTTTCGACACCACGTGCCCAAGGAATGCTACTTCCTCAAGCCAGAACTCGCATTTCTTTAACTTGGCATAAAGCTTGTTTTCACGAAGCCTTTGGAGTACCATCTTCAAATTGTGCTCATGATCTTCACGGCTTTTGGAATATATGAGGATGTCATCAATAAAGACAACAACGAACTGATCCAAATATTCCTTAAATACTCGGTTCATCATATCCATGAAAGCCGCGAGGGCATTAGTCGATCCGAAAGACATGACTAAGAATTCATAATGCCCGCATCGAGTTCTCAAGGCGCCTCTTTGGAATATCCTCGCCTTCTAATCTTCACCGATGATATCCGTAATCGAAGATCGATTTTTGAAAAGAATTGTGCTCCTTGCAACCGGGTCAAACAAGTCATCAATACGAGGTGAGAGGATACCTATTCTTGATAGTGACATGGTTCAATTCCCGATAGTCAATACAAAGTCGCATACTCCCGTCTTTCTTCTTAACAAATAAAACAGAGCACCCCAAGGAGATGTACTAGACTAATGAAACCGATGTCCAACAACTCCCAGTAGTTAGACCTTTAACTCCACGAAGTTCAATAGGAGCCATTCGATATAGGGTTTTAGAAATGGGCTTTGTACGGTGTTCAAGATCAATAAAGAATTCAACTTCACGTTCTGGGGAAAGATCGAGAAGTTCTTCAGGAAATACGTCAGGAAAGTCAATAACAACAAGAATATTATTCAAATTTGACGTGTCTTTATTCAAATCCATAGCATGGGCTAAGAAAGCTTGACATCCGTTTTTCAATAAACGAATAGCTTTATGATTAGATATGACAGTGATTGATTTTAATGGTTTAGTTGCTTGAATTCGAACAACAGGTTGGTTAGGAATATGAAAACTAACAACCTTACGAAAACAATCAATTTTGGCATGATGAGTAGTTAACCAATCAATCCCTAAAATCACATCAAAAGCAAGTATCTTTAAAGAGATAAGGTCAACAGGTAAGGTGATGGTGCCAACTTGAATTAAACAAGATTTATAAACAGTGGATGTGATGAAAGTTTCTCCTAACGGAGTTTCCACAGATAGGTCAAAGTCTAATTTTTACGGAGTCAAATTTAAATGTTGAGCACAAGTAGGAGAGATAAATGAATGGGTAGCACCGATATCTAGTAAAGTATAAACTTCACAAGAATTTATGATTAGCTTACCCGTGATCACCTCGTTTGGATTCCTCGCATTTTGACCAGTCGCAACAAACGCTCTTCCAGGAACCATTGACTTTGACTTTTCTGGGACAATCTTTTGAGTCACCGTCCCCGCTGAACTAGGTTTTCGCTCTCGCATAATCCCGAAGCGATATGTCCTTCCTTTCCACAATTATAGCATACCTTGAACTGCTAGGGCGCTTTGATCGTGTCCTCTTTTCCGCATTTGTAGCATACGACCGGTGGTCGTTCCTCCTTGGAACCAGGTTGTTCTTTGGTCGCCATTTTACATTATCGTTGTTGAATCTTCTCTTTTTAAAATCTCCTCCCGATTCGCTTCTTCTATTCTTATGGCCATGATTACCACCAGAGTGGTTACCATTTTTGTCCGTCTTTTTCTTTCTCCGCTGGTTATCATTGTTTTGTTGACTACCATCTCCAAAGATGATCCTCGGTTGTGGTTCCTCGGTTGATGCGTACTCGTTATCTCGCTCTAATAATTGAGCCTGCTTACAACATCCTAATAGAGAGAAAATTTATGAGAAATGAGATACTGACGTATGCCGGGTTTCAAACCTCTAAGAAACATCCGCGTCATACGTTCCTCATTCTCCACCAAATGAGGTGCAAACCTGGATAACTCTGCAAACTTTGCCTCGTACTGAGACACTTTCATGTTATTTTGCTCTAATCTGATGAACTCCACTTCCTTCATATGACGAACACTTTCAGGAAAGTATTTGTCATTAAATAGTTTCTGAAATGTCTCCTAAGACATGCTGAGTGCGGTTGGATGGGTACGCTTCACAGACTCCCACCAGTAGTCTGCCTCGCCACGGAACATAAAGGTGGCAAATGGAACCTTCTGTTCCTCCGTGCGTCCCAAGACATCGAATATCTTGGTAATTTGCTTGACCCATGTTTCCGCCATGTTCGGATCTGGCTTTCTCTTAAATTCTGGTGGTCCCAACTCTTTGAACTGCTTGGCTGTGACAACCCGTGAATTGCTATCATTTCCTCCTGTATTTTGAACACGAGTCTCCCTCGTCTGATTTTTTATGAACTGCAAAAAGCTTCTAAACATCCCCTCGTTCATCATATGCTCATAGGTGTTGTTCACAAGAGGAACATTGCCAGCCTGTTGCACATTCTCCTCGTTGGTGAGTACAGGCGTCTCCACGGTCTCATTTCCACTGTTAATATTCTCAGTCGACATTCTCAAATACTGTCATAAAACAAGGGTTAATTAAGCAAATCAATATATCACATAATATCCCTATATACTGACCAATTAACAAATAAGCTTAAGTAGGACACACTAGCGAAGGATTTACTTGTCTCTCCCCTCCTAGTTCTATTCTCCGATCTCTTCCAGAGATCATATCCCTAAGCTCTGATACCAACTGTGACGCCCCCAAAATAGGTATACATCACCCATTCTGAGTTATCAATACATGGTACAGAAACAACTACAACTTTATTATTACAACAGTAAAACTGTGAGTTTGAATACAAATATTATCTTCTAGACAATATCTATACTCAAATAAATTCTCATCACATTTATTGATACATTATTTTAAAAAAAATGGTGAGGACTACTAAAGAATATTATGACTAAGATAATATACAACAAATTATCGTTAGTCTTCAACAGGGAAAAAATCTAATAGAATACAATCGACAACAAGTTTTAAATCAACATTCGCAGCGGAAATAATAATTCATTAGAAGAGTTAAGTAGAGAATGCAAACTACTATATTCTATGTATGAATTTAAAAGTTCATCGTCTATCTTTTATCCTGTAACATCAATCAATAAATATCTCGAATCAAATATTCATCTTTGCACTACAGTGCCAAAGATATTCATCGATTAGTCATGTTCATCTAAACACATGTTCATCTTTTTACTACTGCTAAAGATATTCATCGAAATCATTCATCTTTTACACTACGAGCCAAAGATATTCAATAATATCATCATTTAAAACTGAGGATGATGAAAAATATTTTTAAAGAAACGAATCCAGTGAAACAAAATGACAAGGATTAAGGATTAAGGATTCGTACTTTGTTTTATCCATGTCCAAAAATACCTCAAAAATAATCATAGTGGTGTAAAATTCAAGAATGATCAAAATATGGATACAATCAAAGCTAGTATCCACAATAGATATTTTAGACGAAAAGAGAAAATTTTCATTTTTCGATGAATAATGCCGTATTCGTGAATAGTGTCGATATCGTGAATAGTCAGATATCGTGAATAGTAACTCTGACACCAGAAGTTCCAAATTTGATTAAAAGTTCAGATCAATACTTCGGCATAATAATATTGAAGAAATAATATCATTACGAAAAAAAAAATATCCCTTACCTCGAAAGATCAGTACTTCTAGCTGAAACACCGGATATAGGCTATGACTTGAACTTGCACCATATAGCAATACTCAAAATATACTCAAAATACTCACAAGAATACGCTCGATAATATAGAGAGAGAAAACTTCAGTTTCTGGTGTGATTTTCAATTCTAACCTAAGCACCCTATTTATAGGAAAATGCTTAAAACACCAAAGAAGAAAATTTAATATAATATTAATATATATATCAAAATTTCCTACACACCTCTTGACCATCTGATTTCAGCCACCAAACACATGTTAATGATGTCCCCAAACATTCAAAAAACGTTTTTCTAATTTAAAATAATTTAAACTTCCAAAAATAAATTATTTCGGAGCTTCGAAACTTCAATAATTCACAATAAATAGTTCTTTTGTTAGAAAATTCAAATCTTGCGTGTTTTTATAGGAAATTCAATTCTCTACAACTTTACAGAAGAAAGTTTTTCCAAATTTCAAACAGAAATTGACCGAAATCCATAAGCGGGCGATTTTACAAGCTATAATCAAATTTTAGTCAAGAAATGGGGTCCACCAACATGTTTAACATGTTTTAAACATTTATTGTAACAAAAATACTCTTTCTCCTTGTATACTCATATATCCCACATTCATTGTAAAAATATCATCATTATTATATTATTAAAATATAATAATATATTTAAATGAATTATTTTATCAGAAAAAGATAAAATTTCAATTTTCAATAATTGTCACATTAAAAATTTTCTCCATCTATATCCACATAAAATCAATATTTTCCTCATCATATAAATCAATAATTAATTATTCACGAATAATATTATAGAATTACAATACTGACAACCAGGTAGTTCCCAGGAAAGAGGGGGCTTTCCAATAAAAATTTCTCCTTCTTGGCGCCAAGAATTAGGTGACCAAACCTCTCCTTGGAGATGTAACTTTCTAGACATTGCCAATAATGTTATCTAATAATATTATTCGGATAATATGAATTATTTCTTCGATAATGAAAATACCGTGTGTAATGACAATTATTGAAACAACAAAGAATATAAAATATCAACGCAACAATTATTAAATCAATAAAATAAAATATTTGAATAAAGAATTCATCGTAACCATTATTGAGTAGTGCCTTCTTCACGTGAGAATCAATAATTGGTGCAATACCGGTAATGCTCTTCTTGTTTTAAACCAATCGAGTATTTTAACAAAGATTAATTCTGTAACAACTACGCCGTTATTTTTAAACAACTTATATTTGTCGTTTTCTTCCTCCAATCGCTTTCCGTTATGGGGCCCACACATGGTTGCCATTTGTCGTAAATATTTAATATTCCCTAAGCATTTAATATTCCACGACCAAACGAATATTCCCCGACAATAATGAATACTTTATAACCATTTGCTTATTTTGAAATATTTGTGTATTTTACCCATAACTATCCACATTAATCAAATCAACCCTTACTATTTCAAAATAATAATTAGAGGAAATTAAATTTCATTAATAATAAGTTTGGGGTCTTACACGTAATGTTATAAATGATTTGGTAAAAATCCTCATTGGTCTGTAGTGCATTGATGGACAGTTGTTGGTATGATTATGAACACGAATTATTCGGTATAATCATGACCATTGATGATTACATGAATATCCTTGGCCCATAGTGCAGGGATGATTCAATGATGTGGTTTATTTATTAAGCTGAGTCTCAACGATAAAGTTGATGAAAAACCTTTTTAAATCATAGAAGATAATAGATATCATGCTCTACTTGAATCTTCTAATGGATTGCTGGTTCCGCTGCAGTTAAACTTGATGTTTATCATATTTTATCAATTTAACATTGTTGAAGGCTAACGATAATTTATTCTGCATTATCTTAGTAATAATATTTCTTACTGGGCTAGTTGAGCTCACCCTTTTGCTTTCATTTTTCTCTCTAGGAAATGAGAACGTAGCTGGGACTAGTCAAGGAAAAGAGTGATGGTCCGAGATGGTGGCTATAGTAGTCCTCACTATTTTATGAAATAGTGTGATAATAAATGTAATGAGGACTTCATTTGAGTTTGAATACTGTCTATGAGACAATATTCATGTAAAAACTCTAAGTTACGCTTTGTCGTATTGTATAAAAGAAGTTTGTATTTGATTTATGTACCATGTATTTGGCGACTCAGAATGGGTGATGTATACCTATTTTGGGGGCGTCACAACACATATCTACTAATTATATTTACTTTTTAGATAATTAAAAGCAAATTTTTATCTCAGTTTTATTTTCTCCCAACTGGCAAAAGAAAGAAAATAGAAAGAGTAAGAGAGAGAGGGGGGGAGTGGTCTGAGGTCTATAGGAAGAAAATGAGAGAGTTTTGATTTTCATGTGTCCAAAGTTTATTAATTACTTTGGTAGATCAAGAAGGGTAGCTCACAAATCAAGGTAATACCCTAAACTAGTTGATTTCCTTTTTATTCGTTTAATTTTGATGAAATGAAGAGTTTATATTCTAAAGTTCAAAAACTCTTGATTCACATGATATTGAGTGTTTCATGTGTGAATCATACATTTTCGAGTGTTAGAATATGGATCAAAAGGAAAGAAAAGGAAACTATGTCCTTAAGGACTAGAAACCCTTAATTTCTTTCCACTTTGATCAACAACCATTTGAAATATACAACTTCTTTTTGTGATCCGTCAAAAAGTGGTGCTAGATATGTAAGTTAGCTGTTAAACCCAAGTGGTAGCACTCAAAAATACTGATTGTGCAAGCCATGGTGACTGTTTCAATAAAACTATCTAGTTTGTAAAGAAATAGGAAATACTTGAAAACAAATCCTTGACCAGTTTCCTGTAGGGGATGTTTCGTCAACTTTTAATGCTTTAAAAATTTTGGAAAAATTTGGTATGATAATATGATGAGTTATGAAGATCCTGTCAAAAGATGACTATTTTTGGATGTGTATAATGAAAGTTATGTATTTTACAAGAAAGTACTATTTTTAACGTGAACTTAAATAACTCTTTGTGGCTACCTTTAAAAATTGTAAAATTTGTACAGGAAGTACTTGTATACGATAAGAACATACCTTGAAAGTTTCAGAAGTTTTGGACAAAATTTCAATTTATAAAAGATGTTGCAAGATTCGGCTGTTTTGGACTAATTAAAAATAGTAAATGAATTTTAAAAATTCTAGGAAACATATATGTTCATAATTCTGTCCAATCCCATAAAAGAAAGATTTTTGGAACTATTTTGGTATTTTTCAATAAAATAGTTGAATTAGGGATAAATGTGAATAATAAGTAATGTAATGTTAAAAATGGTAAAAACATAAATTTGGGACAGAAGACCCTTGATATTAGGAAACCAGATTTTTAGAGGGCAGTTTGGTCATTTTTGATGAAATGTTATATTTATGACATTTTAGGATTATGAAATAAATGATTTTAGTAAAGGGTAAATAATTAAAATTAATTCTTTATAAGTTTAATAAATGATTAAAATATTATTAATATAATTAATAATATTAGATTAAAATATTATTAAATGATTAATAATATTAGATTAAAGTATTAATAAATAGTTGAAATATTAATAATATAATATTAAATTAAAATATTATTAAATAACTAATAATATTAGATTAAAATATTATTAATATAATTAATAATATTAGATTAAATTTAAATTTAAATATTATTAAATGATTAATAATATAAGATTAAAATTAAAATAAAATATTATTAAGTGATTATTAATATTAGATAATGGTTAAAATATTATTAAATATATTAAATATATTATATAATTAAAATATTATTAAAGGATTAATAATATTAGATTAAAGTATTATTAAATGGTTAATAATATTAGTAAAGAACTAAAGTATTATTAAATGGTTAATAATATTAGTAAAGAATTAAAATATTATTAAGTGATTAATAATATTAATACGATTAAAGTATTATTAATTGAGTAATAATACTAAGAAATAAATAAAATATTATTAAGATTAAATGAGTTTAAGATGATTATTATTGGATAGTAATATTATCAAGGTATGATAATACTACTAAGGATTTAATGTAATATCTAATATTTATTTATGTGATTAAATATTAGGTAATTTATTATAAGTTATGCTTTGAATAATTGGAAGATCAATTATATGTATTTCTCTAAGAAGTTAAACTAAATGTGTAGTAGTAGACCGCAATCGAGCCAAGTACTCGTACTCAAACTTGAGTTATTATTTTAAAAGCATTTTAGTGGATAATTATTGTTAATTATTTCACATCCTGAATGATTATTGATATTCGCACTTTGTACAATTGAATTCCTGTTCTATAGTTATGGAACTGTGAATTAATTAAAGTTATTTCATTCATGAACTATTTATGAGATAGATCTATACTAGTTGTATCAGCTAGATCAAGCATGTTTAAATTTGATTAAATCAAATATATTTTAAAAGTTGTCCCTAATCAATTGATTTGATAAGGACTCAAGACTGAGAAAAAGAACAATTTATTAAAGAATTATATTAGAAATCAATTGTTGTTCGACTACTAAGTGTTTATGCATAAATCACCGGGTATGAGAGGTTGATCCCCTCGATTGCCCAAACTTACTAAAAGGACTAATTTAAATATTGACAACCTTATTATATGTTCATGGCCACTCCAGGCCACTCAACATCTAATATTCAATTATTTTAATATTAAATTATTGATTCTTAATTCACGTTCTTTCACAATCGAATTATTTTGTTGAACCTTGAAAGATAAATTCTCTTATAATCATGATATATCTCCCTTGTATATAAACTTGCTAAGCAAATTAGTTGATTACTCTTGTTATATCATGATGTTTCTTTCAGCTAAGCCATAATATTCCATGAAAGACAAAGGCAAATGCATCCAAGGGTAGAGAAAATGTTTAACTATTTTAATATCATTTTGTAAATTGGTATTGTAAACCTTTTTTTTGTTACGAAGTGTAATTTAAGGTATGTATTTGAGTTAAGGTTAATAAGACCTTGGGATTATGTTGTAAGATTTTATTGTAATGAACAATGTATGTTTGTTATTTCGCAATAGTTTATAGAATGCTTTTGATGATTATAGATCGTGAGCACTGAATCTGAGGTTAGAGAACTTGGATTTGGGGGCGTCACTGAGTGTCTACAACTCTTACCTCATCGTATATAACTGGATCATCATCTTCTATGATGAATACCTCATCATCATCATCTACGATGAATCCATACCTCCTAGGTATCTTCAGTACTATTCTAGATTTACGATTCGATTGTGGTACAATAGGTCTATCTACAGGTTCCTCTTTTTGACTTATAGTGCTTTGTGGTTCTTGAACTCTTCAAGATCTATTATCCTCCCACTATCCATTCAATGATAAACACTTTGATCTTAGAAGACAGTGTGTTTCGCAACAAACACCTTTAGCTAAGTAGGATTATATAACATTTACCCTAAACATACTTTAGGATATCCCACAAATCTACACTTGTCAAATCTTGTTCCAAGCTTATCCTTTGAAACCTTTTCAATAAGTTGGACAACCCCTTATCTTAACATACTTAAGATTAGAAATCCTCTATGTCCATAACTATTATAGTCTTGGGGGCCAATTTTTGAGGCTATCTTTTCCGTAGATATACAACTATTTCTAGGCAATACCCCTGAAGGATATTGGAATGTCGGTAAAAATAATTATGGAACACATCATGTCCAACAAGTTACGCTTTTTCTTTTCAAATAAACCAATAAATTATTCCATATCAGGAGGCGTCCATTATTAAAAAACCATTTAAGATGATCTAGAAACTTATTGCATACGTATTTCTTCCTCGATCCGATTGAAAAATCCTAATACTTTGCAAATTAGTTTCACCTTTGAATTCTTTGAACCTTTTAAATGATTCAGACTTGTATTTAATCAAATACAAATATTCAACTCTTTTAATGATCATCTCCTTTTTCTTATACTAGTTTGTTCAATTTGCAAAATAATTTTTCATGTTAGTCAAGTATACAAAATCCATTAAGTAATATTCAAGTTCTAAACAAAACATTATTATTATAAATAGAACAACAATTGTTCTTAAATATAATACCAAAAATTTAATTTTCCAACAACAAAATGGAAATAAAGTTTCTAAAGAGAACTAGAATACAATAATAACTTATTGACTTAATAGACTTGGCCGCAGGCAAATGCCAACTATAGGTTCTTATGGCTAATGCATCAACCTTTGCTTCATTTCCCACACATAAGATTACTTATCCCTTGTTTATCTTTCTACTTCTGCGTGTTCCCTTCATAAATCTATATTTATGAGAATCAAAGTCGGTATCCAATACCCAAGTAGAATCTTAACTTACAGAAAGATTTATTTTAATCAAGAACAAAACTATATTTGTAACCGAAGCTTCACTAAGCTTCTTCTGGTTAGCCTCTACAAGATGGTTCTTGCAGATTCTTTTCCGGTGTTCAGGCTTATTGTAGTGGAAGCTATAACGCCCGAGAAAATTGGATCTTTATGTGAATTAAATTTTATTTGATTAATTGAATTGAATTAAATGAATTTAATTATTTATTTATGTGAGTAAGCTTTTTGAATGTCGTTCTATGACCTAGAATATGCTGATGTGGTTAGTATTCTGGCTATGTGGTATGATTAATTATTTTGAATTTCCAAGTTGAAAATAAAGGTTTTTCGAGAAATTTCTGTAAAAACACTATTCATCCGTTTCTGCTCGGAGATTAAGTTTGAATTTCTGAGAAACGCATAAAGATAGAATTCTAAGACGAGATGGAATATTCAATAACATTTCAGTTATGGCAAACAAAGTTTTCGCCTACGGACTTAAAACCTAAGGGTTAGGAAAAGTGAGTTCTGCGAATTTAATTGTAAGACCCCAACTTTTTAATGAATAAAATCAAATTTCCTCTATTTATTATTTTGAATAATAAAGTGTTAATTTGATATAATACTTTGGTTATGGGTGACATGTGCAAATTTTGCAAAATAAGCAAGTGGTTATAAAGTATTCATTTTGTCGGGGAATATTCGTTTGGTCATGGAATATTCTTTCTGTCGGGAAATATTCGTATAACGGCGCAGCCATTTGTGGGCCCCATAAAGGATAACTGTCGGATGAAGAAAACGACAAGTTTGAGTTTTTATAAATAACGGCATAATGCTTACCGTTAACACTGTTGGAATACCCGGTGGTTAAAATACAGTAATATGCGTGGTTGCACAGCAGCACACGGTATTGCACAGTATTTTTGAAATTATTGATTCTTACGTAAGAAGTCACTACTCAATAATTGTTACAGTAATTACTGTTCAATATGTTATTTTATTGGTTCAATAATTGTTGCGTTGATATTTTATATTATTGTTGTTTCAATAATTGTCACTGCATAGTATCTCCATTATCAGATCAATAATTCATATTATTTGAATAATATTATTAGATAGAATTATTGGCAATGTCTAAGGAAGTTCTGTCTAGGAAAGGGGTTTGGTCACCTAATTGTGCGCCAATATGGAGAAATCCTTATCGAAAAGCCCCCTCTTTCCTGGGAACAACCTGGTTGTCATAATTGTGATTTTGTAATATTATTTGTGAATAATTAGTTATTGATTTATATGATAAGGAAATATTTATTTTATGTGGATATAAATGATGGATATATTTATTTTATGTGGTTATAAATGAAGAAATTAATGCTGAGGTGTTTTATCAGTATTTTGTCGGAATGGAGGTTTTGAAAATCGTCCATATGTGAATTTCGGTCATTTTTCGTTGGGAATTTGAAAAAACTTAAACTTACAAAGTTGTAGAGAATTAAATTTCCTATGGAAAGCACATGAGATTCGAATTTTCTGATAAAAGGGCTATTTATTATGAATTGTTGATGTTTCGGAAAATAAAATATTTTTATTAAAAATATGGTGGGCCCCACTTTTGGTTGGTGAGTAATGAAATGTGCTAGAATTTATTTTTAAAAGTGGTGGGCTTGAATAGTAGTAGGTAAAACCATCAGGTAGCAGGTTAGTCTGCTATGACGTTCTAAGCATTTTCCTATAAATAGGGTGCTTAGTTAGAATTGAAAATAACACCAGAAACAAGTTTTCTCTCTTTCTCTCTCTATATTATCGAGCGTATTTTGTGAGTATTTAGATATTTTCTGAGTTGCTATTCAGTGCAAGTTTCTTTCAGCCTTATACCGATATTCCGATCAGAAGTACTGTTATTTTGAGGTAAGGGATGTTATTTTCTTTCTAATGATGTTATTCTTTCAATATCATTATACCGAAATATTGGAATGGATTTTATTGTGGAATTTCTACCTTTTTGTGTCGGAGTTACGATTCACGTATATGGCACTATTCACGTATACGGCACTATTCACGAATACGACACTATTCACGAATAAGACACTATTCACCGAAAAAATAAAATTTTCTCCTTTTTGTCCAAGATATCTATTATGGTTACTATCTTTGATTGTATCCATGTTTTGATCTTTATTCTTGAATTTTGCTCCACAATTGATTATTATAAGATATTTTTGAACTTGGATAAACTAAAGTACGAATCCCTAATCTTTGATCTTTTATCTCACCGGATTCGCTTTTCTTTAAGATATTTTCATCATCCTCGGTCCTAAATGATGATATTATCAATATCTTTGGCTCAGTAGTGTAAAAGATGAATGATTAACTAATGAATATCTTTGGCCTATAAAGTGCAAAGATGAATGATTACCTAATGAATATCTTTGGCCCGTGATGCGAGATGAATAGGTGTTGAGATGAATATGACCAACTCGGTGATACAAATGAATATCTTTGGCCTCAGTAGTGCAAAGATGAATATTTGATTCAAGATGTATATTGATTGATGTTACAGGGATAAAATATTGATGATGGACTTTTAAATCTTAGAAGATAGTAGAATTCTTTCTCTACTTTTCTTCTAATGGATTGATGTTCCATTGCGCTTGTTGATCTAAAACTTGTTGTCTATTATATTTTATCGATTTTTCCTCGTTGAAGACTAATGATAAATTATTGTATATTATCTTAGTCATAATATTCTTTCTTCGGGCTAGTTGAGCTCACCGTTTTCCTTTTTGTTCTATTTTTCTTCTCAGGAGGTGAGAACATAGCAGGAACTAGTCGGGGTATGGAATGATGGTTCAGGATAGTTGTATTAGTAGTCCTCACTATTTTGTAAAATAATGTATCCATAATTGTAATGAGGACTCCTTTTGAGTTTGTATACTCTCTATTAGATAATAGTTGTATTCAAACTCACAATATATGTGTTGTCGTATTTTGCACGACAATTGTATTACTGAAGTTGTATTTGTTTCGTACATACCATATATTTGGCGACTTCGTAATGGGTGATGTATACCTATTTTGGGGCGCCATACGGTTAATATCAAAGCTTAGGGATATGATCCCTGGCTGAGATGTGAGAGAAGAACTAGGAGGGGAGAGACGGGGAATTCCTTCGCTAGTATGACCTGACTAAGTTTATTTGGTATTTATTTGGTCGGTCATAGTATAGGGATAATATGAAACATGTTAATTAACCCTTGTTTTGTGGTAGTATTTGAGAATGGCAGCTGTAAATATTAACAATGAAGTGAATCAGATCGTGGAGACACCTTTAATCACCACCCAGGGGAACGTGCAACATGAAGGCAATATAACTCCTATAAACAACACTACCGAACAAATGATGAATGATGGGATGTTTAGAAGCTTTTTGCAGTTCATGCAAAATCAGACGAGGGAGACTCGTGCACAAAATATGAGTGGAAGTGATAGCAATGCGCGGCTTGTCACAGCCAAGAAGTTCAAGGAGTTGGGACCACCTGAATTTGCGGGAAAACCAGATCCGATTAAGGCGAAAATGTGGGTCAAACAAATTACCAAGATATTCGATGTCTTGGGATGCACGGAGGAACAGAAGGTTCCATTCGCCACCTTTATGTTCCGCGGTGAGGCAGATTACTGGTGGGAATCTGTGAAGCGTACCCAGCCTGCCACACTCAACATGTCTTGGGAAACGTTTCAGAAACTATTTAATGACAAGTACTTTCCTGAAAGTATTCGTCATATGAAGGAGGTGGAGTTTATCAGACTGGAACAAAACAACATGACGGTGTCCCAGTACGAGGCAAAGTTTGCAGAGTTATCCAGATTTGCACCTCATTTGGTCGAGAATGAGGAATGAATGACGAGGATGTTTCTGAGAGGTCTAAAACCCAAGATTTGGCAATATCTTATCTCTCATAAATTTTCTTTATATTCAGATGTTGTCAACATGGCTCAATTATTAGAGCGAGATAATGAGTAAGCCCAACCGAGGGACCACAATCAGGGTCATACCGGTGACATCAGTCATCGGAGCGATGATAACCAGCGGGGAGGAAAGAATACAGACAAAAGCGGTAACCACTCGGGTGGTAATCGTGGCCATGATAATAGGAGATGTGAGTCAAGTGGAAATTTCAGAAGGAGGAGATTTAACAATGACAGGAAGACATCAGCAGCAGCACCAGCACCAACAACAAATTCTAGGGGAGGAGACCGCCAGTTAGATGCTATAGATACGGAGAGGAGGGACACATAAGTCCAAACTGTTCACAGCCTTCCAAGGTGAGTTTCAGTTGTGGAAAAGACGGTCATATATATACCGGTTTTGTCGAAGAGCGGGTCAAGTCCAAATTGGACTACACACCAAAGGCGACTACGGACAAAACAAAGTCGGCGGTTCAAGGGAGGGCATTTGTCGTGACTGGCCAAAACGCGAGAAACCCGAACGAGGTGATCATGGGTAAGCTAATCATAAACTCTTGCGAAGTTTATACCTTATTAGATACTGGTTCTACCCATTCTTTTATCTCTCCTGCTTGTGTTCAACGTTTAAACTTGACTCCGAAGAAATTAGACCTTGACTTATCTGTTGAGACTCCGTTAGGAGAAACTTTCATTACATCTACTGTTTATAAATCTTGCTTGATTCAAGTTGGAACCATAACATTACATGCCGATCTTATTTCGTTGAAAATTCTTGCATTTGATGTGATTTTAGGGATTGATTGGTTAACCACGCAACATGCTAAAATTGATTATTTTCGTAAGGTTGTTAGTTTTCATATTCCTAACAAACCTATTATGCGAATTCAAACAACCAAACCATTAAACTCAATCACTGTCATATCAAGCCATAAAGCTATTCGTTTATTGAAAAATGGATGTCAAGCTCTTAGCCCATGTCACGGACTTGAACAAAAACACGTCAGGTTTGAATAATATTATTGTTGTTAGTGAATTTCCTGACGTATTTCCTGGATAACTTCCCGGTCTACCCCCAGAACGTGAAGTTGAACTCTTTATTGATGTGATGCCCCAAAATAGATATACATCACCCATCTTGAGTCGCCAGATATCACACTATAAAAGTCAAATACAAACTTCATTTATACAACTGTTGAACTGTCGTGTAGAGTACGACAACATATAAGCTGTGAGTTTTAATACAAATGTATGTAACTCTCATGGTGCCTCGACCACAACCTTACAATGATACTTTACATAAAAGTACAGTGAAAAACTGTTTTAGAAATTAAAATCTTTGGGAAGTACTGTGACAACCCGAGAATTTTGAATATTTTTAAAATTGTTATTAATTTATTTAAGGTGCAAAATTAGAACCTATACAGAAAATTAGTGTATGCATTTGATATTTTTAAGAAGGAATTTTGAGGATTTCAAAATTCTGTGAAGGATTTAGGTGAATTATTCAGGATTAAGTGTATACGTGAATATGTTTTGTGTATATGTGTACAATATGTGGTTAAGGGTCGAGGGTTGACCAGATAAACGATATCTGTAACAAACCCTAGGTATATATTAAGAATGTCAACGTTCGGTTAGAAAACCCTAGCGAATTATAAGAAAGACTAAAACCGGTTCTAGAAATCCTAATTTCAGTTCCGAGAATCTAAAACCCTAATTCGATGTATGAAACCCTAAATTGGGAACTTAATGGCGTAAGTGTAAATAATTATAAGATTAATTAGGGTTAATCTTAACAAATTGATTAGAAAACCCTAATTTCAAAATTTTAAACCCTAATGTCGGGATAAGAAACCCTAATCTATAAATAGGGAAAACCTAAGTGTTAATTTAATAATTGTAATGATAATTAGGAAATATTAATCATAACTTTAAAGTTATAGTAATTAGAAAACCCTAATCTAATTACGAGATCTAATTTCCAAATTTGAAATATTATTTTTTTATTGAGAAACCCTAATACCCAATTTTGACCATAATTGCTAAATTAACAATTTTAATTAGGAAATACTAATCCTAATTAGCAAGATTTAAATTATGATTAATAAATTTTAATATAATTAGAAAATTCTATTTATAATTTAGAAATATTAATTTTCTATTTTTAAAACCGAAATTCAAAAATGTTAGAAACTAATTTGCTAAACTTGAGGGTTCAAACCCTAAACCCTCCCAAATCCTAAACCCTAAGGGTTTGGTCAAATGTCCAAAATGCCATTAAAATTAAATGGGAAATGACTAAAAAGCCCTTTGTTGCATTATTGGAAACAAATGGTAGATCTTGCAATAATTGAGTGGTTGAACCACTCCACCAACTCCATGTGACTCAAATATCAATCTACCAGCCGAAATCAGAAGTCATGTGCATTGCATTAACATTTATAAGAGATTCAAGAGAGAGAAATGGCCACTTTAATTTCATTTTTCACCCAAGACACTCTCTCTCTATATTTTCAAATTTAAGAGTGAGAAGGAGTGTTATGCAAAGCTAGGATCAGTTCATATCAAGCTAACAACAGAATCAAAAAGTCAGAGTCAAGAAATCAAAGCATAAAGGTATAAACCCTAGCTTTATAAAAATCTCATGATCTGGTGTTAGATGTTATGATTGGTTGTCTTAAGTTGTGTTAGAGGGTGTTAAGATGTGATCTGGGTTGTTAAATACCAGATCCATAACATTTAGAAGCATGAAAATGAATTTTTCAAAACTGATCTATGAACCCTAAAACATGGCCCGACAAAATTAATGTCGTGGCTAATGATCATCATTGTCTCATTAATTGTTTGTTGTATTTTAAGTTATGAATCATTTCTATGACATGTATATCGTGGTCAAACCGGAAACACGACTGCGTGAGCATGATTATAGTGAGAGATACGAAGGTCAAACCTCGCTTGATCGCTTCCTTTAAACCGATTTCTCGGCAAATTTCGTAAATCTCAAAGAACCTCTGACAACGTTTTTCAGGCGCTTGATCTGGTTGTGTTTTGTTATTTTGGTTACTTTGTTGTTTTGTAGTTGTAGACATGTATAAGGACTACTCACTCATGCGTTTAGATCACCAAGATCCATAACAGATTTATAAAATGCATGGTCAAACTACCGTTGACCAACAGCCTGGGAAGAAATCTGGGAAAACTCAGATCTTCAAGAACAGTTTCTTGATGTCTACTTTGACCGACCAAAATCTTTAACACATGATGTTAAGATGTTTATCTGATGATGTATTATTGTTCCCTGACATCGAAACTACAATAACGAACCCTTAAATCACACTTACTAAGTCGGGAACGTGTTGATTAAAAGGCCAGAAAATAGACCCTCGAAGTGTTCTTCATTTCTAGGTAACCCAGAAATGAAGAACAACCCTGACAAGACTTTCTGGAGCTTTGATCTTTCTGTTGTAATATGTTATGGCTATAATACTTGTTTGTGGTTGTATTCCTACATAATTACTACAATATTAATACTTTTACTAGCCTTGGAAGCATCCAGAAACTAGATCTAATCGTGGTCAAACCACCCACCCGGTTAACTGATAAGTTTTCTGGGCAAGACTCAAGAACAGCTGAAGAACACCTATAACGACCTGCTTACGTAAGCTATAGGGCCCCTTTTTAATTAATTATTTTTTGAAAATAATTATTTTAATTAAATAAATCAAAATAAATAGATTTTAATTATTAAAAATACTTAATAAATTCCAAAAAATTATTTTAAAGTCCTAAAAATAGTTCTTAATTATTTAAAGTATATTTCATAAATATTTAATATTTTTGGAATATAAATGGTATTTAATTAATTTAATTATAATATTAAATAAATTATTTAAAAATGATTTTAATACATAAAAAATCATGAAAAATAATATAATGGTATAAGAAAATATTTTAAGTTATTTTTAGTGACTTTTAATATTTTGTGATGAATTTCATTAATTAATCAATATTAATGGTAATTAGTTTATTTAATAAATATATTAAATAAATTAAGGAAAATAGAATTAATGATTTATAAATCATATAAAAATGATTTAAGTGATATAAAAATATTTGAAGTTATAAATATAACTTTTGATATTTTGTTATGAAAATATTAATATTCTAATATTAATAGCGATTATCTGGATAATGAATTTAATTGCTTAAAATCATATAAATGTGATTTTAAGGTATTAAAATACTTAATGATATTATAAATATATTATAATATTATGACATGTATTTCATTAATATTTGATAATAAATAAATATTATTGATAAAAGAATTAAGTGATATTTAATTCATTTAGATACAATTTTAATGATTGAAAAATGAAGATAAATAGTAATAATTATTTAAAAATTATTACCAACGTATGAAAAATATTTTGACTATTATAAAATTATCTAAGATAATTGTTAACTATTAAGTCAAAGTTTAATTGAACTTAGACTCAATAAAAGTCCGACTAGACCGTCGGGACGTTAGAATTTTGTCGGATTCAAGTTAGACTGAAATAGTTTAACCTGATACTGATTCTTATGTGTTATAGACTGATAGGGTTATTTGTTATGTGTTTAGGTTATTCTATGTATATATTTATATATCTTATAGTATTATATTATGATGATATTATTCTAATATTGGAGATCTATATTACTAATATTAGGTCTTCGGATAAGGCGATATAAATTAAGCGTGAGCGGTAATCAAATTCGAGTGTAGTTTGTTTTTACTTAACTCTACTAAGAGTTGTTTCATTCGGATAAGCTTATGGTTAATCATTGATGGTTGCCGTGAATTGTACAATCGTATATACTGTATGTATAAGTCAGGTATGAAAGACTGATCACCTTCATTAGTAGTTGGTTCCGATATATTTGTTCATATATAATACTTGTTCAGTCATAAATTTGTTCCTGCTAGTTCACAATTATATTGTTGAATTATAGCCAGCTTATTATTCGCACTTTTCAATCATGATATATCGTTATATTATTGAACTTAAACTTTATTTGGGCAATCCTTATGCTCACCCTTGCTATATCATGATAAAACATTGCGAGATTAAAAGCTAATCGCGCTTTATAAGGAAAGGTCCAAAACAGTTCCAGCTATAGTATACGTGTGCAGTAGTTTTGTAATAGTGTAGTATAATAATAATGTTATGTGTTAAATAAGTTATTATTTGTGTATTAAGTTAAGGTTACTTGACCTTGGGGAATAGTGTGTAATGTATTGTATAAACAATTTATGTTTATATCTTCCGCAAATAGTAATAGTTGTATAGAATGATCTAACCAAATCCGCGGTGATTCGGGACCTCGAATTTGGGGCCCTCACAGTTGGTATCAAAGTTGTAGGTTATGAACCTAGGGTAGTGATACCTTAGACTAATAACCGCAGTGATTAGGATAAGATCTAACTCACATAGAGTTAGTTGGTCGGTAAGATTCAAAGACGAATCTCGGCGAGTTATAAAAATACAGAGTTTCGTAACTCTGATAATAAAGTTGAACAGTAGTGGTGAATAGATAGAGTCTAAAAGACTAAAAGAACAGTGATAGGAGATCGTAAAACAAAACGATCAAGATATAGAAATGAATCGTATTATATACGATGAGATCACCTCGTGATCTGATAAAGGTATAGTATGGAAAAAGAATCAATCAAATGATTGAAAAGTTTACAGCAAGATTGCTGGGTGTCAGTTGTATTATGAATTCGTACAGATTCAGGAAAGGATTATTATGAATACGAGTTAAATGAAATTCGTATTGAGAAGGGTGTTAGTGTTAGGTGGGGATTCAATTGAGGATTCATGTCGGCAGCTGAGTTGTATGATTCCTTGTGTGGGCGGGGAATTGTACTTGGTGTAACAACTACTTAGTTTTGACAATGATAATCATTGAAATGTTTGTGTCGCGCTATTTGCTATATGCATGTTAAGAGGGTGATTCCTTTATCATGTGTATAACAGATAGATAGGTCATAGGTAGAGGATATAAGGTTAAGTACGAGTTCTTAAAACTCATATTTATGTGACATACTTGATTCATAATTATATAAAATGTTTATGAACCCCTCAGCGAACGGACGCTAAAGGTCAGACTAGGAAAAGTTCTAAAACTCATATGATTGTGGCAATTTATGGACTCATAAGTGTGGTTTGACGAACTGGGTATATTTGTGTGTAAATGGAGTATTAAGGATAATAAGAATAGATTATTAGTGAAGAATTAAGTTTTTCAAAACTCCTAGCTATGCTAGACTTCTAAATTTTGACATCAAGCTAAATACGCACTATGTGCTTTTAAGAAAAAAAATATGTTGACTTGTAATCATTTTTGAAACGGTTTAAAGTATAGTCTATGCTACTTATTTCAGCTAGACGCAAATGATTTGAAATATCAAAATATATTTTATTTATCACTCATGTACCATGTAACTCAAAAAGTAGATAATAAAAGTTGATGGAGTTGTAAATACAGGAATACTTAGTGTGAATTTGATCTAAAATCATTATTCCACTATCGTATGATGTGTTATGACAAAGACATACAATGACGGCATCCTCAAACGGACTATTAATACAGTACAGCATCATGACGTCATTCTCGAAAATATTTTCAAAAATTTTAATTTGCCAACGAGGTTTGGCTACACCTAAATAATACGAGGTTTTGTCTTAAGTTGTGTTAGAGGGTGTTAAGATGTGATCTGGGTTGTTAAATACCAGATCCATAACATTTAGAAGCATGAAAATGAATTTTTCAAAACTGATCTATGAACCCTAAAACATGGCCTGACAGCCGAATGTCAGGGCTCATAGATCATTGTCTGTTAATTGTTTGTTGTATTTTAAGTTATGAATCTGTTCTATGACATGTATACTGTGCTCTGAAACTGGAAACACGACCAGAGCATGATTATAGTGAGAGATACGAGCGGTCAAACCTCGTTGACCATTCCTGTAATCGATTTCGGGCAACCTGTAAATCTCAAAGAACCTCCCACAACGCTTTTGTGTGCTTGATCTGGCTGTGTTTTGTTATTTTGGTCACTTTGTTGTTTTATAGTTGTAGACAGGTATAAGGATTACTCACTCATGCATTTAGATCACCAAGATCCATAACAGATTTATAGAAATGCATGGTCAAACTACCGTTGACCAATAGCCTGGGAAGAAATCTGGGAAAACCCAGATCTTCAAGAACAGCTCGATGTCTACTTTGGTTTACCAAAAATCTTTAACACATGATGTTAAGATGTTTATCTGATGATGTATTATTGTTCCCTGACATCGAAACTACAATACTGAACCCTTAAATCACACTTACTAAGTCGGGAACGTGTTGATTAAAAGCCCAGAAAGTAGACCCTCGAAGTGTTCTTAATTTCTGGGTAACCCAGAAATGAAGAATAGCCCTGACAACTCTGAAAAATAGTTTTTAATTATTTAAAATATATTTCATAAATATTTAATATTTTTGGAATATAAATGGTATTTAATTTATTTAATTATAATATTAAATAAATTATTTAAAAATGATTTTAATACATGAAAAATCATGAAAATAATATAATGGTATAAGAAAATATTTTAATTTATTTTTAGTTACTTTTAATATTTTGTGATGAATTTCATTAATTAATCAATATTAATGGTAATTAGTTTATTTAATAAATATATTAAATAAATTAAGAAAATATAGAATTAATAATTTATAAATCATATAAAATGATTTAAGTGTTATAAAAATATTTGAAGTTATAAAATATAACTTTTGATATTTTATTATGAAAATATTAATAGCAATTATCGGATAATGAATTTAATTGCTTAAAAATCATATAAAGGTGATTTTAAGGTATTAAAAATACTTAATGATATTATAAATATATTATAATATTATGACATATATTTCATTAATATTTGATAATAAATAAATATTATTGATAAAAGAATTAAGTGATATTTAATTCATTTAGATATAAATTTTAATGATTGAAAAATCAAGATAAATAGTAATAATTATTTAAAAATTATTACGAACGTATGAAAAATATTTTGACTATTAATAAAATTATCTAAGATAATTGTTAACTATTAAGTCAAAGTTTAATTGAACTTAGACTCAATAAAAGTCCGACTAGACCGTCGGGACGTTAGAATTTTGTTGGATTCAAGTTAGACTGAAATAGATTTACCTGATACTGATTCTTATGTGTTATAGACTGATAGGGTTATTTGTTATGTGTTTAGGTTATTCTATGTATATATTTATATATCTTATAGTATTATATTGTGATGATATTATTCTAATATTGGAGATCTATTTTACTAATATTAGGTCTTCGGATAAGGCGATATAAATTGCATAGCGGTAATCAACGGTTCAGGCAAGTTTGTTTTTACTTAACTCTACTGAGAGTTGTTTCATTCGGATAAGCTTATAGTTAATCATTACTGGTTGCCATGAATTGTACTATGTACATATTGCATGTATAAGTCAGGTATGAAAGGCTGATCACCTTCATTACCAGTTGGTTCAGATATATTTGTTCATGTATAATACTTGTTCAATCATAAATTTGTTCCTGCTAGTTCACAATTATATTGTTGAATTATAACCAGCTTATTATTTAGACTCTTTCAATCATCATATATCGTTATATTATTGAACTTAAACTTGTTGGGCAATCATTATGCTCACCCTTGCAATATCATGATAAAACATTGCAGATTAAGGTGAATGCGTCGGTTACAAGGAAAGGTCCAAGACTGTTCCAGCTATAGTATACGTGTGCAGTAGTTTTGTAATAGTGTAGTATAATAATAATGTTATGTGTTAAATAAGTTATGATTTGTGTATTAAGTTAAGGTTATTCGACCTTGGGGAATAGTGTGTAATGTATTGTATAAACAATTTATGTTTATATCTTTCGCAAATAGTAATAGTTGTATAGAATGATCGAATCGGATCCGCGGTGATTTGGGACCTCGGATTCGGGGCCCTCACAAGTACTAAAGAAAACCTTAGTACATGGGAGGCCATGCGTCTAGGTTATGATAGATATCACATGTCCACAAAATTATCCTTGGTTGACCCAAAAGTCCCCAAAGAAAAATAAGAAGATTACTATCATCTTATTTCTAATGGTGAGTCTTCTCTTGACATATAACTATCTTCGTTGTCTTCAAGTGAAAATTATATTTCAAATATACTCCAAGATCATATAGGTAGTGCTCGTAGATATACTCAGCAAGTGGATGTTCACAACCATGTCTTATGATAACACGAGGTTGTATTTCATTAGACATCTTGTATGATAGTGGCAAAACACCCTTCCAAAGTTGGGTTCACCTCACCCTATTCGATTCACCAAAATTAAATATCAAATAACGTATACAATACGACACACATATCTAAAGTTCTCAATAAAATTATTTCCATACTATTTAGGGAGAACCTCAACAGCTATAGACCACCGTTCTAATCCTCTTAATACCCCGCTCGACCCAGCTACACTTTTATTACCTGAAAGGAATTGTGAAGTAAAAGGGTGAGCACAATTAGCCCAGTAAAGAATATCACGACTAAAGATAATTAAATTATCAATAGCTTTCATCAATAATAAATCAGAGATTTAGAACATATGGTAGATGATAAAACTTTTTAACCATAGTTGCAGCGGAACGAGCAATCCATTAAAAGAGTCAAATAGACCATAAGGTCTATTATCTTCTCCATGTTAAAAGTCCACCAACAATGTTTTATCCATGTAACATCAATCAACAGCTTCCTCATCCATAATCATATGAATAACTCATAATCATAATTGTGGTTCTAAATTCTTCTTCGCACCTGTGATTTAAGATAATTTTCATCACATATCTTCACCAGAAACATCAAAAATCATGGTTATACCAAATCATAATTCCTGCTCATAATCATACTAATAAATTCATCTTTGCACTACGACTAAGATATTCATTAACAATTCATCTTTGCACTACAGGCCAAAGACATACAACTGTATTTTAAAAGAGTCAAGTAGAGCATGATATCTACTATCTTTTACGAATTAAAAGTGTATAATCAATATTTTATCACTAAGACTCAGCTCAATAATTAATCCACATCATCGAATCATCCCTGCACTACAGCCCAAGGATATTCATTAGTATCACGACCACCAATTATCTATGCAGTACGGGCCAAAGATAATCGTGTTTTCATCAACAATTCTGATCATGCCATAAAACAATTCATCTTTGCACCCTTGACCGAAGAGAATCCATAGTCATAATCATACCAAAAACTGTCCATCAATGCACTACGGGTCAATGAGGACTTTTTCCACATCATTTGTAACATTACGGTCATGATTATACCGAATAATCCCTAGTCATAATCATACCAAGTCCATCTATGCACTACATGCCACAAATGACTTTCAACATAATATAAGCATTAGGATGATGACAATTCAATAAAACAAGTTCAAGAATAAATTTTAAAGATTTATAAGTTAATTTATCCTGAACTCAATAATGTCCAAACTGTCAACATAATACTGCTTTGTGGAGTAAAATTCAAGAATGTTCAGAAGAATATTTCCATGAAAAGATACTGGATGAATCGCAACTATCAAGGATATTCCACTAATTTCATGGAGTATAGAAGCCAAAGCTTTAACCAACTAAGTATAATAAAATATATGAAATTGCAAATGGATTTTTGCCCGCCATGCGGTAATCCACGTAGACAGATCACTTCCACAATTTAATAAGGAATGAATACGAAGGATCATTCACCATGCATGTGTTAATCCACATAGATTGGTTATTCCAACAGAATAATAAAGATTGGAATAACAGAAGAATTCACCATGCATGGATAGACCGCACAGACATGTTATTCCAACAGAATAATTAAGAATGGAACCAGGTCATGCGTCATCCACACATACATGATATTCTAACAGAATAATAAAGAATGGAATAACAGAAGAATTCACCATGCATGCAATAGACCGCACAGACATGTTATTCCAACAGAATAATAAAGAATGGAACCAGTCATGCGTAATCCGCATGCATGGATATTCCAAATGTAATAATAAAGAATGGAATAATAGAAGAATTTCACCATGTATGCGAAGACTTTGCATGTATGTGTTATTCAAATGAATAATAAGGAATGGAATAACAAAAGAATTTCACCATGTATGCAAAGATTGCATGATAGACATGTTATTCCAACAGAATAATAAGGAATGGATTAACAATAGCTCTCGTTATGAATATGAAAGAAATAATACCCCTTACTATAATAATAATAATAATAATATCCCTTACCTTAGAAAAACTGAATACTGCAGTAGTAAAGTAGCAAATTACTTTTCTTCGTTCTCTCTATAGTTTCTCTCTCTAGAGTTTCAGTGAATTCATAAGAAATAATGAAGGAATGAACTTCTATTTATAAGAGAATGGACTGAATAGTAACTAATTCATGAACGGTCCATATTGATTTACTTTTAAACGGACGGTCCATATTGATTTATTATTAAAACTTAAAGCAACGGTCCATACTGATTTACTACTAAAACTTTAAACCAGCGATCCATATTGATTTACTATTATAACTTTCCACCAGCGGTCCATATTGATTTACTATTATATCTTCAACCAATGATCCATATTGATTTACTATTATAACTTCAACCAACGGTCTGAAAAATTATCGCATCTCCTCATGGAATAATATTGTACCCAAAAATGATTTGGACCGAAAAGAAATATATTTTTTGGGTGAATAGTACACCGTAAATAGTACTTCGGGAATAGTACCCCGTGAATAGTACCCCGACACGAAAAGTGTCCCAAATACTCGAGTGAATAATACTAGAGTGAATAGTAACCGAGTAAATAGTAACCCATGAATAGTAACTCGTGAATAGTACTCTGACACAAAAAGTGCCCCGAATACCCAATTAGTCAATATAACCTCTAGACATAAATTATTATCGAAATAAATATTGATTTCTACTAACACTAATAATTCCCACACAATGGAACTATCAATTTCATCTTTAATCAACACGAACTTATTCATCATTAATATTATAATTTACAATATTTAACCAACCAGGTCGTTCCCAGGAAAGAGGGGGCTTTTCGATAAGGATTTCTCCTTATTGGCGCGCAATTAAGTGACTAAACCTCTCCTTGATAGAACTTCTAGACATTGTCAATATTGCAAATAATAATATGAATAACTTTGCCGTCTCAATTATTGATTTAATAATATAACATATTACACAGATGATACTGTGACAATAATTAAATCAATAATATGAGAGATATGATGCATCAATCACTGTAGCGATAATTGAGTATAACTTAGTGACTTCTTACGTAAACATCAATAATCAATACCGTATGTTACTATGCAACCACGCGTATTATTGTATTTTTACTACCGGGTATTTCAACAGTTTTAACGGTAACACTTTCGCCGTTATTTTTATAAAAAGATAATTCTGTCGTTTTCTAAATACGACAATACTTCCGTTGTGGGGTCCACCAATGATTGTGCCATCGCATTTAATATTCCTATTAAAATGAATATTCCCTGACACAACGAATATTTTATAACAACTTGCTTACTTTGCAAAAAAAATCACATATCACCTTTAACTTTAAACTTTTATCAATTTAACCATTTACGAAATAAAATAAAAATTATAAGAAAATTGAATACTTTCATTTCATAAAATTCGGGGTCTTACAATTGATCTTGAACCTGGTAGAAAGCCCATTTCTAAAACCCTATATCGAATGGCTCCAATTGAACTTCAGGAGTTAAAGGTCCAACTACAGGAAATAAGAAAGATGGGAGTATGCGACTTTGTATTGACTACCGAGAATTAAACCATGTCACCATTAAGAATAGGTATCCACTACCTCGCATTAATGACTTGTTCGACCAGTTGCAAGGAGCACAATTCTTTTCAAAGATCGATCTTCGTTCTGGATATCATCAGCTAAAGATTAAAACTGAGGATATTCCAAAAACTGCCTTCAGAACTCGATACGGGCATTATGAATTCTTAGTCATCTCTTTTGGATTGACTAATGCTCCTGCTGCTTTCATGGATATGATGAACCGTGTGTTCAAAGAATATTTGGATCAGTTTGATGTTGTCTTTATTGATGACATCCTCATCTATTCCAAAAGCAGTGAAGATCATGAGCACCATTTGAAGCTGGTACTTCAAAGGCTTCGCGATAACAAGCTATATGCCAAGCTGAAGAAATGTGAGTTATGGCTTGAGGAAGTAGCATTCCTTGGGCACGTGGTGTCAAAACATGGAGTATCTGTCGACCCGACGAAAATTGAAGCAATACAAAGTTGGGAGCAACCGAAGTCGGTGACCGAAGTACGTAACTTTCTGGGCTTAGCTGGTTACTATAGGAGATTCGTGGAATGATTTTCTCGAATTGCTACTCCATGAACTCAGCTGACTCGTAAAGTTACAAAATTCGGTTGGAGCGAGGATTGTGAGAAGAGTTTTCAAGAACTCAAGACGAGACTCATTTCGGCACCTGTTCTGATAATACCATATGGTTCGGATGGATTTGTTATCTACAACGATGCTTCAGGCAAAGGGTTAGGATGTGTTCTCATTCAACATGGGAAAGTCATAGCCTATGCCTCGCGACAATTCAAAGAATATGAGAGGAATTATCCTACTCATGATTTGGAGTTGGCAGCATTCATTTTTGCGTTGAAGATTTGGAGACACTACCTGTATGGGGAGAAAGTGGAGATCTATACAGATCATAAAAGCCTCAAATATTTCTTCACCCAAAAGGAACTCAATATGTGGCAACGACGTTGGCTCGAGCTGTTGAAAGATTACGATCACCCCATCCAATATCATCTTGGAAAAGCAAACGTGGTAGCTGACGCATTGAGTAAAAGATCATATGCGGGTACGAGTGCAATGTTGTTAACACAAAGGTCTATTTTGTATGACTTGCAAAGGATGGAGATAGAGGTAAAGGCTCCAAGTACCCATGTGATGATATCAAATATATGAGTAGAACCGACTTTAATCGATAAAGTTAAAGCTGCTCAAGCTACGGATATGAAGCTGATGCATATGAAGAATAAAGTGCAAGAAGGTGTTATTCCAGAAGCAAGAATTGATGAAGAAGGAATACTTTGAGTCAACTCCAGACTTTATGTTCCTAACGATTCTGACTTGAAGCATTGAATCATGACGGAGGCACACAACACACCGCTTGCAATCCATCCGGGGATTACCAAAATGTATCATGATCTTCGACATACATTTTGGTGGAACAATATGAAGAGAGAGATCGCAGAGTTTATCTCGAGGTGTTTAACTTGTCAACGTGTAAAGGCAGAGCCTCAAGTGCCAAAGGGTCCATTGCAATCACTTGAGATTCCTAAATGGAAGTGGGAACACATTACTATGGATTTCGTTATGGGTCTTCCCAAGGTTTCTCAAGGCATAGATACGATTTGGGTTATTGTTGATAGATTAACCAAGTCTGCCCATTTCTTGCCTATACGGGAGACTTATTCCCTTAAACGTCTTGCTAGTATGTACGTAAATGAGATTGTCCGATTGTGAGATTGCATGGCATGCCAGTATCCATAGTTTCGGATCGTGACCCAAGATTCACTTCACGATTTTGGGTTAGCTTGCAGAAAGCTATGGGCACATATTTACGATTCAGTTCGGCATACCATCCTCAAACGGACGGGCAATCAGAGAGGACTATTCAAACTCTTAAAGATCTATTAAGACTTTGTGTCCTAGATTTCAAAGGGAGTTGGGATAAGTACCTACCATTGGTGGAATTCTTCTACAACAATAGTTATTAGGCAAGTATAGGTCTGGCTCCATTTGAAGCATTGTATGGACGAAAGTGTCGCTCTCCAGTATGCTGGGATGAGGTGGGAGAAGAAACATTATTGGGACCAGAATTGGTACGCATAACTACAGAAAAGATCCAAACGATTCGACAACGTATACAAATGGCACAAGATTGACAAAAGAGTTATGCGGATCTTCATCGAAAAGACGTAGAATTTAATATTGGGGATCATGTATTGTTATGTATTGCTCCATGGAAGGGAGTTACAAGATTTGGTGTGAGACCCCAGATTTTATGAATAAAGATTTTATTTTCTCGAAATATATATTTTTTAATATTATGGTGTGGATTTGATATAATGTTATAGTTGTGGGTAGTATTTATAAATTTTGCAAAGTATGCAAGTTGTCATATAATATTCGATTGGTCGGGGAATATTCTTTTTGTCGGGGAATATCCGTACGACGGTACAATCATTGGTGGACCCCGCAACAGAATTATTGTCGGATGGAGAAAACGATAAAAATATTTTATGAAAATAATGGCAAAAGTTTTACCGTTAACTGTTGAAACAACCGGTGTTAAAAGTACAATAATACACGTGATTGCGTAGTAGCACACGATATTAATTATTGATGCTTACGTGATAAGTCACTCAGTTTTGTTGGTATTATTAATGTAATAATACAGAAAATCATTTGATATAAAATAGAATACTTTTATAAAGTTATTTTATAAATAGAATATATTATATTCTATTATGCATAGTGTTGTATAAATAATGATAGTAAAATCTTTTTATATAAAATGTAATACTTTTATAAAGTTATTCTATAAATAGAATATATTATATTTTATTATGCATAGTGTTGCATAGTATTTGCATAGTGTTTTTCAGCATAGTAAAATCTTTTATATAAAACAAAATACTTTTATAAAGTTATTTGTTTTATTAGACAATAATTAGAATATATTATATTTTATTATGCATAGTGTTTTGCATAAGTGCCTCAGATAGTGTTTGCATAGTAAAAATCTTTTATAAAGTTATTCGCTTTATTAGATTATAAATAGAATATATTATATTTTATTTAAAAGATTTTGCTTTAAATATGAACCGTCAGATTAAAGTAAATCAATCTGGACCGTTCATGAGTTAGTTACTATGCAGTCCATTTTTCTATAAATAGAAGCTCATTCATTCATTATTTCTTACGAATTCAATGAAACTCTAGAGAGAGAAACTATAGAGAGAAAGAAGAAAGTATTCTGCTACTTCACTACTTATATATCCAGTACTCTTCTTCTTAAGGTAGGGGATATTATTTATTGTACTCGTAAGGGGTATTATTTCTTTTGTATTCATGAAGAGAACTTCTGTTATTCCATTCTTTATTATTCTGCTGGAATAACCAGTATACGCGAACTACCCTATACTTGGTGACCTTCTTCTATTATTCTGTCTTTATTATTCTATTGGAATATCCTGTCTGTGCGTTTTACGCCGGACCTGATTCCGTTTTTATTATTACATTGGAATATCTTTATGCAGGCATTTTACGTGAGTGGTTCCGCCTTTTTTATTATTATTCTCATTGGAATATCCTGTCTGCAGGCATTTTATGCCTGGACTGGGTTCCGCTTTTTTATTATTCTATTGGAATATCCTCGCCGGTCTTAATTTCGCTTCGGTTCCGTTATTATTATTCTCGTTGAATAACCTATCTATGCGAAGTACCGCATACATGGTGATTTCTTTTGTTATTCCATTCTTTATTATACTAATTGGGTAAAGTTTTGACTTCTATACTCCATGAAATTAGTGGAATATCATTGATATTTGCGCTTCATCCAGTATCTTTTCATGAAAATATTCTTCTGAGCATTCTTTAATTTTTACTCCACAAAGCAGTATCATGTTGACAATTTGGACGTTATTAGTTCCTTAATAAATTAATTCTTGAACTTGTTTTATTGAATTCTTATATCATTGTCATCATCCTCATGTTTAAATTTTTTTGAAAGCCATCTGTGGCCTGTAGTGCATAGATGGACTTGGTATGATTATGACCAGGGATTATTCGGTATAATCATGACCGTAATGTTACAAATGATGTGGAAAAAGTCCTTATTGGCCCGTAGTGCATTGATGGACGTTTTTGGTATGATTATGGCTATGAATTCTCTTTGGGCCGTAGTGCAAAGATGAATTATTTTATGGCATGATCAGGACCATTGATGAAAACATGATTATCTTTAGTCGTAGTGCATGGATAATTCGTGGTCGTGATACTAAAGAATATCCTCGTCAGTAAGTGCGGGGTGATTCAATGATGTGGATTATTTATTGCTTAGAGTCCCAAATGATAAAAGTGATGAAAACCTTTTAAATCGTAAAAGTTAGTAGATTTTATTCTCTACTTGACTCTTTTAATGGATTGCTTGTTCCACTACGCTTAAACTTGATGTTTGTTATATTGTATCGCTTTAACATCATTTTAAGGCTAATGATAATTTATTCGCATTATCTTAGTCATAATATTTCTTCTTGGGCTAGTTGAGCTCACCCTTTCTTTCACCGTTCTCTCGTGAAATGAGAATATAGTTGGGACGAGTCGGGGAGCTGGATGATGGTCCTAGATGGTGCATTAGTAGTCCCTCACTATTCTCGTGAAATAGTGTGATAATAATTGTAATGAGGACTCCTTTTGAGTTTGTATACTCTCTAGTAGACAATATTTGTATTCAAACTCACAATTTATGTTTTGTCGTATTGCATACATGATAAACAGTATTATTAAGTTGTATTTGAATTACGTACCATGTATCTCAAGACTCAAGATGGGTGATGTATACCTAATTTTGGGAGCATCACAGTTGGTATCAAAGCTTAGGGTATGATCCCTGGCTGAGATGTGAGACAAGAACTAGGAGGGGAGAGACGAGGAATTCCTTCGCTAGTATGACCTACCTAGGTTTATTTGGTATTTAATTGGTCGGTCAGAGTATAGGGATAATATGTGATATGTTAATTAACCCTTGTTTTATGGAAGTATTTGAAAATGACATCCGAGAATGTTGAGAATAGCAATGGAGCACATGAGACCATGGAGACACCTTTAATCACCAACCAAGATAATGTGATTAGAGATATCCATGTGGTGATTGAGGAATTAAAAGTTGCACTCAAGCTAGTCGCAAAGGTAGCAACTGAGAGTGATGAAGAAGAGGAACCTGAGGAGGATTTATTAGAAGAACTTATTGATCAAAATATAGAATTGCAAAATCATATTCATGAGTTAGAAGAGCAGGCTGAAGAACAAAAGGCGGTCGTGGAACAATGGAATGTAACAATTCAAAATTGTATTACCCGATGTGCGATAGCTGAACAGGAGCGCTCTTTGGCAGAGTATACGATATTAAAGCTGGAATCTAAGAATTCAAATGTCAAGGAGCAGCTGAAAGAAGAAACAATTGAACGAGTGAGAATGAAAGATGCATGGGTAAAAGCCACACGACGCGTTGATATTGTGGAAAGAGAAGTCCGATCCAAGAAAGCTAAAATAAATGATATGTATTTCTCTTTTTCGACAGCAATTGGGAGAACCCATCATCGAGTTTTGAATTACCCTATACATTGTGGTCAACGCCAATTCGATATGGATCAAAGGCTAATGATTCAGATCATGGAGCAGGAGTACGACGAAGCAGTTGAGGGTGGAATATGCCCTATAGCGAAAGTTAATTCCAGTGGTAATGACGACACCAAAGACTATCCCGAATAAGTCAAATTCGGTAGTTTAAGGGAAAGCATTTTTCGTGACGAGGAATCGAACGAAGTTATCACGGGTTAGTTAATTATAAATTCTTGCGAAGTTTATACCTTATTCGATAATTTGCCTCTACCTATTCTTTTATCTCTTTGCTTGCGCCAACGCTTAAATTTGACTTCAAGAAATTAGACTTTGACTTATTGGTTGAAACTTCGATAGTAGAAACCTTCGTTAACTCCACTGTTTATAAATCTTGTTGATTCAAATAGACACTTTCACGTTACCTGTCGATCTTATCTCTTTGAAAATACTTGCCTTTGATGCGATTTTAGGAATCGATTGGTTAACTACTCATCATGCTTTTCGTAAGGTTGTTAGTTTTCATATTCCTAACCAACCTGTTATGAGAATTCAAGTAACCAAACCACTAAAGTCAATCATTGTCATATCAAGACATAAGTAAAGAGCCTCGGTCCTTTCGTTGTTGACTTTCTTGTGTGGAATGCACCGAAGCCAAACTTTCTGTAGGCGATGTCGTGAATGACGATGGCAAGTTGATAGGTATCAATGTGACGTACTATCCAAGTCTTGGATAAGGGTCACAATTTTGAATAATATTTCTATTGTTAATAAATTTCCTGATGTATTCTTGAAGACTTCTTAGCCTACCCCTAGAGCGTGAAATCGAATTTTGTATTGACCCCAGTACAAAACCCATTTCTTAAACACTCAAATATTTCTTCAACTAAAATAAATTTATCATGCGCCAAAGACGTTGACTCGAGCTGTTGAAGATTATGATCTTACTATTTAATATCATCGTGCAAGTACGAACGTGGTAGCTGACGCGTTGAGTAGAAAATCGTGTGCGGTTACAAGTGCGAATATATGAACCCACGTGAAGATAACGAATATACGAGTAGAATAGACTTTAATCGATAAAGTTAAAGCCGCTCAAGCTACATACCCGGAGCTGATGAATGTGAAGAATTAAAAAGGTTCAAGAGGGCATTATTCTAGAAGCACGAATTGACGAAGAGAGGAAATCTCAACCCTCAATTTTATTGGCCCATTTGAAATCCTCGATGAAGTAGGAACTGTGGCCTATAGACGCGTTTTATCGCCAAGTATGTTGCGTGTTCATAACGTTTTTAACGTATCGATGTTACGTAAATATGTGGACGACCCGAACCACATTATTAAATTATAACTAAACGATATAGCAGAAGATTTAACGTATGAGGAGATACGTGTTAAAATCTTGGATAAGAAGGATCGTATTCAACACTCAAAGGTTATACCTCAAGAATTAGAATCTGAAATGAAGTCAAGGGATCCTCACCTCTTCGGCATACCAGGTACGTACGTAAATTTTGAGGGCGAAATTTCATAAGGAGGGGAGATTGTGAGACCCCAGATTTTATGAATAAAGATTTTATTTTCTCAAAATATTTTTTTTTTAATATTATGGTGTGGATTTGATATAATGTTATAGTTGTGGGTAGTATTTATAAATTTTGCAAAGTATTCAAGTTGTCATATAATATTCAATTGGTCGGAGAATATTCTTTTTGTCGGGAAATATTCGTACGACGGTACAATCATTGGTGGACCCCGCAACGGAATTATTGTCAGATAGAGAAAATGACAAAAATATTTTATGAAAATAACGGCGGAAGTTTTACCGTTAACTGTTAAAACAACCGGTGTTAAAAGTACAATAATATGCGTGGTTGCATAAGTAGTACTTACCAGTATTAATTATTGATCCTTACGTGATAAGTCACTCAGCTTTTGTTGGTATTATTAATGTAATAATACGTAAAAGCTTTTTGTATAAAATAGAATACTTTTATAAAGTTATTCTATAAATAGAATATATTATATTCTATTATGCATATTGTTGCATAGTATGTCAGATAGTATTTTGCATAGTAAAATCTTTTATATATAAAATGTAATACTTTTATAAAGTTATTCTATAAATAGAATATATTATATTTTATTATGCATAGTGTTGCATAGTATTTGCATAGTGTTTTGCATAGTAAAATCTTTTTATATAAAACAAAATACTTTTATAAAGTTATTTATTTTATTAGACAATAATTAGAATATATTATATTTTATTATGCATAGTGTTTGCATAGTGCCTGCATAGTGTTTGCATAGTAAAATCTTTTATAAAGTTATTCATTTTATTAGATTATAAATATAATATATTACATTTTATTTAAAAGATTTTGCTTTAATTATGGACCATCAAATTAAAGTAAATCAATCTGGACCGTTCATGAGTTAGTTACTATGCAGTCCATTTTTCTATAAATAGAAGCTCATTCATTCATTATTTCTTACGAATTCAATGAAACTCTAAAGAGAGAAACTATAGAGAGAAAGAAGAAAGTATTCTGCTACTTCACTACTTATATATTTAGTACTCTTCTTCTTAAGGTAAGGGATATTATTTGTTGTACTCGTAAGGGGTATTATTTCTTTTGTATTCATGAAGAGAACTTCAGTTATTCCATTCTTTATTATTATTCATTGGAATAACCAAGATAATGCGACTACCCTATACTTGGTGACATTCTTCTATTATTCCGCCTTTATTATTCTCATTGGAATATCACGTGCATGCGCTTTTACGTTTGGACCTGATTCCGCCTTTATTATTATGTTGAATATCATGTCCATGCGCTTTGTGGGACCGGATTCTCGTTATTTATTATTCTATTGAAATATCCTCGCTTGGTATGTAATTTCACTTTGACCTCGTTCCGTTATTATTATTCTCGTGGAATAACTCCGCTATCTATCAAGTACCGCATGCATAGTTATTTCTTTTGTTATTCCATTCTTTATTATACTATGTTGGTTAAAGTTTTGACTTCTATACTCCATGAAATTAGTGGAATATCCTTGATATTTGCGCTTCATCCAAAGATCTTTCATGGAAATATTCTTCCGACCATTCTTGAATTTTTACTCCACAAAGCAGTATCATGTTGACAATTTGGACGTTATTAGTTCTTGAATAAATTAATTCCTGAACTTGTTTTATTGAATTCTTATATCATTGTCATCATCCTCATGTTTAAATTTTTTTGAAAGTCATCTGTGGCCTGTAGTGCATAGATGGACTTGGTATGATTATGACCAGGGATTATTCGGTATAATCATGACCGTAATGTTACAAATGATGTGTAAAAAGTCCTCATTGGCCTGTAGTACATTGATGGATAGTTTTTGGTATGATTATGGATATGGATTCTCTTTGGCCGTAGTGCAAAGATGAATTATTTTATGGCATGATCAGGACCGTTGATGAAAACATGATTATCTTTAGCCGTAGTGCATGGATAATTCGTGGTCGTGATACTAAAGAATATCCTTGGCCGTAGTGAAGGGGTGATTCGATGATGTGGATTATTTATTAAAATCGAGTCCCAAATGATAAAAGTGATGAAAAACCTTTTAAATCATAAAAGATAGTAGATTTTATTCTCTACTTGACTCTTTTAATGGATTGCTTGTTCCGCTGCAGTTAAACTTGTTATTTGTTATATTGTATCAGTATAACACTATTTAAGACTAATGATAATTTATTCTGCATTATCTTAGTCATAATATTTCTTACTGGGCTAGTTGAGCTCACCCTTTCTTTCACTGTTCTCTTCAGGAAATGAGAATATAGCTGGGACGAGTTGGAGAACGGAGTGATGGTCCTAGATGGTGCATTAGTAGTCCTCACTATTCTGTGAAATAGCGTGATAATAAATGTAATGAGGACTCCTTTTGAGTTTATATATTCTCTAGTATACAATATTTGTATTCAAACTCACAGTTTATGTTTTGTCGTATTGTACACGACAGTTGTATTATTAAGTTGTATTTGAATTCTGTACCATGGGTGATGTATACCTAATTTTGGGGGCGTCACATTTGGGAAGAGAGGAAAGCTCAATCCAAGATTTGTTGGTCCATTTGAGATTCTTGACCGAATAGGAAATGTGGCCTATAGACTCGCATTACCTCCAAGCATGTCTCGTGTTCATAATATTTTTTATATATCTATGCTTCGTAAATATGTAAAAGACCCGAACCACATTATTGAGTTAGAACCGGACGAGATAGCCAAAGATTTAACGTACGAGGAGGTACATGTTAAGATCTTGGATAGGAAAGAACATGTCTTACGCACCGAGGTTATATCATAAGTTAAGGTTTTGTGAAGAAACCATGCTATTGAAGAAATGGCCTGGGAGTTAGAATCAGAAATGAAAGCGAGGTATCCTTGTGAGACCCCGAATTTTATAAAATAAAAGTATTCAATTTTTTTTCCAATTTTGATAAATAGCACGGTATTGATTATTGATGCTTATGTGATAAGTCACTCAGTTTTGTTTTATTGGTATTATTAATGTAATAAAACAGAAAAGCTTTTTATATAAAACAGAATACTTTTATAAAGTTATTTTATAAATAGATTATATTATATTGTATTGTGCATAGTGTTTTGCATAGTAAAATCTTTTTATATAAAATAAAATACTTTTATAAAGTTATCTATTTTATTAGACAATAATTAGAATATATTATATTTTATTATGCATAGTGTTTGCATAGTAAAATCTTTTATAAAGTTATTCGTTTTATTAGATTATAAATAGAATATATTATATTTTATTTAAAAGATTTTGCTTTAAATATGGACCGTCAAATTAAAGTAAATCAATCTGACCATTCATGAGTTAGTTACTATGCAAACCATTTTCTATAAATAGAAGCTCATTCCTTCATTATTTCTTAATTCAATGAAACTCTAGAGAGAGAAACTATAGAGAGAGTTCTTCTTCTATAATCTTGAGCGTATTTCTTTAAAGTTTAAGAAAGCTTTGAGCGTAGTGCAAGTCTTCTTCAAGTATATCCCCGCCCTACAAGTCGGAATACTTTTCTTTTTAAGGTAGGGGAGATAATTGTCGTACTCGTAAAGGATATTATTATTATTTATTATTCTGTTGGAATAACATGTATACGCGGACTACCCTATACTTGGTGAAATTCTTCTGTTATTCCATTCTTTATTATTATGTTGGAATAACCTATTTATGCGAAGTACCGCATACATGGTGAAATTCTTCTAATATTCCGTTCTTTATTATCCTGTTGGAATATCATGTCTGTGTGTTTACGCCGGACCTGGTTCCATTATTTATTATTCTGTCGGAATATCCTCGTGCATGCGTTTATCTTAATTCTGGTTCCATTATTTATTATTCGCGGAATATCCTCGTCATGCGTTTACTTTAACTGTTCCATTATTTATTATTCTGTTGGGAATAACCTGTCGATGCAGTCTATCGAACGCATGGTGAATCCTTCTGTTATTCCATTATTTATTATTCTGTTGGAATAGCCTGTCTATGTGGATTACCACATGCATGGTGAATGATCCTTCGTATTCATGCGAATAGTATTTTCATTAAAAAGGGGTTTCTTCCAGGGGCAAATTCGTAATTTTTTTGACTCTCAAAAATTCTGGAAAAATTTGAAATGATAATTTAATGAGTTTTCTAAATTGTGTCCAAAAATGGCGATTTTTGGATGTATAGATTGAGAGTTATGGATTTTATGGGAAACGATTATTTTAAAAGTAAACTCTTATAACTCCTTATGGTTAACTCCAAAATTGGTTAAAATTTTATTGGGAATACATGTATATAATAGGAGTATACCCTGTAAATTTCGGAATTTTTGGACAAAAGTACAATTTATGATAAATGTCTAAATATTCGGCAGTTTTATCCATATGAAAAATAGTAAATGAATTTTAAAATTTCGATAAAAATATATGTTCAAGATGGGACTATATTCTCGCTAAATCCCGGAAAAGAAATATTTTTGGGACGATTTGGTATTTTCATAAAATGAACTAGTTATGAGTAAATGAATTAAATATGTTATGTGAAGTAATAAAATTGGAAAATAGGATTTTATGGCTTGAGAATCCTATATAGGGTATATGCAGATTTTGATGAGAGATTTGATCATTGATTATGAAACCTTATGAGTATGGCATTTTTGAGTGATTAAATGCATTATTTGATAAAGTGTAAACAATTGAAATAAATTGTTTATAAGTTTAAGAAATGATTAAAATATTGTTATAATATTAATGATATTAGATTATGAGATTATTAAGTTATTGATAACATTTGGTTATTATTGAACGATGGATATATTGTATTATAAATGTTTAATATTTATCCTTTATCTCATTTGATTGATTCTTGTATCATTGTCATCATCCTCATGCTTATATTGTGTTGAAAGTCATATGTGGCCTGTAGTACATAAATGGACTTGGTATGATTATGACCAGGAATTATTCGGTATAATCATGACCGTAATGTTGCAAATAATGTGGAAAAAGTCCTCATTGGCCCGTAGTGCATTGATGGATAGTTTTTGGTATGATTATGGCTATGGATTCTCTTCGGCCAAGGGTGCAAAGATGAATTGTTTTATGGCATGATTAAGACCGTTGATGAAAACACAATTATATTTGGCCCGTAGTGCATGGATAATTCGTGGTCGTGATACTAATGAATATCCTTGGCCTGTATTGCAGGGATGATTCGATGATGTGGTTTAATTATTGAAATGAGTCTCAAATGATGAAATATTAATTCATGGATGTGATAATAATGAATATCTTTGGTCAGAAAGCGTGGATAATTCAAAGGATATGGATTGATTATCGAGCCGAGTCTCGATGATGAAATATAAATTCATGGATGTGATATTAACGAATATCCTTGGCAGAAGTAGTGTGGGTGATTCGATGATGTGGATTATTTATTAAAAAATTTGAGTCTCAAAGGATAAAATATTTATTATACACTTTTAAATGCGTAGAAGATAGTAGATATCATGTTCTACTTGACTCTTCTAAAATACAAATTGTATGTCTTTGGCATGTAATGCAAAGATGAATTATTAATGAATATCTTTGGTCGTGGTGCAAAGATGAATTTATTAGTATGATTATGAGCAGGAATTCTGATTTGGTATAACCATGATTTTTGATATTTCAGGTGAAGATAGGTGATGAGAATTTTCTTCGTCCTAGTTGCGAAGAGGAATTTAGAACCACAATTATGATTTTGAGTTATTCATATGATTGTGGACAGAACTGTTGATTTATTTTACATGGATAAAATATTATTGGTGGACTTTTAACATAAAGAAGATAATAGACCTTATGGTCTATTTGACTCTTCTAATGGATTGCTCGCTCCGCTGCAACTATGGTTGAAAAGTTTTATCATCTACCATATGTTCTAAATCTCTGATTTATTATTGATGAAATCTATTGATAATTTAATTATCTTTAGTCATGATATTCCTTACTGGGCTAGTTCTGCTCACCATTTCTGCTTCATAATTCCTTTTAGGTAATAAGAGTGTTGTCGTAAGAGTGTTGCCAGGTCGAGCGAGAATAAAGGGGAATAGAACAGTGGTCTCTAGCTGTGGAGGTTCTCCTTAAACAGTATAGAAAAGTGTGTTGTATTCTATAAAACATTTAGTAGTTATATTTGGTAAATCAAATAGGGTGAGGTGAACCCAACTTTGGAAGAGTGTTTTACCACTATCATACAAGATGTCTAATGACATACAACCTCGTGTTATCAAAAGACAGAGTTGTGCGCATCCACTTGCTGAGTATATTTACGGGCACTACCTATATGATCTTGGAGTTGATTTAAAATATAATATTCATTTGGAGACAGTGGAGATAATTATATGTCAAGAGAAGAATCACCATTGGAAAGAAGATGATATTAATCTTCTCTTTTTCTTTGGGGTCTATTGGGTCAACCAAGGATAATTCTGTGGCCATATGATATCTATTATAACCTAGACGCATGGCCTCCCATGTACGAAGTTCTCCTTGAGCACTTCCCAAAGATTTTAGTTTCTTAAACAGTCTTTGACTATACTTTTATGTAAAGTACCATTGTAAGGTTGTGGTCGAGGCACCATGAGAGTTACATACATTTTTATTAAAACTCACAGTTAACTGTGGTCGTATTCTATACGACAGCTCAACAGTTGTATAAATGTAGTTATATTTAAATTTTGTACCATGTATCTGGCGACTCAGATGGGTGATGTATACCTAATTTTGGGGGCGTCACATTTGGTATCAGAGCTTAGGGATATGGTCGCTGATGGAGATAAGAGTCTAGAACTAGGAGGGGAAAGATGAGTTATATACTTCGCTAGTGTGTGACTTACCTAAGCTGAAATTGTTTACTTGATAAGTTGACAAATTGTGATATGTCAATTAACCTTTGTTTTGAAGATATATTCTAGAATGATATCTAAAATACAGGAGATGAGCAATAGAAAAATCATGATACAGAGGATATAACCGGGAAGGTACAATCCGAAAAGAAAACAAGGTATTCTCATCTCTTCGAATATCAGGTACGTGTGTAAATTTCGAGGGCGAAATTTCATAAGGAGGGGTGATTGTGAGACCCCGAATTTTATGAAATAAAAGTATTCAATTTTTTTTCTATTTTGGTAAATAGCACGGTATTGATTATTGATGCTTATGTGATAAGTCACTTGGTTTTGTTTTATTGGTATTATTAAAGTAATAAAACAGAAAAGCTTTTTATATAAAACAGAATACTTTTTTAAAGTTATTCTATAAATAGAATATATTATATTCTATTGTGCATACTGTTTGCATAGTAAAATATTTTATAAAGTTATTCGTTTTATTAGATTATAAATAGAATATATTATATTTTATTTAAAAGATTTTGCTTTAAATATGGACCGTCAGATTAAAGTAAATCAATCTGGACCGTTCATGAGTTAGTTACTATGCAGTCCATTTTTCTATAAATAGAAGCTTATTCTTTCATTATTTCTTACGAATTCACTGAACTCTAGAGAGAGAAACTATAGAGAGAGTTCTTCTTCTATAATCTTGAGCGTATTTCTTTAGAGTTTAAGAAAGCTTTGAGCGTAGTGCAAGTCTTCTTCAAGTATATTCTCGCCTCTACCAACATATACTTTTCTTTTTAAGGTAGGGGATATAATTGTCGTGCTCAGAAAATGATATTATTATTATTTATTATTCTCATTGGAATAATTTGTATACGCGACTACCCTATACTTGGTGAAATTCTTCAGTTATTCCATTCTTTATTATTATGTTGGAATAACCTATTTATGCGAAGTACCGCATACATGGTGAAATTCTTCTAATATTTCATTCTTTATTATCCTGTCTGTGCGTTTACGCCGGACCTGGTTCCATTATTTATTATTCTCATGTAATATCCTCGTCTGTATGCGTTCGCCGGACCGGTTCCATTATTTATTATTCGCCGTAATATCTCGCTCTGCGGCATTTACGCCTTTAACCGGGTTCCATTATTTATTATTCTGCTTGGGAATAACATGTTTGTAAATATATCGCATCGCGATGGTGAATCCTTCATTATTCCATTCCTTATTATTATGTTGGAATAACCTGTCTATGTGGATTACCACATGCATGGCGAATGATCCTTCGTATTCATGCGAATAGTATTTTCATTAAAAAGGGGTTTCTGCCAGGTGTAGATTCATAATTTTTCTGACTCTAAAAAATTCTGGAAAAATTTGAAATGATAATTTAATGAGTTTTCTAAATCGTGTCCAAAAATGGCGATTTTTGGATGTATAGATTAAGAGTTATGAATTTTATGGAAAAAAACTATTTTAAAAGTAAACTCTTATAACTCCTTGTGGTTAACTCCAAAATTGGTAAAATTTTTATTGGGAGAACATGTATATAATAAGGAGTATACCCTGTAAATTTTGGAATTTTTAGACAAAAGTACAATTTATGATAAATGTCTAAATATTCGGCAGTAAATGAATTTTAAAAATTCTGAGAAAAATATATGTTCAAGATGGGACTATATTCTGCTGAATCCCAGAAAAGAAATATTTGTGGAACTGATTTGGTATTTTTCATAAAAATGAACTTGTTATGAGTAAATGAATTAAATATGTTATGTGAAGTAATAAAATTGGAAAATAGGATTTTATGGCTTGAGAATCCTATATAGGGTATATGCAGATTTTGATGAGAGATTTGATCATTGATTATGAAATCTTATGAGTATGGAATTTTTGAGTGATTAAATGCATTATTTGATAAAGTGTAAACAATTGAAATAAATTATTTATAAGTTTAAGAAATGATTAAAATATTATTATAATATTAATGATATTAGATTATGAGATTATTAAGTGATTGATAACATTTTGTTATTATTGAACGATGGATAAATTGTATAATAAATGTTTAATATTTATTCTTTATCTCATTTGATTGATTTTTATATCATTGTCATCATCCTCATGCTTATATTATGTTGAAAGTCATCTGTGGCTTGTAGTACATAGATGGACTTGGTATGATTATGACCGTGGATTATTCTAAGATAATCATAACCGTAATGTTACAAATGATGTGGAAAAGTCTCTTCATCGGCTCCAGAGTGCATTAATGGACGCTTTTGGTATGATTATGGTTATGGATTCTCTTCGGCCAAGGGTGCAATGATGAATTATTTTATGGCATGATCAGGATCGTTGATGAAAACACGATTATCTTTGGCCCATAGTGCATGGATAATTCGTGGCCATGATACTAATGAATATCCTTGGCCTGTATTGCAGGGATGATTCGATGATGTGGATTAATTATTGAGATGAGTCTCAAATGATGAAATATTAATTCATGGATGTGATAATAATGAATATCTTTGGTCAGAAGTGCATGGATAATTCAAAGATATGGATTGATTATCGAAATGAGTCTCAAATGATGAAATATAAATTCATGGATGTGCTATTAACGAAATATCCTCGGCCGAAGTGTGGGGTGATTCGATGATGTGGATTATTTATTGTCGAGTCTCAAATGATAAAATATTTATTATACACTTTTAAATGCGTAGAAGATAATAGATATCATGTTCTACTTGACTCTTCTAAAATACAGTTGTATGTCTTTGGCATGTAATGCAAAGATGAATTGTTAATGAATATCTTTGGCCGTGGTGCAAAGATGAATTTATTAGTATGATTATGAGCAGGAATTCTGATTTGGTATAACCATGATTTTTGATGTTTCAGGTGAAGATAGGTGATGAGAATTATCTTCGTCCTAGTTGCAAAGAGGAATTTAGAACCACAATTATGATTATGAGTTATTCATATGATTGTGGACATGAACTGTTGATTTATTTTACATGGATAAAATATTATTGGTGGACTTTTAACATAGAGAAGATAATAGACCTTATGGTCTATTTGACTCTTCTAATGGATTGCTCGTTCCGCTGCAACTATGGTTGAAAAGTTTTATCATCTACCATATGTTCTAAATCTCTGATTTATTATGTATGAAAGCTATTGATAATTTAATTATCTTTAGTCATGATATTCCTTACTGGGCTAGTTGTGCTCACCCTTCCTGCTTCATAATTCCTTTCAGGTAATAAGAGTGTTGCCGTAAGAGTGTTGCTGGGTCGAGCGGGGATAACAGGAGAATAGAACAGTGGTCTCTAGCTGTGGAGGTTCTCCTTAAATAGTATAGAAAAGTGTGTTGTATTCTATACAACATTTAGTAGTTATATTTGGTGAATCAAATAGGGTGAGGTGAACCGAACTTTGGAAGAGTATTTTGCCATTATCATACAAGATTTCTAATGACATACAACCTCGTGTTATCATAAGACAAGGTTGTGCGCATCCACTTGCTGAGTATATTTACGGGTACTACCTATATGATCTTGGAGTTGATTTAAAATATAATATTCACTTGGAGACAGTGGATATAGTTATATGTCAAGAGAAGACTCACCATTGGAAAGAAGATGATAGTAATCTTCTCTTTTTCTTTGGGGTCTATTGGGTCAACTAAGGATAATTTTGTGGCCATATGATATCTATTATAACCTAGACGCATGGCCTCCCATGTAAGACCCCAACTTATTATAAATAAAAATCAAATTTCCTCTATTTATTATTGTGAATAATAAGGTATTAATTTGATATAATACTTTGGTTATGGGTCAAATGTGAAAATTTTGCAAAATAAGCTAGTTATAAAATATTCAATTGTCGGGGAATATTCATTTGGTCGTGGAATATTCTTTCTGTCGTTGGGAATATTCGTATAACCACAAGAACCATTTGTGGGCCCCATAACGGATAATCTACTTGATGAAGAAAACGACAAAATTGAATAACGGCGTAGTTATTACCAAGCTAATATCTTGTTGGAATACCCGTGGTTAAAATACAAGAATACACGTGATTGCATGCGAAGGTACCTGTATCGCACATGCATTGTTGAATTATTGATCCTTACGTAAGAAGGCACTACTCAATAATTGTCACGAGTTACCGCTCAATATTTTATTTTATTGATTCAATAATTGTTGCGTTGATATTTTATATTATTGTTGTTCAATAATTGTCACCGCATGATTCCATTATCGATCAATAATTCATATTATTTGAATAATATTATTAGATAGCATTATTGGCAATGTTTAGAAAGTTCACAAGGAGAGGTTTGGTCACCTAATTGCGCCAAGAAGAAGGAGAAATCCTTATCTAAAGCCCCCTCATTCCTCGAATAGCACGGTTGTCATAAATATGATTCTCTAATATTATTTATGAATAATTAATTATTGATTCATATGATAAGGAAATATTTATTTTATTTGGATATAAATGATGGATTTATTTATGTGGTTATTAATGATGTAATGCTGAGATGTTTTATCAGTATTTTGTCGGATTGGAAGTATTTAAAAATCATCCGTTTGTGGATTTCGGATATTTTTCTGTTTGGAATTTGGAAAAACTCAAAGCTACAAAGTTGTAGAGAATTCGATTTCGTGTGGAATGGACATAAAATTCGTATTTTTCTGATAAACGGGCTATTTTCTATGAATTATTAAAGTTTCTGATTATTGTTTAAATGATAAAACATTTTGGAAAATTCTAGAATTTGTTGGTGAGAAATGTGCTCAATTGAATTTCAAATGTGGTGGATGGTACTAGTAACAGGTAAAGCCATCAGGTAGCAGGTTAGTCTTCTATGGCGTTCTAATCATTTTCCTATAAATATGGTGCTTAGTTAGAATTGAAAATCACACCAGAATTCATAAGTTTTCTCTCTTTCTCTCTCTATATTATCGAGCGTATTCTTGTGAGTATTTTTATACTTTGAGTGTTTCTATACGGTGCAAGTTCCTTCAGCACTATATCCAGTATTCCAACCAAAAGTATTATCTTTTTGAGGTAAGGGATGTTATTTTCTTCGTAAATGATATTATTTCTTCAATATCATTATGCCAAAATATTGGTTGGAACTTTTTATCAAATTTGGAACTTTTCATGTCCGGGTTACTATTCATGAGTTACTATTCACAAGTTACTATTCACGAGTACTATTCACGAAGCATGATGATTTTTCTTGTGGAATTTCTATCTTTTGTTGTCGGAGTTACTATTCACGTATACGACACTATCACGTATACATCACTATTCACGAAGACGACACTATTCACCTAAAAATGAATTTTTCTTCTTTTTGTCCAAGATGTCTATTATGGTTACTATCTTTGATTGTATCCATGTTTTGATCTTTATTCTTGAATTTTGCTTCAAAATTGGTTATTATGGAGTATTATTAATCTTGGATAAACTGTAATATGAATCTCTAATATTTGTTGTGACGCCCCCAAAATTAGGTATACATCTCCCATCTTGAGTCGCCAGATACATGGTACAGAATTCAAATACAACTGTCGTGTACAATACGACAAAACATAAGCTGTGAGTTTGAATACAAATATTGTCTACTAGAGATTATACAAACTCAAAAGGAGTCCTCATTACAATTATTATCACACTATTTTACAGAATAGTGAGGACTACTAATGCTATCATTTGTTCCGTCACTCCGTTCCCTGACTAATCCCTGCTACGTTTTCATTTCCTGAAGAGAACAATAAAAGTAAAAGGGTGAGCTAAACTAGCCCAAAGAGGGAAATATTATGACTAAGATAATGCGTAATATATTATCGTTAGCCTTCAACAATAGTTAAACCGATACAATATAACAACCATCAAGTTTAATCATAGCTGAACAAGCAATCCATTAAAAGAGTCAAGTAGAGAATAAAATCTACTATCTTTTATGATTTAGAAGGTTTTTCATCACTTTTATCATTGGGACTCAAACAATAAATAATCCACATCATCGAATCACCCCTCGCATCTATGGCCAAGGATAATCTTTAGTATCACGACCACAATTATCCATGCACTACGGGCCAAGAATATTCGTGTATTCATTAACGGTCATGATCATGCCAACAACTGTCCATCAATGCACTACGGGCCAATGAGGACTTTTACCACATTATTTGTAATATTTCGGTCATGATTACACCGAATAATCCCCTATCATAATCACACCAAGTTCATCTATGCATTATAGGCCATAGATGACTTTCAACAAAATATAAACATGAGGATGATGACAATGATATAAGAATTCAATAAAATAAGTTCAAGAATTATTTTATCCAGGAACTAATAACGTCCAAATTGTCAACATGATACTTATTTGGAGAGTAAAATTCAAGAATGCTCAGAAGAATATTTCCATGAAAAGATATAGGATGAAGCACAAATATCAAGGATATTCCACTAATTTCATGGAGTATAGAAGTCAAAACTTTAACCAACTGAGTATAATAAGGAATGGAATAACAAAAGAAATCACCAGACATGCGATAGATCAATACAGCAAAAGTTATTCCAATGTAATAATAAATAATCTAATCAGTCCCACAGAAACACACATGTGCATGTGATATTCCAAAAGAATAATAAAGACGGAATTAGGTCCGGCATAGAACGCACAAACAGAATATTCCAACAGGATAATAAAGATTTTAACCAGTCCGACGTAGAACGCATGTATGTGATGTTTCAACAGAATGATAAAGAATGGAACAATAGAAGAATTTCACCAAGTATAGGTAGCTCACATATCACAAAGTTATTCCAATGTAATAATAAGAATGGAATAATGTGTTCTCTTCATAGATAAGAAAGAAATAATACTCCCTACCTTGGAAAAAACAGATACTTTGGAATAAAGGAGTAAAGCAGCTTCTTCTTCTTTCTCTATAATTTCTCTATAATAATCGCTTCTAAAGCTTTTGTGAATTGGTGAGAAATGAAGGAAGAATGAGCTTCTATTTATAGGAAAATATAGTTTCGATAATCAGCACGCTTTGGGGCTCGAAAATTACAAAGACAATACCTCCAACTTTTCTTTTATTTTTAATTTGGTCCTGCAAGTATTATCAATCTTGCACCAACTCCCCTAATAGTAAATAATGTCAATCAATAGTATAATCATGTGAAAAATATGAATTACAGTATTGTACCTCCATCTATACCTCAATTTTTAACTTAGTCATGCAAGTATTATCAATCTTGAACCAACTCCCCTAATAGTAAATAATGTGATTCAATAGTACACATATGTGAACAAATAGTTATATAAGCATGTGAACTAGTAGCAATTAATTGCTCATTTATCAGATAAATTACCCGATTTATCAATATAACCCCTAGACATCAATTATCATAGGAATACATGTCGATTTTCACTAACACAAACAATTCCAACATAATGAAACTATTTTTTATGAAAAATATAAATTTTGAAATTTCGAAGTTTGACTTTTCCAAAAAAAGTCAACTGTTGACTTTTTGGCCAAATAGTGAATCCCGAAAAATTGTGTTTATAGACTATTTTTACTAATTTCGTCGTTCCGGACTCAAATATCACGTCCGCGTCTCCAAATTCAACTTCAACAACATTCATCATTAATATTATAACTCACAATATTTATCAACTAGGTTGTTCCTCAGAAAGAGGGGCTTTCCAATAAGGATTTCTCCCTATCACGCAAAATTAAGTGACCAAACCTCTCCTCGATGTAACTTCTAGACATTGTAAATATTGCAATTTATAATATGAATAACTTTGTCGCCTCAAGTATTGATTTAATAAAAATATTTTATGCAGATGATAATGTGACAATAATTGAATCAATAATATGATAGATATGATGCAAAGAATTATCGTAGCAATAATTGAGTATAATCGAGTGACTTCTCACGTAAGCATCAATAATCAATACTGCAGTACTACTACTATGCAACCATGCATATTACTATACTTTTAACACCGGGTGTTTCAACAGTTAACGGTAAAACTTCTACCGTTATTTTCATAAATTATTTTTGTCGTTTTCTCAATCCGACAATAATTTTGTTGTGGGGTCCACCAATGATTGTGACGTTGTATTTAATATTCCTCGTTAAAACGAATATTCCCCACCAATCGAATATTATATAACAACTTGCGTACTTTGCAAAATTTGTAAATATTACCCACAACTATAACATTATATCAAATCCACACCATAATATTCACAAATAAATTTCGAGAAAATTTAATCTTTATTCAAAAAGTTGGGGTCTTACACCTTCGATTTATTTGAAATCCTCGATCGAGTAGGAATCAGGCCTATAGATAGACTTTCTTTAACACTAAGTATGTCGCGTGTTCATAACATTTTTCACGATCGATTTTACGTAAATATGTGGACTAATTCAATCATATTATTATTGCGTTAGAACCGCATTTAGATAGCCAAGATTTAACGTGACGAGGAGGTACCACCAAGATCTTGGATAAGAAAGAGCATGTCATACGTACAAAGGTTATACCACAAGTTAAGGTTTTGTGGAGGAACCATGCGATTGAAGAAATGACCTGTGTGTTGGAATCGGAAATGAAAGGGAGGCACCTTTTCGATGCAACAGGTACGTACGTCAATTTCGAGGACGAAATTTCATAAGGAGGGGAGGTTGTAAGATCCCAACTTATTATAAATAAAAATCGAATTTCCTCTATTTATTATTGTGAATAATAAGGTATTAATTTGATATAATACTTTGGTTATGGGTGAAATGTGAAAATTTTGCAAAATAAGCAAGTAGTTATAAAATATTCAATTGTTTGGAATATTCATTTGTCAGGGAATATTCTTTTCTCGCTTCGGGAATATCCGCATTTATTTGGCCACAGCCCATTTATGGGCCCCATAACGGATAACGGTTGGAGGAAGAAAACGACAAAATTGAATAATGGCATAGTTGTTACCGTTAAGACTGTTGGAATATCCGGTGGTTAACATACAGTAATACGCGTGGTTGCACAGTAGCACACGATATTGCACAGTATTGTTGAATTATTGATCCTTACGTAAGAAGGCACTACTCAATAATTGTCACAGTAGTTACTGTTCAATATTTTATTTTATTGATTCAATAATTGTTGCGTTGATATTTTATATTATTGTTGTTCAATAATTATCACTGCATAATATCTCCATTATCAGATCAACAATTCATATTATTTGAATAATATTATTAGATAGCATTATTGGTAATGTCTAGAAAGTTCTGTCAAGGAGAGGTTTGGTCACCTAATTGTGCGCTAGTAAGGAGAAATCCTTATCGGAAAGCCCCCTCTTTCCTGGGAACAGCCTGGTTGTAATAAATATGATTCTGTAATATTATTTATGTATAATTAATTATTGATTCATATGATAAGGAAATATTTATTTTATGTGGATATAAATGATGGATTTATTTATGTGGTTATTAATGAAGGATGTAATGCTGAGATGTTTTATCAGTATTTTGTCGGATTGAAAGTATTTAAAAATCATCCGTTTGTGGATTTCAGGTATTTTTCTGTTTGGAATTTGGAAAAACTCAAAGCTACAAAGTTGTAGAGAATTCGATTTCATGTGGAATGGACATAAAATTCTTATTTTTCTGATAAACGGGCTATTTTCTATGAATTATTAAAGTTTCTGATTATTGTTTAAATGATAAAACATTTTAGAAAATTCTAGAATTTGTTGGTGAGAAATGTGCTCAATTGAATTTCAAATGTGGTGGGTGGAAATAGTAACAGGTAAAGCCATCAGGTAGCAGGTTAGTCTTCTATGGCGTTCTAAGCATTTTTCTATAAATAGGGTGCTTAGTTAGAATTGAAAATCACACCGAATTCATAAGTTTTCTCTTCTCTCTCTATATTAACGAGCGTATTCTTGTGAGTATTTTGATACTTTGAGTGTTGCTTATACTATGCAAGTTCCTTCAAAGACTATATCCAAAGATTCCACCCGGAAGTATTATCTTTTTGAGGTAAGGATGTTATTTTCTTCAGAAATGATATTATTTCTTCAATATCATTATCTTAAAAATATTGGTTGGAACTTTTTATCAAATTTGGAACTTTTCATGTCGGGGTTACTATTCATGAGTTACTATTCATGAATTACTATTCACGAGTTACTATTCATGAGTACTATTCACAAAGCATGATGATTTTTCTTGTGGAATTTTTATCTTTTGGTGTCGGAGTTACTATTCACATATACGACACTATTCACGTATACGACACTATTCACGAATACGACACTATTCATCGAAAAATGAATTTTTCTTCTTTTTATCCAAGATGTCTATTATGGTTACTATCTTTGATTGTATCCATCTTTTGATCTTTATTCTTGAATTTTTCTTCAAAATTGGTTATTATGGAGTATTATTAATCTTGGATAAACTGTAATATGAATCTCTAATATTTGTTATTTTGTTTCACTGGATTCGTTCCTTTAAAATATTTTTCATCATCCTCAGCCTAAATGATGATATTATCAATATCTTTGGCATGTAGTGCAAAGATGAATGATTAAAAGATGAATATCTTTGGCCTCTGTAGTACAAAGATGAATGATTACCTAATGAATATCTTTGGCCCGTTGTGAAAGATGAAAAGTGTTGAGATGAACATGACCAACTGGTGATACAAATGAATATCTTTGGCCTATAGTGCAAATATGAATATTTGATTAAAGATGTATATTGATTGTTGTTACAGGGATACAATATTGATGATGGACTTTTAAATCTTAGAAGATAGTGGAATTCTTTCTCTACTTGACTCTTCTAATGGATTGCTTATTCCGCTGCAGTTCTTGATCTAAATCTTGTTGTCTATTATATTTTATCAGATTTTCCCCCGTTGAAGACTAATGATAATTTGTTGTATATTATCTTAGTCATAATATTTTCTTACTGGGCTAGTTGAGCTCACCCTTTCTTTCATTGTTCTCTTCAGGAAATGAGAATATAGCTGGGACTAATTGTGGAATGGATTGACGGTCCAGATGGTTGCATTAGTAGTCCTCACTATTCTGTGACATAGCATATCAATAATTGTAATGAGGACCCCTTTTGGGTTTTTATATTGTCTATTAGACAATAGTTGTATTCAAACTCACAGTATATGTGTTGTCATATTTTGCACGATAATTATATTACTGAAGTTGTATTTGTTTTTGTACCATGTATTTGGCGACTCATAATGGGTTGGATGGAATGGACCTATTTTGGGGGCGTCACAGTTGGTATCAAAGCTTAGGGATATGATCCCTGGCTAAGATGTGAGACTAGAACTAGGAGGGGAGAGATGGGAAATTCCTTCGCTAGTATGACCTGACTAAGTTTATTTGGTATTTAATTGGTCGGTCAGAGTATAGGGATAATATGTGACATATCAATTAACCCTTGTTTTGTTGCAGTGTTTGAAAATGGCATCTAAAAATGTTGTGATAAGCAATGAAGCATATGAGACCGTTGAGTCACCAACGATTAATACCCAGGATAATGTGTATTGGGATGGCAATAATCCTCAGGTGAACAACGGCACCGACCAAATGACAAACGATGGTACGTTTAGGAGCTTTTTAGAATTCATGCAACACCAAACGAGAGAGACTCATGTTCATAATGTAGGTGGAAACAATGGCAACCTACTTGGTCTGGTCACCGCTAAGGCGCTTCAAGGAGCTGGGAGCACCGGAGTTTTTGGGAAAGCCAGAACCACTTACGGCAGACACGTGGATAAAGCAAATCACCAAGATATTTGATGTCTTGGGATGTTTTGAGGAGCAAAAGGTTCCCTTTGCCACCTTTATGTTGCGAGGAGAGGCAGATTACTGGTGGGAATCGGTAAAGCGTACTCAACTTGTCGCATTGAAGATGTCTTGGGAGAAGTTCCAAGAATTGTTCAATGACAATTACTTTTCCGAAAGTATTCGTCACATGAAGGAGGTTGAGTTCATCAAGCTGGAGAAAAACAATATGAACATGTCGCAGTACGAAGCTAAGTTTGCGGAGTTATCCCGATTTGCATCTCATTTGGTTGATAATGAGGAACGAATGACACGAATGTTTCTGCAAGGTTTGAAACCCGAAATACGTCAATACCTCATTTCTCACAAACTTTGTTTATATTCAGATGTTGTGAATAGGGCTTAGTTACTGGAGTGCGATAATGAGCCAGCCCAACCGAAGGATAACGAGTAACAACACGATAATAATAGTACCAGTGGAAATGGTCATCGGAACAATGATAACCATCGTAGAGGAAATTATCATGCCAGAAATGGTAACCACTTCGGTGGTAATCATGGCCAAGATAATAGAAGAAATGATTCAAGTGGAAATTTCAAGAAGAGAAGATTTAACGATGACGGAAGATGCTCAAGAATGGAAGACCAAAGACCAAAGACCAAAGAACAAATTCTAGGGGAGGAGAAACGAATCACCGCTTAGATGCTACAGATACGGAGAGGAGGGACATATAAGTCCAAATTGTTCACAGCTTTCCAAGATATGTTTTAGTTGTGGAAAAGACGGTCACATAGCTCGATTTTGTCCTGTAGGGAAATCAAGTCCAGTTGGGATGGTGGCACCAAAGGAGGATACGGACAAAACAAAGTCGGTGGTTTCAGGCAGAGCATTTTTCGTGACTTCTCAAAAAGCGAGTGACCCGAACGAAGTTAGCACGGGTTAGTTAATTATAAATTTTTGCGAAGTCTATACCTTATTAGATACCGGTTCTACCCATTATTTTATATCTCTTGCTTGCGCTCAATGTTTAAATTTAACTCTAGAGAAGTTAGACTTTGACTTATCCATTGAAACTTCGTTAGTAGAAACCTTTATTTCATGTGATATCCAAGTTTTGGATGAGAGTCACAGTTTTTAAATGATATTTCTATTGTTAATAAATCTCCTTACGTATTCTCGAAGGACTTCTTAGCCTACCCCTAGAGCGTGAAATCGAATTTTATATTTGACCCCAGTACAAAACCCATTTCTAAAACCCTTAAATATTTCTTCAACCAAAACGAACGTATAATGCGCCAAAGATGTTGGCTCGAGCTGTTGAAGATTACGATCGTACCATTCAATACCATCGTGGGAAAGCGAATGTGGTAGCTGACGCGTTGAGTAGAAGATCATATGCGCTATCTTAGCGCGACGTTGTTAACACAAAACCCATTTCGTATAACTTACAAATGATGAAGATAGAGTTAAAGACTCTAGGGACCCACGTGAAGATAACGAATATACGAGTAGAATCGACTTTAATCGATAAAGTTAAAATCGCTCAAGCTACACACTAGAGCTGATGAATATAAAGAAGAAGGTGCAAGAATGCGTTATTCTAGAAGTAAGAGTCGATGAAGAGAAGAAAGCTCAAGCCTTCTGTGACGCCCCCAAAATTAGGTATACATCACCCATCTTGAGTCGCCAGATATATGCTACAGAATTCAAATACAACTTAATAATACAACTGTCGTGTACAATACGAAAAACATAAGCTGTGAGTTTGAATACAAATATTGTCTACTAGAGATTATACAAACTCAAAAGGAGTCCTCATTACAATCATTATCACACTATTTCAAAAAATAGTGAGGACTACTAATGCTATCATCTGTTCCGTCACTCCGTTCCCCGACTAGTCCCTGCTACGTTCTCATTTCCTTTAGAAAACAATAAAAGTAAAAGGGTGAGCTCAACTAGCCCAGTAGAAAATATTATGGCTAAGATAATGCAGAATATATTATCGTTAGCCTTAAATAGTGTTAAACTGATACAATATAACAACCATCAAGTATAACTGCAGCGGAACAAGCAATCCATTAAAAGAGTCAAGTAGAGAATAAAATCTACTATCTTTTATGATTTAGAAGGTTTTTCATCACTTTTATCATTGGACTCAAATTTTAATAAAAATCCACATCATCGAATCACCCCACCTTTTACTACCAAGGATATTCTTTTTAGTATCACAACCACAATTATCCATGCACTACGGGCCAAGAATATTTGTGTATTCATTAATGGTCATGATCATGCCAACAATCGGCCCATCAATGCACTACGGCCACTAAGGACTTTTACCATATCATTTATAACATTACTATCATGATTACAACGAATAATCCCTGGTCATAATCATACCAAGTCCATCTATGCACTATAGGCCACAGATGACTTTCAACAAAATATAAACATGAGGATGATGACAATGATATAAGAATTCAATAAAAAAAGTTCATGAATTATTTTATCCAGGAACTAATAACGTCCAAATTGTCAACATGATACTGCTTTGTAGAGTAAAATTCAAGAATGCTCAGAACAATATTTCCATTAAAAGATACTGGATGAAGCGCAAATATCAAGGATATTCCACTAATTTCATGGAGTATAGAAGTCAAAACTTTAACCAACTGAGTATAATAAGAAATGGAATAACAAAAGAAATCACCAAGCATGCGATAGACCGCATAGGCAGGTTATTCCAACAGAATAACAAATAACGGAATCAGGTCCGCGTAAAATGCATGCAGCATGTGATATTCCAATGTAATAATAACGACGGAATCGAGTTGAGCGTAAAACGCATGCATGATAGATATTCAACAGAATAATAAAGATTTAATCAGTCCCACGAAATGCATGAGTATATGATATTCCAACAGTAATAATAAAGACGGAATCAAAGTCCCATAGAACGCATGCATGAGATATTCCAAATGTAATAATAAAGATTTTAACTGTGTCCCATGTAGAACGCATGAGCATGTGATGTTCCAACAAAATGATAAATAATGGAACAATGTAAGAATTTCACCAAATATAGGGTAGCTCACAGATACGAGTTATTCCAATGTAATAATAAGAATGGAATAACAAAAGTTCTCTTCATAGATAAGAAAGAAATAATACTCCCTACCTTGGAAAAAACTGGATATTGGAATAGTGAGGTAGCAGACTTCTCTTCTTCTCTTCTTCTTTCTCTCTATAATTTCTCTCTATAATAATCGCTTTAAAGCTTTTGTGAATTGGTGAGAAATGAAGGAAGAATGTGCTTCTATTTATAGGAAAATATAGTTTCGATAATCAGACGTTTTGGGGCTCTCGAAAAATTACAAGACAATACCTCCAACTTTTCTTTTATTTTTAATTTAGTCCTCGCAAGTATTATCAATCTTGCACCAACTCCCCTAATAGTAAATAATGTGAATCAATAGTATAATCATGTGAAAATACTGAATTACAAAGATATAGTACCTCTATCTATACCTCTATTTTTAACTTAGTCATGCAAGTATTATCAATCTTGCACCAACTCCCCTAATAGTAAATAATGTGATTCAATAGTACACATATGTGAACAAATAGTTATATAAGCATGTGAATAGTAGCAATTAATTGCTCATTTATCCAATAAATTTCCCGATTTATCAATATAACCCCTAGACATCAATTATCATCTGAATAAATGTCGATTTTCACTAACACAAACAATTCCAACATAATGAAACTATTTTTATCAAAAATATAAATTTTGAAATTTTGAAGTTTGACTTTTCCCAAAAAAGTCAACTATTGACTCTTTGACCAAATAGTGAATCCCGGAAAATTTTGTGTTTATAGACTATTTTTACTAATTTTGTCGTTCCGGACTCAAATATCACGTCCGCGTCTCCAAATCCTACTCCAAACAACATTTATCATTAATATTATAACTCACAATATTTATCAATCAAATCATTCCCGTGAAAGAGGGGCTTTCCAATAAGGATTTCTCCTATCATGCGCCGCAATTAGGTGACCAAACCTCTCCTCGATGTAACTTCTAGACATTGTAAATATTGCAATTTATAATATGAATAACTTTGTCGCCTCAAGTATTGATTTAATAAAAACATTTTATCTGATGATATCTGTGAAAATAATTGAATCAATAATATGATAGATATGATGCAACAATTCTTCGTAGCAATAATTGAGTATAATCGAGTGACTTCTCACGTAAGCATCAATAATCAATCACCGCAATGCTACAATGAAATCACGCGATATTATCGTACTTTTAACATCGGTGTTTCAAATGCTAATCTGTAAAACTTTCTACCGTTATTTTCATAAAAAGTATTTTATCGCTTTCTTTAATCCTGATAATAATTTTGTTGTGGGGTCCACCAATGATTGTGACGTTATATTAATATTCCTCGTTAAACGCGAATATTCCCGACCAATCGAATATTATATAACAACTTGCGTACTTTGCAAAATTTGTAAATATTACCCACAACTATAACATTATATCAAATCCACACCATAATATTCAAAAATAAATTTCGAGAAAATTTAATCTTTATTCAAAAAGTTGGGGTCTTACACCTTCGATTTATTTGAAATCCTCGATCGAGTAGGAACTGTGGCCTATAGACTCGCCTTAACACTAAGTATGTCGCGTGTTCATAACATTTTTCACGTATCGATTTTACGTAAATATGTGGACGACCCGAATCATATTATTGTGTTAGAACCAGACGAGATAGCCGAAGATTTAACGTACGAGGAGGTACCTGTCAAGATCTTGGATAAGAAAGAGCATGTCATACGCACAAAGGTTATACCACAAGTTAAGGTTTTGTGGAGGAACCATGCGATTGAAGAAATGACCTGTGTGTTGGAATCGGAAATGAAAGCGAGGCACCTTTTCGATACAACAGGTACGTACGTCAATTTCGAGGATGAAATTTCATAAGGAGGGGAGGTTGTAAGACCCCAACTTATTATAAATAAAAATCAAATTTCCTCTATTTATTATTGTGAATAATAAGGTATTAATTTGATATAATACTTTGGTTATGGGTGAAATGTGAAAATTTTGCAAAATAAGCAAGTAGTTATAAAATATTCAATTGTCGGGGAATATTCATTTGGTTATGGAATATTCTTTCTGTTGGGGAATGTCCGTACGACGGCGCAGACATTTATGGGCCCCATAACGGATAACGGTTGGAGGAAGAAAACGACAAAATTGAATAACGGCATAGTTGTTACCGTTAAGACTGTTGAATATCCTGGTAAACATATACAAGAATACGCTGTGGTTGCACAAGAGCACACACCAGATTGCACAAAGATTGTTGAATTATTGATCCTTACGTAAGAAGGCACTACTCAATAATTGTCACAGTAGTTACTGTTCAATATTTTATTTTATTGATTCAATAATTGCTGCATTGATATTTTATATTATTGTTGTTCAATAATTGTCACTGCACAGTATCAATAATTCATATTATTTGAATAATATTATTAGATAGCATTATTGGCAATGTCTAGAAAGTTCTGTTAAGGAGAGGTTTGGTCACCTAATTGCGCGCCAGTAAGGAGAAATCCTTATCGGAAAGCCCCCTCTTTCCTGGGAACAACCTGGTTGTCATAAATGTGATTCTGTAATATTATTTATTAATAATTAATTATTGATTCATATGATAAGGAAATATTTATTTTATGTGGATATAAATGATGGATTTATTTATGTGGATATTAATGAAAGAATTAATGCTGAGATGTTTTATCAGTATTTTGTCGGATTGGAAGTATTTAAAAATCATCCGTTTATGGATTTCGGGTACTTTTCTGTTTGGAATTTAGAAAAACTCAAAGCTACAAAGTTGTAGAGAATTCGATTTCGTGAGGAATGGACATAAAATTCGTATTTTTCTGATAAACGGGCTATTTTCTATGAATTATTAAAGTTTCTGATTATTATTTAAATGATAAAACATTTTGGAAAATTCTAGAATTTGTTGGTGAGAAATGTGCTCAATTGAATTTCAAATGTGGTGGGTGGCAATAGTAATGTAAAAGCCATCGTGTATCGAAGTTAGTCTTCATATGCGTTCTAAGCATTTTCCTATAAATAGGGTGCTTAGTTAGAATTGAAAATCACACCAGAATTCATAAGTTTCTCTCTTTCTCTCTCTATATTATCGAGCGTATTCTTGTGAGTATTTTGATACTTTGAGTGTTGTTATACGGTGCAAGTTCCTTGAGCACTATATCCAGTATTCCAGCCATAAGTATTATCTTTTTGAGGTAAGGGATGTTATTTTCTTCGTAAATGATATTATTTCTTCAATATCATTATGCCGAAATATTGGTTGGAACCTTTTATCAAATTTGGAACTTTTCATGTCGGGTTACTATTCATGAGTTACTATTCACGAGTTACTATTCACGAGTACTTTTCATGAAGCATGATGATTTTTCTCGTGGAATTTCTATCTTTTGGTGTCAGAGTTACTATTCACGTATACGACACTATCACATATACGTCACTATTCACGAATACGGCACTATTCACCTAAAAATGAATTTTTCTTCTTTTTGTCCAAGATGTCTATTATGGTTACTATCTTTGATTGTATCCATGTTTTGATCTTTATTCTTGAATTTTACTTCAAAATTGGTTATTATGGAGTATTATTAATGTTGGATAAACTGTAATATGAATATCTAATATTTGTTGTGACGCCCCCAAAATTACGTATACATCACCCATCTTGAGTCGCCAGATACATGGTACAGAATTCAAATACAACTTAATAATACAACTGTCGTGTACAATACGACAAAACATAAGCTGTGAGTTTGAATACAAATATTGTCTACTAGAGATTATACAAACTCAAAAGGAGTCCTCATTACAATTATTATCACACTATTTCACAAAATAGTGAGGACTACTAATGCTATCATCTGGTCCGTCACTTCGTTCCCCGACTAGTCTCTGCTACGTTCTCATTTCCTGAAGAGAACAATAAAAGTAAAAGGTGAGCTCAACTAGCCCAAGAGGGAAATATTATGATTAAGATAATGCGTAATATATTATCGTTAGCCTTCAAAGCAAGGTTAAACCGATACAATATAACAACCATCAAGTTTAATCACATTTGAACAAGCAATCCATTAAAAGAGTCAAGTAGAGAATAAAATCTACTATCTTTTATGATTTAGAAGGTTTTTCATCACTTTTATCGCTGGGACTCAGCTTAATAAATAATCTATATCATCGAATCACCATTGCACTATGGCCAAGGATATTCTTTAGTATCACGACTACAATTATCCATGCACTACGGGCCAAGAATATTCGTGTATTCATTAATGGTCATGATCATGCCAACAACTGTCCATCAATGCACTACGGGCCAATGAGGACTTTTACCACATCATTTGTAATATTTCAGTCATGATTATACCGAATAATCCCTGGTCATAATCACACCAAGTCCATCTATGCATTATAGGCCACAGATGACTTTCAACAAAATATAAACATGAGGATGATGACAATGATATAAGAATTCAATAAAATAAGTTCAAGAATTATTTTATCCAAGAACTAATAACGTCCAAATTGTCAACATGATCTCGCTTTTGTAGAGTAAAATTCATGAATGCTCGTAAGAATATTTCTATGAAAAGATATCGGATGAAGCGCAAATATCAAGGATATTCCACTAATTTCATGGAGTATAGAAGTCAAAACTTTAACCAACCGAGTATAATAAGGAATGGAATAACAAAAGAAATCACCAGCATGCGATAGATCGCAGACAGCGAAAGTTATTCCAATGAGAATAATAAATAACGGAATCAATCCGCGTAAAACGCATGCATGTGGATATTCCAACAGAATAATAAAGACGGAATAAGGTCCGCGTAAAACACATAGACGAGATATTCCAATGAGAATAATAAAGATTTTAATCAGTGTCCGTAGAGAACGCATGCATGTGATATTCCAACAAAATAATAAAGACTTTTAACCAGTCCGATGTAGAACGCGCGCGTAAAGGATGTTCCAATGTAATGATAAAGAATGGAACAATGTAAGAATTTCACCAAGTATAGGGTAGCTCAGTGTATACAAAGTTATTCCAACAGAATAATAAGAATGGAATAACAGAAGTTCTCTTCATAGATAAGAAAGAAATAATACTCCCTACCTTGGAAAAAACTTGATACTGGAATAGTGAGGTAGCAGACTTGTCTTCTTCTTTCTCTCTATAATTTCTCTCTATAATAATCGCTCTAAATCTTTTGTGAATTGGTGAGGAATGAAGGAAGAATGAGCTTCTATTTATAGAAAAATATAGTTTCGATAATTACACGTTTTGGGGCTCGAAAAATTACAGTACAATACCTCCAACTTTTCTTTTATTTTTAATTTAGTCCTGCAAGTATTATCAATCTTGCACCAACTCCCCTAATAGTAAATAATGTGAATCAATAGTATAATCATGTGAAAAATACGAATTACAGTATAGTACCTCCATTTTTAACTTAGTCATGCAAGTATTATCAATCTAGAACCAACTCCCCTAATAGTAAATAATGTGATTCAATAGTACACATATGTGAACAAATAGTTATATAAGCATGTGAATTAGTAGCAATTAATTGCTCATTTATCCGATAAATTACCCGATTTATCAATATAACCCCTAGACATCAATTATCATCGGAATAAATGTCGATTTTCACTAACACAAACAATTCCAACATAATGAAACTATTTTTTTTTTATCAAAAATATAAAATTGAAATTTCGAAGTTTGACTTTTACCAAAAAAGTCAACTATTGACTTTTTGACCAAATAGTGAATCCTGAAAAATTTTGTGTTTATAGACTATTTTTACTAATTTCGTCTTTTCGGACTCAAATATCACGTCCGCGTCTCCAAATTCAACTCTGAACAACATTCGTCATCAATATTATAACTCACAATATTTATCAATCAGGTCGTTCCCAGGAAAGAGGGGGCTTTCCAATAAGGATTTCTCCCTATTGGCGCGCAATTAGGTGACCAAACCTCTCCTTGACAGAACTTCTAGACATTGTAAATATTGCAATTTATAATATGAATAACTTTGTCGTCTCAAGTATTTATTTAATAAAAAATATTTTATGCAGATGATACAGTGACAATAATTGAATCAATAATATAATAGATATGATGCAGCAATTACTGTAGGAATAATTGAGTATAACTGAGTGACTTCTCACGTAAGCGTCAATAATCAATACCGTGTGCTACTATGCAACCACGCATATTACTATACTTTTAACACCGGGTGTTTCAACAGTTAACGGTTAAACTTCTGCCGTTATTTTCATAAAGTATTTTTGTCATTTTCTCAATCCGACAATAATTCCGTTGTAGGGGTCCACCAATGATTGTGACATTGTACGAATATTCCCTGTTAAAACGAATATTCCCCGACCAATCGACTATTATATAACAACTTGCGTACTTTGCAAAAATTGTAAATATTACCCACAACTATAACATTATATCAAATCCACACCATAATATTCAAAAATAAATTTCGAAAAAATTTAATCCTTATTCAAAAACTTGGGGTCTTACACCTTCGATTTATTTGAAATTCTCGATCGAGTAGGAACTGTGGCCTATAGACTCGCCTTAACACTAAGTATGTCGCATGTTCATAACATTTTTCACATATCGATGTTACGTTAATATGTGGACGACCCGAATCATATTATTGCGTTAGAACCAGATAAGATAGCCAAAGATTTAACGTACGAGGAGGTACCTGTCAAGATCTTGGATAAGAAAGAGCATGTCATACGCACAAAGGTTATACCACAAGTTAAGGTTTTGTGGAGGAACCATGCGATTGAAGAAATGACCTGTGTGTTGGAATCAGAAATAAAAGTGAGGTACCTTTTCGATACACCAGGTACGTACGTCAATTTCGAGGATGAAATTTCATAAGGAGGGGAGGTTGTAAGACCCCAACTTATTATAAATAAAAATCGAATTTCCTCTATTTATTATTGTGAATAATAAGGTATTAATTTGATATAATACTTTGGTTATGGGTGAAATGTGAATATTTTGCAAAATAAGCAAGTGGTTATAAAATATTCAATTGTCGGGGAATATTCATTTGGTCGTGGAATATTCTTTCTGTCGGGGAATATTCGTACGACGGCGCAACCATTTGTGGGCCCCATAACGGATAATGATCGGATGAAGAAAACGACAAAAATGAATAACGGCGTAGTTGTTACCCTTAAGACTGTTGGAATATTCGGTGGTTAAAATACGATGTACGTGTGGTTGCACTGAGAGCACACTATGATATCTATGATATTATTGAATTATTGATCCTTACGTAAGAAGGCACTACTCAATAATTGTCACAGTAGTTACTATTCAATATTTTATTTTATTGATTCAATAATTGTTGCGTTGATATTTTATATTATTGTTGTTCAATAATTGTCACTGCACAGTATCTCCATTATCAGATCAATAATTCATATTATTTGAATAATATTATTAGATAGCATTATTGGCAATGTCTAGAAAGTTCTGTCAAGGAGAGGTTTGGTCACCTAATTGTGCGCCAGTAAGGAGAAACCCTTATCGGAAAGCCCCCTCTTTCCTAGGAACAGCCTGGTTGTCATAAATATGATTCTGTAATATTATTTATGAATAATTAATTATTGATTCATATGATAAGGAAATATTTATTTTATTTGGATATAAATGATGGATTTATTTATGTGGTTATTAATGAAGGATGTAATGCTGAGATGTTTTATCAGTATTTTGTCGGATTGGAAGTATTTAAAAATCATCCGTTTGTGGATTTCGGGTATTTTTCTGTTTGGAATTTGGAAAAACTCAAAGCTACAAAGTTGTAGAGAATTCGATTTCCTATGGAATGGACATAAAATTCGTATTTTTCTGATAAACGGGCTACTTTCTATGAATTATTAAAGTTTCTGATTATTGTTTAAATGATAAAACATTTTGGAAAATTCTAGAATTTGTTGGTGAGAAATGTGCTCAATTGAATTACAAATGTGGTGGGTGGAAATAGTAACAGGTAAAGCCATCGTAAAGAAAGTTAGTCTTCTATGGCGCTTCTAAGCATTTTCCTATAAATAGGGTGCTTAGTTAGAATTGAAAATCACACCGAAATTCATAAGTTTTCTCTTTCTCTCTATATTATCGAGCGTATTCTTGTGAGTATTTTGATACTTTGAGTGTTGCTATACTGGCAAGTTCCTTCAAAGACTATATCCGATGATTCCAAATGAAGTATTATCTTTTTGAGGTAAGGGATGTTATTTTCTTCAGAAAATGATATTATTTCTTCAATATCATTATCTTAAAATATTGGTTGAACTTTTTATCAAATTTGGAACTTTTCATGCCTGGGTTACTATTCATGAGTTACTATTCATGAATTACTATTCACGAGTTACTATTCATGAGTACTATTCACGAAGCATGATGATTTTCTTGTGGAATTTTTATCTTTTGGTGTCTGAGTTACTATTCACGATACTGCACTATTCACGATATCGACACTTATTCACGAATACGACACTATTCATCGAAAAATGAATTTTTCTTCTTCTTGTCCAAGATGTCTATTATGGTTACTATCTTTGATTGTATCCATGTTTTGATCTTTATTCTTGAATTTTTCTTCAAAATTGGTTATTATGGAGTATTATTAATCTTGGATAAACTGTAATATGAATCTCTAATATTTGTTATTTTGTTTCACTGGATTCGTTCCTTTAAAATATTTTTCATCATCCTCAGTCCTAAATGATGATATTACTGAATATCTTTGGCATGTAGTGCAAAGATGAATGATTAACTGATGAATATCTTTGGCCTGTAGTGCAAAGATGAATGATTACCTAATGAATATCTTTGGCCCGTAGTGCAAAGATGAACAGGTGTTGAGATGAACATGACCAACTGGTGATACAAATGAATATCTTTGGCCTATAGTGCAAATATGAATATTTGATTAAAGATGTATATTGATTGTTGTTACAGGGATACAATATTGATGATGGACTTTTAAATATTAGAAGATAGTGGAATTCTTTTTCTACTGACTCTTCTAATGGATTGCTTATTCATTGCAGCAGCTTGATCTAAATCTTGTTGTCTATTATATTTTATCAGATTTTCCCCCGTTGAAGACTAATGATAATTTGTTGTATATTATCTTAGTCATAATATTTTCTTCTTCGGGCTAGTTGAGCTCACCCTTTCTTTCATTGTTCTCTTCAGAATTGAGAATATAGCCGGGACTAATCGGGGAATGGATTGACCATTCCGTGATGGTTGCATTAGTAGTCCTCACTATTCTCGTGACATAAGCGTATCAATAATTGTAATGAGGACCCTTTGGGTTTTTATAATTGCCTATTAAACAAAGTTGTATTCAAACTCACAGTATATGTGTTGTCATATTTTGCACAACAATTGTATTACTGAAGTTGTATTTGTTTTTGTACCATGTATTTGGAGACTTAGAATGGGTTGGATGGAATGGACCTATTTTGGGGGTGTCACAGTTGGTATCAAAGCTTAGGGATATGATCCCTGGCTAAGATGTGAGACTAGAACTAGGAGGGGAGAGATGGGAAATTCCTTTGCTAGTATGACCTAACTAAGTTTATTTGGTATTTAATTGGTCGGTCAGAGTATAGGGATAATATGTGATATGTCAATTAACCCTTGTTTTTGTTGCAGTGTTTGAAAATGGCATCTAAAAATGTTGTGATAAGCAATGAAGCATATGAGACCGTTGAGTCACCAACGATCAATACCCAGGATAATGTGCATTAGGATGGCAATAATTCTCAGGTGAACAACGGCACCGACCAAATGACGAATGACGGTACGTTTAGGAGCTTTTTAGAATTCATGCAACACCAAACGAGAGAGACTCCTATTCATAATGTAGGTGGAAACAATGGCAACCCACGGTTGGTCACCGCTAAGCAGTTCAAGGAGCTGGGACCACCAGAGTTTTTGGGAAAGCCAGAACCACTTACGGGAGACACGTGGATAAAGCAAATCACCAAGATATTTGATGTCTTGGGATGTTTCGAGGAGCAAAAGGTTCCCTTTGCCACCTTTATGTTGCGAGGAGAGGCAGATTACTGGTGGGAATCGGTAAAGCGTACTCAACTTGTCGCACTGAAGATGTCTTGGGAGAAGTTTTAAGAATTGTTCAATGACAAGTACTTTCCCGAAAGTATTCGTCACATGAAGGAGGTTGAGTTCATCAAGATGGAGCAAAACAATTTGAACGTGTCGCAGTACGAAGCTAAGTTTATGAGTTATCTCGATTTGCATCTTATTTGGTTGATAATGAGGAACGAATGACACGAATGTTTCTGCGAGGTTTGAAACCCGAAATACGTCAATACCTCATTTCTCACAAACTTTGTTTATATTCAGATGTTGTGAATAGGGCTCGATTCGATCGCGATAATGAGCCAAATTTCAACCAAAGGATAACGAGTAAATAACACGATAATAATTGTACTCGGGTGGAACCGGTCATCTGAATAATGATAACCATCGTGGAGGAAATTATCATGCCGTAAATGGTAACCACTTCGGTGGTAATCATTGCCAAGATAATAGAAGAAATGATTCAAGTGGAAATTTCAAGAAGAGAAGATTTAACGATGACGGGAAGACGTCGGCGACAGCACTAGCACCAACAACAAATTCTAGGGGAGGAGAACGACCGTCGCTTAGATGCTTCACAGATGCGAGAGGAGGGACATATAAGTCCAAACTGCTCCACATGCCTTTCCAAGATATGTTTTAGTTGTGGAAAGAGACAAGAATATAGCTCGATTTTGTCCTGTGAAATCAATCAAGTCTAGTTGGGACGGTGGCACCAAAGGAGGATACTGACAAAACAAAGCCTGGTGGTTTCGGAAGAGCGCGTTTTGACTTCTCAAAAGTGAGCGACGAACGGGTTAGCACGCAGTTAGTTAATTATAAATTTTTGCGAAGTCTATACCTTATTAGATACCGATTCTACCCATTATTTTATCTCTCTTGCTTGCACTCAATGTTTAAATTTAACTCTAGAGAAGTTAGACTTTGACTTATCGATTGAAACTTCGTTAGTAGAAACCTTTATTTCATGTGATATCCAAGTTTTGGATGAGAGTCACAGTTTTTTTATGATATTTCTATTGTTAATAAATCTCCTTACGTATTCTCGAAGGACTTCTTAGCCTACCCCTAGAGCGTGAAATCGAATTTTATATTTGACCCAGTACAAAACCCATTTCTAAAACCCTTAAATATTTCTTCAACCAAAACGAACGTATAATGCGCCAAAGATGTTGGCTCGAGCTGTTGAAGATTATGATCATACCATTCAATACCATCGTGGGAAAGCCAACGTGGTAGCTGACGCATTGAGTAGAAGATCATATGCGTTTACGAGTGCGACGTTGTTAACACAAAAACCCATTTTGTATAACTTACAAATGATGAAGATAGAGTTAAAGACTCTAGGGACCCACGTGAAGATAACGAATATATGAGTAGAATCGTCTTTAATCGATAAAGTTAAAATCGCTCAAGCTACACACTGGAGCTGATGAATATAAAGAAGAAGGTGCAAGAATGCGTTATTCTAGAAGTAAGAGTCGATGAAAAGAAGAAAGCTCAAACCTTCTGTGACGCCCCCAAAATTAGGTATACATCACCCATCTTGAGTTGCCAGATACATGGTACAGAATTCAAATACAACTTAATAATACAACTGTCGTGTACAATACGACAAAACATAAGCTGTGAGTTTGAATACAAATATTGTCTACTAGAGAATATACAAACTCAAAAGGAGTCCTCATTACAATTATTATCACACTATTTCATAGAATAGTGAGGACTACTAATGCTATCATCTGGTCCATCACTCCATTCCCCGACTAGTCCCTGCTACGTTCTCATTTCCTGAAGAGAACAATAAAAGTAAAAGGGTGAGCTCAACTAGCCCAATAGAAAATATTATGACTAAGATAATGCAGAATATATTATCGTTAGCCTTCAACAGTGTTAAACTGATACAATATAACAACCATCAAGTATAATCAGAATAAAACAAGCAATCCATTAAAAGAGTCAAGTAGAGAATAAAATCTACTATCTTTTATGATTTAGAAGGTTTTTCATCACTTTTATCATTGGGACTCAACAATAATAAATAATCCACATCATTGAATCACCCCCACTATGGCCAAGGATATTCTTTAGTATCACGACCACAATTATCCATGCACTACGGGCCAAGAATATTTGTGTATTCATTAATGGTCATGATCATGCCAACAACTCATCCATCAATGCACTACGTACAATGAGGACTTTTACCACATCATTTGTAACATTACGATCATGATTACACCGAATAATCCTTGGTCATAATCATACCAAGTCCATCTATGCACTATAGGCCACAGATGACTTTCAACAAAATATAGACATGAGGATGATGGCAATGATATAAGAATTCAATAAAACAAGTTCAAGAATTATTTTATCCAGAACTAATAACGTCCAAATTGTCAATATGATAATCGCTTTGTAGAGTAAAATTCAAGAATGCTCGTAAGAATATTTCCATGAAAAGATATCGGATGAAATGCAAATATCAAGGATATTCCACTAATTTCATGGAGTATAGAAGTCAAAACTTTAACCAACCGAGTATAATAAGGAATGGAATAACAAAAGAAATCACCAGTATGCGAAAAGATCAGCATAGCAAAAGTTATTCCAACGTAATAACAAATAATCTCGAATCAAAGTCCCATGAAAAGCAAGCAGATGAGATATTCCAATAGAATAATAAAGACTTTTAATCAGTCCGCCGTAAAATGCATGACATGTGATATTCCAACGTAATAATAAAGATTTTAATCAGTCCGGTAAAAAGCATTTTAGACGAGATATTCCAAATGTAATAATAAAGATGTAATCAGTCCAACGTAGAACGCATGCATGTGATATTCCAATGTAATAATAAAGACTTTTAACCAGTGTCCGGCGTAGAACGCATTATATGAGATGTTCCAATAGAATGATAAAGAATGGAACAACGTAAGAATTTCACCAAGTATAGGGTAGCTTGCATGATACAAAGTTATTCCAATAGAATAATAAGAATGGAATAATGTAAGTTCTCTTCATAAATAAGAAAGAAATAATACTCCCCACCTTGGAAAAAAGCTGATACCAAATAGTGAGGTAGCAGACTTCTCTTCTTCTTTCTCTCTATAATTTCTCTCTATAATAATCGCTTTAAAGCTTTTGTGAATTGGTGAGAAATGAAGGAAGAATGTGCTTCTATTTATAGGAAAATATAGTTTCGATAATTGCACGTTTTGGGGCTCGAAAAATTACAGTACAATACCTCCAACTTTTCTTTTATTTTTAATTTAGTCCTGCAAGTATTATCAATCTTGCACCGACTCCCCTAATAGTAAATAATGTGAATCAATAGTATAATCATGTGAAAAATACGAATTACAGTATAGTACCACCATCTATACCTCCATTTTTAACTTAGTCATGCAAGTATTATCAATCTTGCACCAACTCCCCTAATAGTAAATAATGTGATTCAATAGTACACATATGTGAACAAATAGTTATATAAGCATGTGAATTAGTAGCAATTAATTGCTCATTTATCCAATAAATTACCCGATTTATCAATATAACCCCTAAACATCAATTATTATCGGAATAAATGTCGATTTTCACTAACTCAAACAATTCAAACATAATGAAACTATTTTTTTAAAAAATATAAATTTTGAAATTTTGAAGTTTGACTTTTCCCCAAAAAGTCAACTATTGACTTTTTGACCAAATAGTGAATCCCGGAAAATTTTGTGTTTATAGACTATTTTTACTAATTTCGTCGTTCCGGACTCAAATATCACGTCCACGTCTCCAAATTCAACTCCAAACAACATTCATCATTAATATTATAACTCACAATATTTATCAACCGTGTCGCTCCTCGTGAAAGAGGGGCTTTCAATAAGGATTTCTCCTATCATGCCGCAATTAGGTGACCAAACATCTCCTCGATGTAACTTCTAGACATTGTAAATATTGCAATTTATAATATGAATAACTTTATCGCCTCAAGTATTGATTTAATAAAAATATTTTTATGCGAGATGATAAAGTGACAATAATTGAATCAATAATATGATAGATATGATGCAAAGAATTATCGTAGCAATAATTGAGTATAATCGAGTGACTTCTCACGTAAGCATCAATAATAATATTGTTGTGTGCTTACTATGCAACCACGCATATTACTGTACTTTTAAAACCGGGTGTTTCAACAGTTAACGGTAAAACTTCCGCCGTTATTTTCATAAAGTATTTTTGTCGTTTTCTCAATCCGACAATAATTCCGTTGTGGGAGTCCACCAATGATTGTGACGTTGTACGAATATTCCCTGTTAAAACGAATATTCCCCGACCAATCGAATATTATATAACAACTTGCGTACTTTGCAAAATTTGTAAATATTACCCACAACTATAACATTATATCAAATCCACACCATAATATTCAAAAATAAATTTTGAGAAAATTTAATCTTTATTCAAAAAGTTGGGGTCTTACACCTTCGATTTATTTGAAATCCTCGATCGAGTAGGAACTGTGGCCTATAGACTCGCCTTAACACTAAGTATGTCGCTTGTTCATAACATTTTTCACGTATAGATGTTATGTATATATGTGGACGACCCGAATCATATTATTACGTTAGAACCAGACGAGATAGCCGAAGATTTAACGTACGAGGAGGTACCTGTCAAGATCTTGGATAGGAAAGAGCATGTCATATGCACAAACGTTATACCACAAGTTAAGGTTTTGTGGAGGAACCATGCGATTGAAGAAATGACCTGGGTGTTGGAATCGGAAATGAAAGCGAGGCACCTTTTCGATACACCAGGTACGTACATCAATTTCGAGGATGAAATTTCATAAGGAGGGGAGGTTGTAAGACCCCAACTTATTATAAATAAAAATCAAATTTCCTCTATTTATTATTGTGAATAATAAGGTATTAATTTGATATAATACTTTGGTTATGGGTGAAATGTGAATAATTTACAAAATAAGCAAGTGGTTATAAAATATTCAATTGTCGGGGAATATTCATTTGGTCATGGAATATTATTTCTGTCGGGGAATATTCGTACGAAGGCGTAACCATTTATGGGCCCCATAACGGATAATGATCGGATGAAGAAAACGACAAAATTGAATAACGGCGTAGTTGTTACCGTTAAGACTGTTGGAATACCCGGTGGTTAAAATACAGTAATACGCGTTGTTGCAGAGTAGCACACGGTATTGCACAATATTGTTGAATTATTGATCCTTACGTAAGAAGGCACTACTAAATAATTATCACAGTAGTTACTGTTCAATATTTTATTTTATTGATTCAATAATTGGTGCGTTGATATTTTATATTATTGTTGTTCAATAATTGTCACTGCACAGTATCTCCATTATCAGATCAATAATTTATATTAGTTGAATACCCCCTCTTTCTTAGGAACAACCTGGTTGTCATAAATGTAATTTTGTAATATTATTTATTAATAATTAATTATTGATTCATATGATAAGGAAATATTTATTTTATGTGGATATAAATGATGGATTTATTTATGTGGTTATTAATGAAGGAATTAATGCTGAGATGTTTTATTAGTATTTTGTCGGATTGGAAGTATTTAAAAATCATCCGTTTGTGGATTTCGGGTATTTTTCTGTTTGGAATTTTGAAAAACTCAAAGCTACAAAGTTGTAGAGAATTCGATTTTTCGTGTGGAATGGATATAAAATTCGTATTTTTCTGATAAACGGGCTATTTTCTATGAATTATTAAAGTTTTTGATTATTGTTTAAATGATAAAACATTTTGGAAAATTCTAGAATTTGTTGGTGAGAAATGTGCTCAATTGAATTTCAAATGTGGTGGGTGGCAATAGTAATGTGTAAAGCCATCGGTAAAGAAAGTTAGTCTTCTATATGCGTTCTAAGCATTTTCCTATAAATAGGGTGCTTAGTTAGAATTGAAAATCACACGAAATTCATAAGTTTCTCTCTTTCTCTCTCTATATTATCGAGCGTATTCTTTTGAGTATTTTTATACTTTGAGTGTTGCTATACGGTGCAAGTTCCTTCAGCACTATATCCAGTATTCCAGCCAGAAGTATTATCTTCTTGAGGTAAGGGATGTTATTTTCTTCGTAAATGATATTATTTCTTCAATATCATTATGCCGAAATATTGGTTGGAACTTTTTATTAAATTTGAAACTTTTCATGTCGGGGTTACTATTCATAAGTTACTATTCATGAGTTACTATTCACAAGTACTATTCATGAAGCATGATGATTTTTCTTGTGGAATTTCTATATTTTGGTGTCGGAGTTACTATTCACGTATACGACACTATCACGTATACGTGGAATTTTTGGTTGGAACTTTTTATCAAATTTGGAACTTTTCATGTCGGGGTTACTATTCATGAGTTACTATTCATGAATTACTATTCACGAGTTACTATTCATGAGTACTATTCACGAAGCATGATGATTTTTCTTGTGGAATTTTTATCTTTTGGTGTCGGAGTTACTATTCACGTATACGGCACTATTCACGTATACGACACTATTCACGAATACGACACTATTCATCGAAAAATGAATTTTTCTTCTTCTTGTCCAAGATGTCTATTATGGTTACTATCTTTGATTGTATCCATGTTTTGATCTTTATTCTTGAATTTTTCTTCAAAATTGGTTATTATGGAGTATTATTAATCTTGGATAAACTGTAATATGAATCTCTAATATTTGTTATTTTGTTTCACTGGATTCGTTCCTTTAAAATATTTTTCATCATCCTCAGTCCTAAATGATGATATTACTGAATATCTTTGGCATGTAGTGCAAAGATGAATGATTAACTGATGAATATCTTTGGCCTCTGAGTGCAAGATGAATGATTACCTAATGAATATCTTTGGCCCGTAGTGCAAAGATGAACAGGTGTTGAGATGAACATGACCAACTGGTGATACAAATGAATATCTTTGGCCTATAGTGCAAAGATGAATATTTGATTAAAGATGTATATTGATTGTTGTTACAGGGATACAATATTGATGATGGACTTTTAAATCTTAGAAGATAGTGGAATTCTTTTTCTACTTGACTCTTCTAATGGATTGCTTATTCCGCTGCAGTTCTTGATCTAAATCTTGTTGTCTATTATATTTTATCATATTTTCCCCCGTTGAAGACTAATGATAATTTGTTGTATATTATCTTAGTCATAATATTTTCTTACTGGGCTAGTTGAGCTCACCCTTTCTTTCATTGTTCTCTTCAGGAATTGAGAATATAGCTGGGACTAATCGGGGAATGGATTGACGGTCCAGATGGTTGTATTAGTAGTCCTCACTATTCTGTGACATAGCGTATCAATAATTGTAATGAGGACCCCTTTTGGGTTTTTATACTGTCTATTAAACAAAGTTGTATTCAAACTCACAGTATATGTGTTGTCATATTTTGCACGACAATTGTATTACTGAAGTTGTATTTGTTTTTGTACCATGTATTTGGAGACTCAGAATGGGTTGGATGGAATGGACCTATTTTGGGGGTGTCACAGTTGGTATCAAAGCTTAGGGATATGATCCCTGGCTAAGATGTGAGACTAGAACTAGGAGGGGAGAGATGGGAAATTCCTTTGCTAGTATGACCTAACTAAGTTTATTTGGTATTTAATTGGTCGGTCAGAGTATAGGGATAATATGTGATATGTCAATTAACCCTTGTTTTTGTTGCAGTGTTTGAAAATGGCATCTAAAAATGTTGTGATAAGCAATGAAGCATATGAGACCGTTGAGTCACCAACGATCAATACCCAGGATAATGTGCATTAGGATGGCAATAATTCTCAGGTGAACAACGGCCAAGACCAAATAAATGACGAATAATGACGACGCTTTAGGAGCTTTTTAGAATTCATGCAACACCAAACGAGAGAGACTCCTATTCATAATGTAGGTGGAAACAATGGCAACCCACGGTTGGTCACCGCTAAGCAGTTCAAGGAGCTGGGACCACCAGAGTTTTTGGGAAAGCCAGAACCACTTACGGGAGACACGTGGATAAAGCAAATCACCAAGATATTTGATGTCTTGGGATGTTTCGAGGAGCAAAAGGTTCCCTTTGCCACCTTTATGTTGCGAGGAGAGGCAGATTACTGGTGGGAATCGGTAAAGCGTACTCAACTTGTCGCACTGAAGATGTCTTGGGAGAAGTTTCAAGAATTGTTCAATGACAAGTACTTTCCCGAAAGTATTCGTCACATGAAGGAGGTTGAGTTCATCAAGATGGAGCAAAACAATTTGAACGTGTCGCAGTACGAAGCTAAGTTTGCGGAGTTATCTCGATTTGCATCTTATTTGGTTGATAATGAGGAACGAATGACACGAATGTTTCTGCGAGGTTTGAAACCCGAAATACGTCAATACCTCATTTCTCACAAACTTTGTTTATATTCAGATGTTGTGAATAGGGCTCAGTTACTGGATCGCGATAATGAGCCAGCCCAACCGAAGGATAACGAGTAACAACACGATAATAATTGTACCGGTGGAACCGGTCATCGGAATAATGATAACCATCGTGGAGGAAATTATCATGCCAGAAATGGTAACCACTTCGGTGGTAATCATTGCCAAGATAATAGAAGAAATGATTCAAGTGGAAATTTCAAGAAGAGAAGATTTAACGATGACGGAAGACGCGTCGACAAAGACTAAAGCACCAACAACAAATTCTAGGGAGGAGAACGGCCGTCACCGATTAGATGCTACAGATGCGGAGAGGAGGGACATATAAGTCCAAACTGTTCACAGCTTTCCAAGATATGTTTTAGTTGTGGAAAAGACAGTAACATAGCTCGATTTTGTCCTGTAGCGAAATCAAGTCTAGTTGGGACGGTGGCACCAAAGGAGGATACGGACAAAACAAAGTCGGTGGTTTCAGGAAGAGCGTTTTTCGTGACTTCTCAAAAAGTGAGCGACCCGAACGAAGTTAGCACGGGTTAGTTAATTATAAATTTTTGCGAAGTCTATACCTTATTAGATACCGATTCTACCCATTATTTTATCTCTCTTGCTTGCACTCAATGTTTAAATTTAACTCTAGAGAAGTTAGACTTTGACTTATCGATTGAAACTTCGTTAGTAGAAACCTTTATTTCATGTGATATCCAAGTTTTGGATGAGAGTCACAGTTTTTTTATGATATTTCTATTGTTAATAAATCTCCTTACGTATTCTCGAAGGACTTCTTAGCCTACCCCTAGAGCGTGAAATCGAATTTTATATTTGACCCAGTACAAAACCCATTTCTAAAACCCTTAAATATTTCTTCAACCAAAACGAACGTATAATGCGCCAAAGATGTTGGCTCGAAATTTGTTGAAGATTATGATCATACCATTCAATACCATCGTGGGAAAGCTAACGTGGTAGGTGACGCGATTGAGTAGAAGATCATATGCGTTTACGAGTCTGACGTTGTTAACACAAAACCCATTTTGTATAACTTACAAATGATGAAGATAGAGTTAAAGACTCTAGGGACCCACGTGAAGATAATTGAATATATGAGTAGAATCGTCTTTAATCGATAAAGTTAAAATCGCTTCGACTACACAATGGAGTCGATGAATATAAAGAAGAAGGTGCAAGAATGCGTTATTCTAGAAGTAAGAGTCGATGAAAAGAAGAAAGCTCAAACCTTCTCGCGGCGCCCCCAAAATTAGGTATACATCACCCATCTTGAGTTGCGGATACATGGTATGTAATTCAAATACAACTTAATAATACAACCGTCATGGGTACAATACGACAAAACATAAGCTGTGAGTTTGAATACAAATATTGTCTACTAGAGAATATACAAACTCAAAAGGAGTCCTCATTACAATTATTATCACACTATTTCATAGAATAGTGAGGACTACTAATGCTATCATCTGGTCCATCACTCCATTCCCCGACTAGTCCCTCCTTTCGTTCTCATTTCTGAAAGAGAACAATAAAAGTAAAAGGGTGAGCTCAACTAGCCCAATAGAAAATATTATGACTAAGATAATGCAGAATATATTATCGTTAGCCTTCAACAGTGTTAAACTGATACAATATAACAACCATCAAGTATAACTGTAGCGAAACAAGCAATCCATTAAAAGAGTCAAGTAGAGAATAAAATCTACTATCTTTTATGATTTAGAAGGTTTTTCATCACTTTTATCATTTGGGACTCGACAATAAATAATCCACATCATTGAATCACCCCTCGCACTATGGCCAAGGATATTCTTTAGTATCACGACCACAATAATCCATGCACTACGGGCCAGAATATTTGTGTATTCATTAATGGTCATGATCATGCCAACAACTCATCCATCAATGCACTACGGGCCAATGAGGACTTTTACCACATCATTTGTAACATTACAGTCAAGATTACAATCAATAATCCTTGGTCATAATCATACCAAGTCCATCTATGCACTTATAGGCCACGTATGACTTTCAACAAAATATAGACATGAGGATGATGGCAATGATATAAGAATTCAATAAAACAAGTTCAAGAATTATTTTATCCGAGAACTAATAACGTCAAAATTGTCAATATGATCTTTGCTTTGTAGAGTAAAATTCAAGAATGCTCGGAAGAATATTTCCATGAAAAGATATTTGGATGAAATGCAAATATCAAGGATATTCCACTAATTTCATGGAGTATAGAAGTCAAAACTTTAACCAATTTGAGTATAATAAGGAATGGAATAACAAAAGAAATCACCGAGCATGCGAAAAGACCAGATAGGCGAGTTATTCCAACGAGAATAACAAATAACGGAATCGAGTCCCACGTAAAAGCGAGCAGACATGATATTCCAATAGAATAATAAAGATTTTAATCAGTCCGTAGTAAAACGCATGCATGAAGATATATTCAATGTAATAATAAAGATTTTAAATCGAATCCGGTAAAACGCACTTTACGGAGATATTCCAACATAATAATAAAGATGAATCGTCTAACGAGAACGCATGCATGACGGGATATTCCAACGAATAATAAAGACGAAAACCAGTGCAAGCGTGAGAACGCACATCTGAGATGTTCCAATAGAATGATAAAGAATGGAACAACAGAAGAATTTCACCAAGTATAGGGTAGCCCGCGTATACAGGTTATTCCAATAGAATAATAAGAATGGAATAACAGAAGTTCTCTTCATAAATAAGAAAGAAATAATACTCCCTACCTTGGAAAAAACTGGATACTGAAATAGTGAGGTAGCAGACTTCTCTTCTTCTTTCTCTCTATAATTTCTCTCTATAATAATTACTTTAAAGCTTTTGTGAATTGGTGAGAAATGAAGGAAGAATGTGCTTCTATTTATAGGAAAATATAGTTTCGATAATTGCACGTTTTGGGGCTCGAAAAATTACAGTACAATACCTCCAACTTTTCTTTTATTTTTAATTTAGTCCTTCAAGTATTATCAATCTTGCAAATCAATTCCCTAATAGTAAATAATGTGAATCAATAGTATAATCATGTGAAAAATACGAATTACAGTATAGTACCTCCATCTATACCTCCATTTTAACTTAGTCATGCAAGTATTATCAATCTTGCACCAACTCCCCTAATAGTAAATAATGTGATTCAATAGTACACATATGTGAACAAATAGTTATATAAGCATGTGAATTAGTAGCAATTAATTGCTCATTTATCCAATAAATTACCCGATTTATCAATATAACCCCTAAACATCAATTATTATCGGAATAAATGTCGATTTTCACTAACTCAAACAATTCAAACATAATGAAACTATTTTTATAAAAAATATAAATTTTGAAATTTTGAAGTTAGACTTTTCCCCAAAAAGTCAACTATTGACTTTTTGACCAAATAGTGAATCCCGGAAAATTTTGTGTTTATAGACTATTTTTACTAATTTCGTCGTTCCGGACTCAAATATCACGTCCACGTCTCCAAATTCAACTCCAAACAACATTCATCATTAATATTATAACTCATAATATTTATCAACCAGGTCGTTCCCAGGAAAGAGGGGGCTTTCCAATAAGGATTTCTCCCTATTGACGCTTGAATTAGGTGACCAAACATCTCCTTGATGAACTTCTAGACATTGTAAATATTGCAATTTATAATATGAATAACTTTGTCGTCTCAAGTATTGATTTAATAAAAAATATTTTATGCAGATGATACAGTGACAATAATTGAATCAATAATATGATAGATATGATGCAGCAATTACTGTAGCAATAATTGAGTATAACTGAGTGACTTCTCACGTAAGCATCAATAATCAATATTGTGTGCTACTATGCAACCACGCATATTACTGTACTTTTAAAACCGGGTGTTTCAACAGTTAACGGTAAAACTTCTGCCGTTATTTTCATAAAGTATTTTTGTCATTTTCTCAATCCGACAATAATTCCGTTGTGGGAGTCCACCAATGATTGTGACGTTGTACGAATATTCCCTGTTAAAACGAATATTCCCCGACCAATCGAATATTATATAACAATTTGCGTACTTTGCAAAATTTGTAAATATTACCCACAACTATAACATTATATCAAATCCACACCATAATATTCAAAAATAAATTTTGAGAAAATTTAATCTTTATTCAAAAAGTTGGGGTCTTACACCTTCGATTTATTTGAAATCCTCGATCGAGTATGAACTGTGGCCTATAGACTCGCCTTAACACTAAGTATGTCGCTTGTTCATAACATTTTTCACGTATAGATGTTATGTATATATGTGGACGACCCGAATCATATTATTGCGTTAGAACCAGACGAGATAGCCGAAGATTTAACGTACGAGGAGGTACCTGTCAAGATCTTGGATAGGAAAGAGCATGTCATATGCACAAACGTTATACCACAAGTTAAAGTTTTGTGGATGAACCATGCGATTGAAGAAATGACCTGGGTGTTGGAATCGGAAATGAAAGCGAGGCACCTTTTCGATACACAGTGCACGTACATCAATTTCGAGGATGAAATTTCATAAGGAGGGGAGGTTGTAAGACCCCAACTTATTATAAATAAAAATCAAATTTCCTCTATTTATTATTGTGAATAATAAGGTATTAATTTGATATAATACTTTGGTTATGGGTGAAATGTGAATATTTTGCAAAATAAGCAAGTGGTTATAAAATATTCAATTGTCGGGGAATATTCATTTGGTCATGGAATATTATTTCTGTCGGGGAATATTCGTACGAAGGCGTAACCATTTATGGGCCCCATAACGGATAATGATTGGATGAAGAAAATGAAAAAATTGAATAACGGCGTAGTTGTTACCGTTAAGACTGTTGGAATACCCGGTGGTTAAAATACGATGCTAATATGCGTTATTCTGATAGCACCAGATTGCACAATATTGTTGAATTATTGATCCTTACGTAAGAAGGCACTACTAAATAATTATCACGGTGATTCTTTATTCAATATTTTATTTTATTGATTCAATAATTGGTGCGTTGATATTTTATATTATTGTTGTTCAATAATTGTCACTGCACAGTATCTCCATTATCAGATCAATAATTTATATTAGTTGAATAATATTATTAGATAGCATTATTAGCAATGTCTAGAAAGTTCTGTCAATGAGAGGTTTGGTCACCTAATTGCGCGCCAGTAAGGAGAAACCCTTATCGAAAAGCCCCCTCTTTCTTGGGAACAACCTGGTTGTCATAAATGTAATTTTGTAATATTATTTATTAATAATTAATTATTGATTCATATGATAAGGAAATATTTATTTTATGTGGATATAAATGATGGATTTATTTATGTGGTTATTAATGAAGGAATTAATGCTGAGATGTTTTATTAGTATTTTGTCGGATTGGAAGTATTTAAAAATCATTCGTTTGTGGATTTGAATATTTTTTCTACATTTGAATTTTGAAAACTCAAAGCTACAAAGTTGTAGAGAATTCGATTTTTTCGTGTGGAATGGATATAAAATTCAGATTTTTCGATAAATCGGGCTATTTTCTATGAATTATTAAAGTTTTTGATTATTGTTTAAATGATAAAACATTTTGGAAAATTCTAGAATTTGTTGGTGAGAAATGTGCTCAATTGAATTTCAAATGTGGTGGGTGGCAATAATAATGAGGTAAAAGCCATCAGGTAGCAGGTTAGTCTTCTATGGCGTTCTAAGCATTTTCCTATAAATAGGGTGCTTAGTTAGAATTGAAAATCACACCAGAATTCATAAGTTTCTCTCTTTCTCTCTCTATATTATCGAGCGTATTCTTTTGAGTATTATTATACTTTGAGTGTTGCTATACGGTGCAAGTTCCTTCAGCACTATATCCAGTATTCCAGCCAGAAGTATTATCTTCTTGAGGTAAGGGATGTTATTTTCTTCGTAAATGATATTATTTCTTCAATATCATTATGCCGAAATATTGGTTGGAACTTTTTATTAAATTTGAAACTTTTCATGTCGGGGTTACTATTCATAAGTTACTATTCATGAGTTACTATTTTCAAGTACTATTCATGAAGCATGATGATTTTTCTTGTGGAATTTCTATATTTTGGTGTCGGAGTTACTATTCACGTATACGACACTATCACGTATACGTCACTATTCACGAATACGGTACTATTCACCTAAAAATGATTTTTTCTTCTTTTTGTCCAAGATGTCTATTATGGTTACTATCTTTGATTGTATCCATGTTTTGATCTTTATTCTTGAATTTTGCTTCAAAATTGGTTATTATGGAGTATTATTAATCTTGGATAAACTGTAATATGAATCTCTAATATTTGTTGTGACGCCCCCAAAATTAGGTATATATCACCCATCTTGAGTCGCCAGATACATGGTACAGAATTCAAATACAACTTAATAATACAACTGTCGTGTAAGACCCCAACTTATTATAAATAAAATTGAATTTTCCTTTATTCATTATTCTAAATTATTAAGGGTTAATTTGATATAATTCTTTGGTTATGGGTGAAATGTGCAAAGTTTACAAAATAAGCAAGTGGTTATAAAATATTCATTATTGTCGGGGAATATTCGTTTGGTCGTGGAATATTCTTTTTGTCGGGAATCTCCGTTATGGCCATAGCTTGATCATTGGTGGGCCCCATAACGAAAACGATTGGATGAAGGAAAACGACAAAGATTGAGTTTTATAAATAATGACGTAAATTATTACCGTTAACACTGTTGGGTTACCTGGTGGTTAAAATACAGTAATATGCGTGGTTGCACAAAGAGGTACACCTGCGGTATTACACGATATTGTTGAATTATTGATCCTTACGTGAAGAAGGCACTACTCAATAATTGTTACAAAGAATTATTGTTAATTATTTTATCTTATTGATTCAATAATTGTTTGCGTTGATATTTATATTATTATTGTTTCAATAATTGTCATTACACGATATTTTCCATTATCAAATCAATAATTCATATTATTTGAATAATATTATTGGCAATGTCTAGAAAGTTCTGTCTAATGAGAGGTTTGGTCACCTAATTGCTTGCGCTGATGAGGAGAAATCCTTATTGGAGAGCCCCTCTTCTGAGGAACGGCACCGTTGTTAATCTTTGTGATTCTCGTAATATTATTTTGAATAATTAATTATTGATTATTATGATAAAGAAAATATTTATTTTATGTGGATATAGATGGAGAAAATTTTTAATGTGACAATTGTTGAAAATTAATATTTTATCTTTTTCTGATAAAATAATTTATTTAAATATATTATTTTAATAATATATTAACGGTGATATTTTTATAATGAATGTGGGATATATGAGTATATGAGGAGGTAGAATATTTTTGTGGCATTAAATGTTTAACACATGTTTTGTGTGTCGGTGGACACAATTCTTGACCGAAAATTTATTATAGACTATAAAATCGTCCGTTTATGGATTTTGGTCAATTTCTGTTTGGAATTTGGAAAAACTTTCTTCTGTAAAGTTGTCGAGAATGAAATTTCCCATGGAAAGTCGCGAGTTTGAATTTTTTTGATAACCGAGCTATTTTCTACGAATTGTTGAAGTTTCGGAAAATAAAATAATTTTTATTAAATTGCGGGACCCACTTTTGGTTGGTGGATTAAACATGTGGGCTGCTGATTTTTGGTCCAAAGATGACTAGTCTTATTTTCCAAAGACGCATGCGTAGGAAAAGAATGAATAAATAATATTATTATATTAGTTTAGTTTCCTTTGGCGTTCTAACATTTTCCTATAAATAGAGGGCTAAGTTAGAATTGAAAATCACACCGAAACTAAGTTTTCTCTCTTTCTCTCTAAAATTATCGGCGTATTCTTGTGAGTATACTTTGAGTGTTGCTATACTGATATGGGTTTCACAACCTTATACCGAAATTCAAATGTAAGTACGGTTATTTTGAGGTAAGGGGTATTATTTTCTTCTTAAATGATATTTTTTCTTCAATATCATTATCTTAGGAAGTATTGGTGAACTTTTTTATCAAATTTGGAACTTGTTGTGTCTGGGTTACTATTCACGTATACGACACTATTCACGATATCGACACTATTCAACGAAAAATAAAAATTTTTCTTTTTGTCCAAAATATCTATTCTGGATACTAGCTTTGATTGTATCCATGTTTTGATCATTCTTGAATTTTACACCAATATGATTATTTTCAAGTATTTTTTGGACATGGGTGAAACAAAGTACGAATCCTTAATCCTTAATCCTTGTCATTTTGTTTCACCGGATTCGCTTCTTTAAAAATGTTTTCATCATCCTCGGTCCTAAATGGTGATATAAATGAATATCTTTGGCTTTTGTAGTGCAAAAGATGAACAGTGTTGAGATGAACATGACCAATCGGTGATACAAATGAATATCTTTGATCCAGAGTGTGCAAGATGATTAAAGATGTATATTGATTATTATTACGAGGATAAACTATTGATGATGGACTTTTAAACCTTAGAAGACGGTAGAATTCTTTCTACGTGACTCTTCTAATGGATTCTTCATTCCATTTGCATTTGTTGATCTAAAACTTGTTGTCTATTGTATTCTATTAGATTTTTCCTGTTGAAGACTAACGATAATTTGTTGTATATTATCTTAGTCATAATATTCTTCTTCTTGGCTAGTTGAGCTCACCCTTTTCCTTTTTGTTCCATTTTTCTTCTCAGGAGGTGAGAACATAGCAGGATCGAGTCGGGGTATGGAGTGATGGTTCTAGGAAGATGTTTTAGCTGTCCTCACTATTTCTGTAAAATAGTGTATGAATAATTAATGAGGACTTATTTGGGTGTGTATATTGTCTAGAAGACAATATTTGTATTCAAACTCATAAAGCTGTATTGTCGTATTCTACACGACATCTGTATTGTCAAAGTTGTAATTTGCTTTCTATACCATGTATTTTGGTGACTCAGAATGGGTGTTGTATACCTATTTTGGGGGCGTCACATGTCGTGTACAATACGACAAAACATAAGTTGTGAGTTTGAATACAAATATTGTCTACTAGAGATTATACAAACTCAAAAGGAGTCCTCATTACAATTATTATCACACTATTTCACAGAATAGTTAGGACTACTAATGCTATCATCTGTCCGGCACTCCGCTTCCCAAACTAGTCCATGCTACGTTCTCATTTCCTGAAGAGAACAATAAAAGTAAAAGGGTGAGCTCAACTAGCCCAAAGAGGGAAATATTATGACTAAGATAATGCGTAATATATTATCGTTATCCTTCAACAAAGTTAAACCGATACAATATAACAACCATCAAGTTTAATCTGCGGTGAACAAGCAATCCATTAAAAGAGTCAAGTAGAGAATAAAATCTACTATCTTTTATGATTTAGAAGGTTTTTCATCACTTTTATTGCTGGGACTCAACTTAATAAATAATCCACATCATCAAATCACCCCTGCACCACGGCCAAGGATATTCTTCAGTATCACGACCACAATTATCCATGAACTACGGGCCAAGAATATTCGTGTATTCATTAATGGCCATGATCATGCCAACAACTGTCCATCAATGCACTACGGGCCAATGAGGAATTTTACCACATCATTTGTAACATTTCGGTCATGATTACACCGAATAATCCCTGGTCATAATCACACCAAGTCCATCTATGCATTATAGGCCACAGATGACTTTCAACAAAATATAAACCTGAGGATGATGACAATGATATAAGAATTCAATAAAATAAGTTCAAGAATTATTTTATCCAGGAACTAATAACGTCCAAATTGTCAACATGATACTGTTTTGTAGAGTAGAATTCAAGAATGCTCAGAAGAATATTTCCATGAAAAGATACTAGATGAAGCGCAAATATCAAGGATATTCCACTAATTTCATGGAGTATAGAAGTCAAAACTTTAACCAACTGAGTATAATAAGGAATGGAATAACAAAAGAAATCACCAGGCATGCGATAGACTACGCAGGCAAGTTATTCAATGAATAATAAATAACGGAATCAGTCCAACAGTAAAACACACATAGGATATTCCAATGTAATAATAAAGACGGAATCAGTCCGGTAAAACGCATGCATGTGATATTCCAAATGTAATAATAAAGATGAATCGGTCCCAAGTAGAAACGCATGCATGTGATATTCCAACGAATAATAAAGATTTTAACCAGTCCGACGTAGAACGCATGCATGTGATGTTCCAACATAATGATAAAGAATGGAACAATGTAAGAATTTCACCAAGTATAGGGTAGCCCAGACATGTGTTTTTCCAACGTAATAATAAGAATGGAATAATGTAAGTTCTCTTCATAGATAAGGAAGAAATAATACTCCCTACCTTGGAAAAAATCGGATATCGGAATAGTGAGGTAGCAGACTTCTCTTCTTCTTTCTCTCTATAATTTCTCTCTATAATAATCGCTCTAAAGCTTTTGTGAATTGGTGAGAAATGAAGGAAGAATGAGCTTCTATTTATAGGAAAATATAGTTTCGATAATTGCACGTTTTGGGGCTCGAAAAATTACATTACAATACCTCCAACTTTTCTTTTATTTTTAATTTAGTCCTGCAAGTATTATCAATCTTGCACCAACTCCCCTAATAGTAAATAATGTGAATCAATAGTATAATCATGTGAAAAATACGAATTACAGTATAGTACCTTCATTTTTAACTTAGTCATGCAAGTATTATCAATCTTGCACCAACTCCCCTAATAGTAAATAATGTGATTCAATAGTACACATATGTGAATAAATAGTTATATAAGCATGTGAATTAGTAGCAATTAATTGCTCATTTATCCGATAAATTACCCGATTTATCAATATAACCCCTAGACATCAATTATCATCGGAATAAATGTCGATTTTCACTAACTCAAACAATTCCAACATAATGAAACAATTTTTATAAAAAATATAAATTTTGAAATTTCAAAGTTTGACTTTTCCCCAAAAAGTCAACTATTGACTTTTTGACCAAATAGTGAATCCTGGAAAATTTTGTGTTTATAGACTATTTTTACTAATTTCGTCGTTCCGGACTCAAATATCACGTCCGCGTCTCCAAATTCAACTCCAAACAACATTCATCATTAATATTATAACTCACAATATTTATCAACCAGGTCATTCCCAGGAAAGAGGGGGCTTTCCAATAATGATTTCTCCCTATCATGCCAAGTAATTAGGTGACCAAACCTCTCCTTGATGTAACTTCTAGACATTGTAAATATTGCAATTTATAATATGAATAACTTTGTCGTCTCAAGTATTGATTTAATAAAAAATATTTTATGCGATGATACAAAGGACAATAATTGAATCAATAATATGATAGATATGATCGTAAGAATTACTATAGCAATAATTGAGTATAATCGAAAGTGACTTCTCACGTAAGCATCAATAATCAATATTGTGTGCTACTATGCAACCACGCGATATTCTCGCATTTTTAACACCGGTGTTTCAACAAGCTAATCAGTAAAACTTCATCGTTATTTTCATAAAGTATTTTTGTTGTTTTCTCAATTCGACAATAATTTCGTTGTGGGGGTCCACCAATGATTGTGTTGTTGTACGAATATTAACTGTTAAAACGAATATTCCCCGACCAATCGAATATTATATAACAACTTGCGTACTTTGCAAAATTTGTAAATATTACCCACAACTATAACATTATATCAAATCCACACCATAATATTCAAAAATATATTTCGAGAAAATTTAATCTTTATTCAAAAAGTTATGGTCTTACAACCTCCCCTTCTTATGAAATTTTGTCCTCGAAATTAGGGTGCGTACCTGGTATGTCGAAGAGGTGAGGATACTTTGATTTCATTTCATATTCTAACTCCCAGGTCATTTCCTCAACATCAAGGTTTCTCCACAAAACTTTGACTTGAGGTATAACCTTGGAGCGTAGAATATGTTCCTTCTTATCCAAGATTTTAACAGGAACCTCTTCATACGTTAAATCTTCCTCTATTTCGTCCGGTTCTAGCTCAATAATGTGGTTCGGGTCTTTCACATATTTACGTAACATGGATATGTGAAAAACGTTATGAACACAAGACATACTTGGCAGTAACGCAAGTCTATTGGCCACAGTTCCTACTCGATCGAGGATTAAAAATGGGCCAATGAATCGAGGATTGAGCTTTCCTCTCTTTCCAAATCTTGCAACTCCTTTCCATGGAGCAACACGTAACAACACATGATCTCCAATATCGAATTCTACGTCCTTTAGATGAAGATCAGCATAACTCTTTTGTCGATCTTGTGAGGTTTTTATACGTTGTCGGATCATTTGAATCTTTTCCGTAGTCATACGTACCAACTCTGGTCCCAACAATGTTGCTTTACCCACCTCATCCCAGCATACTGGAGAACGACACTTTCTTCCATACAACGCCTCGAATGGAGCCATGCCAATACTTGCTTGATAACTGTTGTTGTAGGAAAACTCCACCAATGGTAAGAACTTGTCCAAACTTCCCTTGAAGTCAAGGACACAGAGTCTTAATAGATCTTCAAGAGTTTGAATCGTCCTCTCTAACTGCCCATCCGTCTGAGGATGATATGCCGAGCTAAATTATAAATCCGTGCCCATAGCTTTTTGCAAACTAACCCAAAACCTTGAAGTGAATCTTGGGTCTCGATCAGAAACTATGGATACTGGCATACGATGCAATCTTACAACCTCATTTATGTACATACGAGCAAGACGTTCAAGTGTATAAGTTTCTCGTATCGATAAGAAATGAGCAGACTTGGTAAATCTATCAACAATGACCCAAATCGCATCTATGCCTTAAGAAACTTTGGGAAGACCGGTAACGAAATCCATGGTAATGTGCTCCAACTTCCATTCTGGAATTTCAAGTGGTTGCAATGGACCTTTTGGTACTTGATGCTCCGCTTTAACTCGCTGACAAATTAGACACCTTGAGATAAATTGCGCTATCTCTCTCTTTATATTGCTCCACCAAAATGTATGACGAAGATCACGATACATTTTGGTACTCCCAGGATGGATTGCAAACGGTGTGTTGTGCACCTCCATCATGATTTTATACTTTAAATCAGGGTCGTTAGGAATACAAATTCTGGAGTTGACTCAAAGTATTCCTTCTTCATCGATTCTTGCTTCCCAGATATAGCACCTTCTTGCACTTTCTTCCTCATACGCATCGACTCCGGATTCGTAATTTTGAGCAACTTTAACTTTATCAATTAAAGCTCGGTTCTACTCAGATATTCGCCATCATCACATGGGTCCCAGAGTCTTTAACTCTATCTCCATCCTTTGCAAGTCACGCAAAATGGGCTTTTGTGTTGTGAATATTGCACTCGTACCCGCATATGATCTTCTACTCAATGCGTCAGCTACCATGTTCACTTTTCCAGATGGTATTGGATGGTATGATTATAATCTTTCAACAGATTCAAGCCAACGCCATTGTCGCATGTTGAGTTCCTTTTGAGTGAAGAAATATTTGAGGCTTTTATGATCCGTAAAGATCTCCACTTTCTCTCCATACAAGTAATGCCTCCAAATTTTAAGTGCGAAGACAACAAATTACTAACTCTAGATCATGAGTAGGATAATTCCTCTCATATTCTTTGAGTTGTCTTGAGGCATAGGCTATGACTTTCCCATGTTGCATGAGAACACATCCTAACCCTTTGCAAGCATCATCAGAGATGACAAATCCTCCTCGAACCGTATGGGATTGTCGTAACAAAATTTGAAATGAGTCTCCTTTTGAGTTCTTGAAAACTCTTCTAACATTCCTCGCTCCAACCGAACTTTGTATCTTTCTGAGTCAGCTGAGTTAATGGAGTAGCGATTCGAGAAAATCCTTCCACGAATCTCCGATAATAACCAGCTAAACCGAGAAAGCTACGTACTTCGGTCACTGATTTGGGTTGCTCCCAGCTTTGAATAGCTTCAATCTTTGCCGGGTCAACGGATATTCCATGACTTGATACTACGTGCCCAAGGAATGCTACTTCCTCAAGCCAGAACTCGCATTTCTTTAACTTGGCATAAAGCTTATATTCACGAAGCTTTTGGAGTATCAGCCTCAAGTGTTGCTCATGATCTTCACGACTTTTGGAATAAATAAGGATGTCATCAATAAAGAAGACCACAAAGTGATCCAAATATTCCTTAAATACTCGGTTCATCATATCCATGAAGGCAGCAGGAGCATTAGTCAATCCAAAAGATATGACTAAGAATTCATAATGCCCGTACCGAGTTCTAAAGGCAGTCTTTGGAATATCTTCAGTTTTAACCTTCAACTGATGATATCCAGTACGAAGATCGATCTTTGAAAAAAATTGTGCTCCTTGTAATTGATCAAATAGGTCATCAATACATGGCAATGGGTACCTATTTTTGATGGTGACATGATTCAACTCCTGATAATCAATACAAAGTCGCATACTCCCATCTTTCTTCTTCACGAATAGAACAGGAGCACCCCAAGGAGACGTACTAGGACGAATGAAACCAATGTCTAACAATTCCTGCAATTGGATCTTTAACTCCTGAAGTTCAATAGGAGCCATTCGATATGGGGCTTTGGAAATGGGTTTTGTACCGGGTTCAAGGTCGATACAAAATTCAACTTCACGCTCTAAGGGTAGGCTAGGAAGTTCTTCAGGGAATACGTCAGGAAATTTATTAACAATAGAAATATCCTTCAAATCTGACGTATTTTTGTTTAAATCCGTGACATGAGCTAAGAAAGCTTGACATCCATTTTTCAATAAACGAATAGCTTTATGGCTTGAGATGACCGTGATTGATTTTAATGGTTTGGTCGCTTGAATTCGCATAATAGGTTTATTAGGAATATGAAACCTAACAACCTTACGAAAACAATCAATTTTAGCATGATGAGTAGTTAACCAATCAATCCCTAAAATCACGTCAAATGCAAGTATTTTTAAGGAGATAAGATCGACAGGTAACGTGCGATTACCGATTTGAACCAAACAAGACTTATAAACAGTGGATGTAATGAAGGTTTCTCCTAATGGAGTTTCAACAGATAAGTCAAAGTCTAATTTCTCTGGAGTCAAATTTAATCATTGAGCACAAGTAGGAGAAATAAGAATGGGTGGAACCGGTATCAAATAAAGTATAGACTTCACTAGAGTTTATGATAAGCTTACCCGTGAAGACCTCGTTCGGGTTCCTTGCTTTCTCCGAGGTGACAACAAATGCTCTCCCTTGCACCACCGATTTTGACTTTTTTGGGACGGCCTTTGGTGCCTCCATCCTAGCTGAACTTGTCTTCGGTGAATGACAAAATCGGGCAAGGTGACCTTCTCTTCCACAATTATAACACGCTTTGGATGGCATCGCGTAGTTTGGACTGATATGTCCCTCCCCTCCGCATTTGAAGCATAAGATAGGTGGTCGTTCTCCTTCCTTAACCACGGTTGTTGGTGCTGATGTCTTTCCATCATTGTTGAATCTCCTTTTCTTGAAATTTCCATTTTTACTATCTTGGCCATGATTACCACCGAAGTGGTTACCATTTCTGGCATGTTGATTCCCTCCACGTTTGTTGTCACCGCTTCGATGACTGATACCACTAGTATTTTCATGTCATTTTGCTTTCTCTTGGTTGCGTTGACTTCGTTATCAAGGCTACCAATAATCGAGCCCTATTTACAACATCTCGAGTACAAACACGCTTTATGAGAAATAAGATATTGACGTATCTCCGGTTCAAACCTCTTAAAACATTCGTGTCATTCGCTCCTCATTATCGACCAAATGGGATGCAAACCGGATAACTCGCAAATTTAGCCTCGTATCATGCATACTGGCCATATTGTTTTTTTCCAACTTGATAAACTCCACCTCCTTCATGTGACAAATACTTTCGGAAAGTACTTGTCGTTGAAACGCTTCTTGGAACTTCTCCCAAGACATCTTGAGTGCGTTAAGTCAAGTACATTTTACAGATTCCCACCAAGAATCTGCTTCTTCACGCAACATAAAGGTGGCGAAGGAACCTTTTGCTCTCGAGCATCCCAAGACATCAAATATCTTGGTGATTTGCTTTATCCATGCTTCCGCCTTAAGTGGTTTTGGCTCTCCAATAAACTCCGGTGGTCCCAGCTACTTGAACTGTTTAACGGTGACCGTCCGAGAGTTTCTTGTGTTTACACCTGTATTTTGAATAGGAGCCACTCTCGCCTGATGTTGCATGAATTGCATGAAGCCTCGGAACATTCCGTCGTTCATCATTTGGTTAGTGTTGTTGTTTGCATGAGGATTGTCGCCTTCTTGATGCACGTTGTCCTGGTTATTGATCTGTGGAGACTCAACGGTCTCCTGTGCTCCATTGATGTTCTCAACATTCTCGGATGCCATTTTTAAACACTGCCACAAAACAAGGGTTAATTGACATGCAACATATTATCACTATACTCTGACCGACCAATCAAATACCAAATAAACTTAGGTAGGTCATACTAGCGAAGGAATTCCCCGTCTCTCCCCTCCTAGTTCTAGTCTCACATCTTAGCCAGGGATCATATCCCTAAGCTTTGATACCAACTATGACGCCCCCAAAATTAGGTATACATCACCCATCTCGAGTCACCAAATACATGGTACAGAATTCAAATACAACTTAATAATACAACTGTCGTGTACAATACAACAAAACATAAGCTGTGAGTTTGAATACAAATATTGTCTACTAGAGAATATACAAACTCAAAAGGAGTCCTCATTACAATTATTATCACACTATTTCACGTGCATAGTGAGGACTACTAATGCTATCATCCGTCTGCTACTCCGCTTCCCCGACTAGTCCTCGCTACGCTCTCATTTCAAGAAGAGAACAATAAAAGTAAAAGGTGAGCTCAACTAGCCCAAGAGGGAATATATTATAACTAAGATAATGCGTAATATATTATCGTTAGCCTTCAACAAAGGTTAAACCGATACAATATAACAACCATCAAGTTTAATCTGCAATGAACAAGCAATCCATTAAAAGAGTCAAGTAGAGAATAAAATCTACTATCTTTTATGATTTAGAAGGTTTTTCATCACTTTTATCATTGGGACTCAACTTAATAAATAATCCACATCATCGAATCACCCCGCACTACTGCTAAGGATATTCTTTAGTATCACGACCACAATTATCCATGCACTACTACGGGCCAAGAATATTTGTGTATTCATTAATGGTCATGATCATGCCAACAACCGTCGATCAAAGCACTACGGGCCAATGAGGACTTTTACCACATCATTTGTAACATTACTGGTCATGATTACAATCAATAATCCTCGGTCATAATCATACTAAGTCCATCTATGCACTATAGGCCACCGATGACTTTCAACAAAATATAAACATGAGGATGATGACAATGATATAAGAATTCAATAAAACAAGTTCAAGAATTATTTTATCCAGAACTAATAACGTCCAAATTGTCAACATGATAACGCTTTGTAGAGTAAAATTCAAGAATGCTCGTAAAAATATTTCCATGAAAGATATCGGATGAAGCACAAATATCAAGGATATTCCACTAATTTCATGGAGTATAGAAGTCAAAACTTTAACCAACCGAGTATAATAAGGAATGGAATAACAAAAGAAATCACCAGTGCATGCGATAGATCGCACAAAAAAAGTTATTCCAACGGACTAATAAATAATCGGAATCAGTCCCATAAAAAACGCATGCATGTGATATTCCAACCAAGAATAATAAAGACAGAATCAGTCCCATGAAAACGCATGCATATGATATTCCAATAAAATAATAAAGACGGAATCGGATCCGGCGTAAACGCATGCATGTGATATTCCAACCTAATAATAAAGACGTAATCAGTCCGGGCGTAGAACGCACAAATGGATATTCCAATGTAATAATAAAGATTTTAACCGTGTCCCAAAGTAGAACGCATGCATGTGATGTTCCAACAGAATGATAAAGAATGGAACAACAGAAGAATTTCACCAAGTATAGGGTAGCCCGCGTATACAGGTTTTTCCAACAGAATAATAAGAATGGAATAACAGAAGTTCTCTTCATAGATAAGGAAGAAATAATACTTCCTACCTTGGAAAAAACTGGATACTGGAATAGTGAGGTAGCAGACTTCTCTTCTTCTTTCTCTCTATAATTTCTCTATATAATAATCACTATAAAGCTTTTGTGAATTGGTGAGAAATGAAGGAAGAATGAGCTTCTATTTATAGGAAAATATAGTTTCGATAATTGCACGTTTTGGGGCTCGAAAAATTACATTACAATACCTCTAACTTTTCTTTTATTTTTAATTTAGTCCTGCAAGTATTATCAATCTTGCACCAACTCCCCTAATAGTAAATAATGTGAATCAATAGTATAATCATGTGAAAAATACGAATTACAGTATAGTACCTCCATTTTTAACTTAGTCATGCAAGTATTATCAATCTAGAACCAACTCCCCTAATAGTAAATAATGTGATTCAATAGTACACATATGTGAACAAATAGTTATATAAGCATGTGAATTAGTAGCAATTAATTGCTCATTTATCCGATAAATTACCCGATTTATCAATATAACCCCTAGACATCAATTATCATCGGAATAAATGTCGATTTTCACTAACACAAACAATTCCAACATAATGAAACTATTTTTTTTTATCAAAAATATAAAATTGAAATTTCAAAGTTTGACTTTTACCAAAAAAATCAATCATTGACTTTTTGACCAAATAGTGAATCTCAAAAATTTTGTGTTTATAGACTATTTTACTAATTTCGCCTTTTCTGACTCAAATATCACGTCCGCGTCTCCAAATTCAACTCAACAACATTCGTCATCAATATTATAACTCACAATATTTATCAATCGTCGCTCCTGGAAAGAGGGGGCTTTCAATAAGGATTTCTCCTTATCGGCGCGCAATTAATTAGGTGACCAAACCTCTCCTTGATGTAACTTCTAGACATTGTAAATATTGCAATTTATAATATGAATAACTTTGTCGTCTCAAGTATTGATTTAATAAAAATATTTTATGCGGATGATACAAAGACAATAATTGAATCAATAATATAATAGATATGATGCAAAGAATTATCGTAGGAATAATTGAGTATAACTGAGTGACTTCTCACGTAAGCATCAATAATCAATACCGTGTGCTACTATCAATACCGTGTGCTACTATGCAACCACGCATATTACTATACTTTTAACACCGGGTGTTTCAACAGTTAACGGTTAAACTTCTGCCGTTATTTTCATAAAGTATTTTTGTCATTTTCTCAATCCGACAATAATTCCGTTGTGGGGGTCCACAATTGATTGTGAAATTGTACGAATATTCCTTGTTAAAACGAATATTCCCCGACCAATCGACTATTATATAACAACTTGCGTACTTTGCAAAATTTGTAAATATTACCCACAACTATAACATTATATCAAATCCACACCATAATATTCAAAAATATATTTTGAGAAAATTTAATCTTTATTCAAAAAGTTGGGGTCTTACATTTGTTATTTTTTTTCACTGGATTCGTTCCTTTAAAATATTTTTCATCATCCGCAGTCCTAAATGATGATATTACTGAATATCTTTGGCCTGTAATGCAAAGATGAATGATTAACTGATGAATATCTTTGGCCTGTATTGCAAAGATGAATGATTACCTAGTGAATATCTTTGGCCCGTAGTGCAAAGATGAACAGGTGTTGAGATGAACATGACCAACTGGTGATACAAATGAATATTTTTGGCCTGTAGTGAAAAGAGGAATATTTGATTAAAGATGTATATTGATTGTTGTTACAGGGATAAAATATTGATGATGGACTTTTAAATCTTAGAAGATAGTGGAATTCTCTCTCTACTTGACTCTTCTAATGGATTGCTTATTCCGCTGCAGTTCTTGATCTAAAACTTGTTGTCTATTATATTTTATCAGATTTTCCCCTGTTGAAGACTAATGATAATTTGTTGTATATTATCTTAGTCATAATATTTTCTTACTGGGCTAGTTAAGCTCACCCTTTCTTTCATTGTTCTCTTCAGGAAATGAGAATATAGCTGGGACTAGTCGGGGAATGGATTGACGGTCCAGATGGTTGCATTAGTAGTCCTCACTATTTTGTGAAATAGCGTATTAGACAATAGTTGTAAGACCCCAACTTATTATAAATAAATTAAATTTTTCCTCTATTCATTATTCTAAATTAATAAGGGTTAATTTGATATAATGCTTTGGTTATGGGTGAAATGTGCAAAGTTTACAAAATAAGCAAGTGGTTATGGAATATTCTTTTTGTCGGGAATCTCCGTACGATGGCGCAGTCATTTGTGGGCCCCATAACGAAAAATGGTTGGATGAAAGAAAACGACAAAGATTGAGTTTTATAAATAACGGCGTAAATTGTTACCGTTAACACTGTTGGGTTACCTGGTGGTTAAAATACAGTAATATGCGTGATTGCGCATGCTAGTTATACCTGCAGATTGATTAAGATTGTTGAATTATTGATTCGTACGTAAGAAGGCACTACTCAATAATTGTTACAGTAATTATTGTTCATTATTTTATTTTATTGATTCAATAATTGCTGCGTTGATATTTATATTATTATTGTTTCAATAATTGTCATTGCATATTTTCCATTATCGGATCAATAATTCATATTATTTGAATAATATTATCGAGATAACATTATTGGCAATGTCTAGAAAGTTACATCTAAGAAAGGTTTGGTCATCTAATTGCGCGCCCGAGAAGAGAAATCCTTATTGGAAAGCCCCTCTATCCCGGGAACTACCGGTTGTCAAGATCTTGTGATTCTCAGAATATTATTTTTAAATAATTAATTATTGATTATTATGATAAAGAAAATATTCATTTTATGTGGATATAGATGGAGAAAATTTTAATGTGACAATTATTGAAAATTAATATTTTATTTTTTTCTGATAAAATAAATCATTTAAATATATTATTTTAATAATATATTAACGGTGATATTTTTACAATGAATGTGGGATATATGAGTATATGAGGAGGAAGAGTGTTTTTGTGGCATTAAATGTTTAACACATGTTTTGTGTATCGGTGGACACAATTCTTGATCGAAAATTGATTATAGACTGTCAAATCGCCCGTTTGTGGATTTCGGATAATTTCTGTTTGTAATTTGGAAACATTTTCTTCTGCAAAGTTGTAGAGAATTTAAATTCCTATAAAAACTCGCGTGATTTAAATTTTCTTATAAAAGGGCTATTTATTGAAAATTATTGAAGTTCCGGAGTTCCGAAATAATTGATTTTTGGAAGTTTTAATTATTATTTTCAAGAAAAACGTTTTTCAAAGGTTGGTGAGCATCTTTAACATGTGCTTGGTGGCTAAAATCAGATTCCTTGGTGGTGGGCTTGAATATTTGGTAAATATTAATAGTTTATTAATTTAGTCTCCTTTGGCGTTATAACATTTTCCTATAAATAGAGGGCTAATTTAGAATTGAAAATCACACCAGAAACAAAGTTTTCTCTCTTTCTCTCTATATTATCGAGCGTATTCTTGTGAGTATACTTTGAGTGTTGCTATACTCTGATGTGAGTTTTCATCACAAAGACTATACCGAAATTCAGTCAGAAGTACGGTTATTTTGAGGTAAGGGATATTATTTTCTTCTTAAATGATATTTTTCTTCAATATCATTATGCCGAAGTATTGGTGAACTTTTTAATCAAATTTAGAACTTGTTGTGTCGGGGTTACTATTCACGTATACGACACTATTCACATATACGGCACTATTCACGAATACGGCACTATTCACAGAAAAATGAAAATTTTCCTTTTTGTCCAAGATGTCTATTTTGGCTACTATCTTTGATTGTATCCATGTTTTGATCGTTATTTTTAGGTTCTGCTTCAAAATCGTTTATTATGAAGTATTGATCTTGGATAAACTGTTAAACGAATTCCAAATATTTGTCCTTCTATCTCACTAGATTCGTTCTTAAAAATGTTTTTCATCATCCTCAGTCCTTAATGGTGATACCTGATGAATATCTTTGGCCTGTAGTGCAAAGATGAATGATTAAACTGATGAATCTCTTTGGCCCGTAGTGCAAAGATGAACAGGTGTTGAGATGAACATGACCAACTGGTGATACAAATGAATATCTTTGGCTTGTAGTGCAAAGATGATTAAAGATGAATATTGATTATTGTTACAGGGATAAAATATTGATGATGGACTTTTAAACCTTAGAAGACAGTAAAATTCTTTCTCTACGTGACTCTTCTAATGGATTGCTGTTTCCGCTACATTTGTTGATCTAAAACTTGTTGTCTATTATATTTTATCAAACTTTTCCCTGTTGAAGACTAACGATAATTTGTTGTATATTATCTTAGTCATAATATTCTTTACTGGGCTAGTTGAGCTCACCCTTTCCTTTTTGTTCCATTTTCTTCTCAGGAGGTGAGAACATAGCAGGATCGAGTCGGGGTATGGAGTGATGGTTCTAGGAAGATGTTTTAGCAGTCCTCACTATTTCTATAAAATAGTGTTTGAATAATTGTAATGAGGACTTATTTGCGTGTGGATATTGTCTAGAAGACAATATTTGTATTTAAACTCACAGTATGTATTGTCGTATTTCACACGACATTTGTATTATTGAAGTTGTAGTTTGCTTTATGTACCATGTATTTGGCGACTCGTAATGGGTGTTGTATACCTATTTTGGGGGCGTTACATTAATATCGTAGCTTAGGATATGATCTCTCAAGAGAGATCGAGGAATAGAACTAGGAGGCTTAGGGATATTCGTCATATGAAGGAGGTAGAGTTTATTAGACTCGAACAAAATAATATGACGGTGTCTCAAAGACGAGGTAAAGTTCGCAGAGTTATCCGTGTTTGCACCTCATTTGGTGGAGAATGAGGAACGATGACGCGGATGTTTCGAGAGGTCTAAAACCCGAGATTCACCAATACCTTATATCTCATAAATTTTCTCTCAGATTCAAATGTTGTAAATGTGGCTCAATTATTAGAGCGAGATAGTGAGTATATACTCAACCGAGGGACCACAACCGTGGTCATATCGGTGACAAAGAAATATCGAACGATGATTACCAATGAGGAGGAAAGAATACGGACAAAGGCTAGAACCACTGTGTGGTAATCGTGGACATGATAATAGGAGAGGTGAGTCAAGTGGAAATTTCAGAAAGAGGAGATTCAACAACGACGGGAAAACATCAAGATGAAAGACCAAAGACCAACAACAAATTCTAGGGGAGGAGAACGACCGCCAGTTAGATGTTACAAATGCGGGAAGGAGGGACATATCAGCCCAAACTATCCACAACAATCCAAGGTATGTTACAACTGTGGAAAAGAAGGCCACATCGCTCGAGATTGTACTATAGCGAAACTAAGTTCAGCGGGAGTGGTGATTCCAAGGGCGGTCCCGGATAAGTCAAAATCAGCGGTTCCTAGAAGAGCGTTTGTCGTGACTGGCCAAAACGTGAGGAACCCAAACGAGGTGATCACGGGTAAGCTAATCTTGAATTCTTGCGAAGTTTATACCTTACTAGATACCGGTTCTACCCATTCTTTTATCTCTCCTGCTTGTGCTCAACGTTTAGGCTTGACTCTGGAGAAATTAGACTTGGATTTATCTGTGAAAACTCCGTTAGGAGGAACTTTCGTTATATCCACTGTTTATGAATCTTGTCGGATTTAAGGTAGCACCATCACATTACTTGTTGATCTTATCTATTTAAAGATACTTGCTTTTGATGTGATTTTAGGGATTGATTGGTTAACTACTCATCATGCCAAATTGATTGCTTTTGTAAGGTTTTTAGTTTTCATATTCCTAAGCAACCTGTTATTCGAATTTGAGCAACCAAACCATTGAAGTCAAACACTGTCATATCAAACCACAAAGCTATTTGTTTATTGAAAAACGAATGTCAAGCTTTCTTAGCCATGTTATGGACTTGAACAATAATATGTCAGATTTGAATGATATTTTGTTGTTAGTGAATTTCCTGACGTATTTCCTAAATAATTTCTTGGCCTACTCTCAGAGCGTGATATTGAATTTGTATCGACTTTAAATCTGGTACAAAACCCATTTCTAAAATCTCATATCGAATGGCTCCTATTGAACTTCAAGAGTTAAAAACCCAACTATAGAAGTTGATACCCGAGCCTCTATCTTATGACTTCCTTTGTGGAATGCACCTAAGCCAAACTCTCCGTAGGAGACGCCATATTCGTGCGGTAGTAAACTGATAGGTGCTATTGTGATGTGCTATCCAAGGTTGGGATATGAGTCACAGTTGAGAGCAATCTAAGTCGGTAATCGAAATATGTAGCTTTCTAGGCTTAGTTTGTTATTATCGGAGATTCGTTGAAGGATATTCTCGAATCGCTATTCCATTAACACAACTGACTCGTAGAGATATAAAATTCGAATGGAGCAAGGAATGTGGGAAGAGCTTCGAAGAACTCAAGAGGAGACTCATTTTGGCACATGTTCTGACCATACCATCCTGGAAAAGCGAACGTGGTAGCTAACGTGTTGAGTAAAAGATCGTATATGAGTACGAGTGCGATATTGTCAAAGACCCATTTCATATAACTTACAAATGATAGATATAGAGTTAAAGACTCTAGGGACTCACGTGATGATATACAAGTAGAACCAACTTTAATCAATAAAGTTAAAGCTGCTCAAGCTACGGACATGTAGCTGATGCGTATGAAGAAGAAAGTGCAAGAAGGAGCTATTCCGGAAGCAAGAATCGATGAAGAAGGAATACTTCGATTCAACTCTCGACTTTGCGTTCCGAACGATTCTGACTTGAAGTATAGAATCATGATCGATGCACACAACACCCCGTTTGCAATCCATCCTGGGAGTACCAAAATGTATCATGATATTTGACATACATTTTGGTGGAACAATATGAAGAGAGAGATCGCGGAGTTTATCTCGAGGTGTTTAACTTGTCAACGTGTAAAGGCGGAGCATCAAATTCCAAAAGGTCCATTGCAACCACTTGAGATTCCAGAATTGAAGTGGGAACACATTACAATGGATTTCGTTACAGGTCTTCCGAAGGTTTCTCAAGGCATAGATGCGATTTGGGTTATTGTTGATAGATTAACCAAGTCTCTAATTTCTTACCTATACGAAAACTTATTCCTTGAACGCCTTGCTCAGATATGTGTGAATGAGATTGTGCGATTGCATGGCATGCCAAGATCCATAGTTTCGGATCGTGACCCAAGATTCACTTTAAGATTTTGGGTTAGCTTGCGAAAAGCTATGGGCACGGATTCTGATTGATTCAAAGATACCATCCTCAAACCAGACGGACAATCGAGAGGACTATTCAAACCCTTGAAGATCTATTAAGACTCGTGTTCTAGATTTCAAAGGAAGTTAGGATAAGTACTTGCCATCGGTGGAATTCTCCTACAACAACAAAGCTTATCAAGCAAGTATAGGCATGACTCCATTTAAGGCGTTGTATGGATTTAAAGTGTCGCTCTCCAAGATCTTTGGGACGAGGTGGGAGAAGCAACGTTGTTGGGACCAGAATTAGTACGCATGACTACAGAAAAGATCCAAATGATTCGACAACGTATTCAAACCTCACAAGATCGACAAAAGAGTTATGCTGATCTTCATAGAAAGGACGTGGAGTTTAATATTGGAGATCATGTATTGTTACGTATTGCTCCATGGAAAGGAGTTACAAGATTTGGGAAAAGAGGAAAGCTCAATCCAAGGTTTGTTGGTCCATTTGAGATTCTTGACCGAATAGGAAACGTAGCCTATAGACTCGCGTTACCTCCAAACATGTCTCGTGTTCATAATATTTTTCACATATCTATGCTTCGTAAATATGTGAAAGATCCAAACCACATTATTGCATTAGAACCAGACGAGATAGTCGAAGATTTAACATACGAAGAGGTACCTGTTAAGATCTTGGAAAGGAAAGAGCATGTCTTACGCACGAAGGTTATACCACAAGTTAAGGTTTTGTGGAGAAACCATGCAATTGAGGAAATGACATGGGAGTTGGAATCGAAAATGAAAGCGAGGTACCCTCACCTTTTCGAAAGACCAGGTACGTACGTCAATTTCGAGGACGAAATTTTATAAGGAGGGGAGGTTGTAAGACCCCAACTTATTATAAATAAATTAAAATTTTCCTCTATTCATTATTCTAAATTAATAAGGGTTAATTTGATATAATGCTTAGGTTTTGGGTGAAATGTGCAAAGTTTACAAAATAAGCAAGTGGTTATGGAATATTCTTTTTGTCGGGAATCTCCGTACGACGGTGCAGTCATTTGTGGGCCCCATAACGAAAAATGGTTGGATGAAAGAAAATGACAAAGATTGAGTTTTATAAATAACGGCGTAAATTGTTACCGTTAACACTGTTGGGTTACCTGGTGGTTAAAATACAGTAATATGCGTGGTTGCACAATGGCACACACAAGATTGCGACAAAGATTGTTGAATTATTGATTCGCACGTGAAAGGCACTTACTCAATAATTGTTACAGTAATTACTGTTCATTATTTTATTTTATTGATTCAATAATTGTTGCGTTGATATTTATATTATTATTGTTTCAATAATTGTCACTGCATAGTATTTTCCATTATCAGATCAATAATTCATATTATTTGAATAATATTATTAGAAAACATTATTGGCAATGTCTAGAAAGTTTTGTCTAAGGAGAGGTTTGGTCACCTAATTGCGCGCCAGTAAGGAGAAATCCTTATTGGAAAGCCCCCTCTATCCTGGGAACGGCCTGGTTGTCAGTACTGTGATTCTGTAATATTATTTTTAAATAATTAATTATTGATTATTATGATAAAGAAAATATTCATTTTATGTGGATATAGATGGAGAAAATTTTTAATGTGACAATTGTTGAAAATTAATATTTTATTTTTTTTCTGATAAAATAATTCATTTAAATATATTATTTTAATAATATATTAACGGTGATATTTTTACAATGAATGTGGGATATATGAGTATATGAGGAGGAAGAGTGTTTTTGTGGCATTAAATGTTTAACACATGTTTTGTGTATCGGTGGACACAATTCTTGATCGAAAATTGATTATAGACTGTCAAATCGCCCGTTTGTGGATTTCGGATAATTTTTGTTTGGAATTTAGAAAAATTTTCTTCTGTAAAGTTGTAGAGAATTGAAATTCCTCTAAAAACTCGCGAGATTTAAATTTTCTGATAAAAGGGCTATTTATTGAAAATTATTGAAGTTCCGGAGTTCCGAAATAATTGATTTTTGGAAGCTTTAATTATTATTTTCAAGAAAAACGTTTTTCAAAGGTTGGTGAGCATCTTTAACATGTGCTTGGTGGCTGAAATCAGATTCCTTGGTGGTGGGCTTGAATATTTGGTAAATATTAATAGTTTATTAATTTAGTCTCCTTTGGCGCGTTCTAACATTTTCCTATAAATAGAGGGCTAAGTTAGAATTGAAAATCACACCGTAAAAAAGTTTTCTCTTTCTCTCTCTATATTATCGAGCGAATTCTTGTGAGTATACTTTGAGTGTTGTTATACTATGCAAGTTTCACAACACTATACCTAAATTCAAATTCAGTACGGTTATTTTGAGGTAAGGGATATTATTTTCTTCTTAAATGATATTTTTCTTCAATATCATTATGCCAAGTATATGGGTGAACTTTTAATCAAATTTGGAACTTGTTGTGTTTGGGTTACTATTCACGTATACTAAGACTATTCACGATACGATACTTATTCACGAATACGACACTATTCAATTTAAAAATGAAAATTTTCCTTTTTGTCCAAGATGTCTATTTTGGATACTATCTTTGATTGTATCCATGTTTTGATCGTTATTTTTGAGTTCTGCTTCAAAATCGTATATTATGAAGTATTATTGATCTTGGATAAACTGTTAAACGAATTCCTAATATTTGTCCTTCTATCTCACTAGATTCGTTCTTAAAAATGTTTTTCATCATCCTCAGTCCTTAATGGTGATACCTGATGAAAATCTTTGGCTCAGTAGTGCAAAGATGAATGATTAAATCGATGAATCTCTTTGGCCCGTAGTGCAAAGATGAACAGTGTTGAGATGAACATGACCAATCGGTGATACAAATGAATATCTTTGGCACAGTAGTGCAAAGATGATTAAAGATGAATATTGATTGTTGTTACAGGGGATAAAATATTGATGATGGACTTTTAAACCTTAGAAGATGGTAGAATTCTTTCTCTACGTGACTCTTCTAATGGATTGCTATTTCATTGCGCATTGTTGATCTAAAACTTGTTGTCTATTATATTTTATCAGACTTTTCCTCGTTGAAGACTAACGATAATTTGTTGTATATTATCTTAGTCATAATATTCTTTATCGGGCTAGTTGAGCTCACCCTTTCCTTTTTGTTCCATTTTCTTCTCGTGGAGGTGAGAACATAGCAGGATCGAGTCGGGGTATGGAGTGATGGTTCTAGGAAGATGTTTTAGCAATCCTCACTATTTCTATAAAATAGTGTTTGAATAATTATAATGAGAACTTATTTGCGTGTGGATATTGTCTAGAAGATAATATTTATATTTAAACTCACAGTATGTATTGTCATATTTCACACGACATTTGTATTATTGAAGTTGTAGTTTGCTTTATGTACCATGTATTTGGCGACTCAGAATGGGTGTTGTATACCTATTTTGGGGGCATCACAATAGTTGTATTCAAACTCACAGTATATGTGTTGTCGTATTTTGCACGACAATTGTATTACTGAAGTTGTATTTGTTTTTGTACTATGTATTTGGCGACTCAGAATGGGTTGGATGGAATGGACCTATTTTGGGGGCGTCACATCCCATGTACGAAGGTTTCCTTGAGCACTTCTAGTTTCTAAAATAGTCTTTGACTATACTTTTATGTAAAGTACCATTGTAAGGTTGTGGTCGAGGCACCATGAGAGTTATATACATTTGTATTAAAACTCACAGTTAACTGTGGTCGTATTCTATACGACAGCTCAACAGTTGTATAAATGAAGTTGCATTTAAATTTTGTACCATGTATCTAGCGACTCAGATGGGTGATGTATACCTAATTTTGGGGGCGTAACAATCCTCACCTTTTTGAAACACCATGTACGTATGTCAATTTCGAGGACGAAATTTCATAAGAAGGGAAGGTTGTAAGACCCCAACTTTTTAATGAATAAAATCAAATTTCCTCTATTTATTATTTTGAATAATAAAGTGTTAAATTTGGTATAATACTTTGGTTATGGGTGAAATGTGTAAATTCGCAAAATAAGCAAGTGGTTATAAATTATTCATTTTGTCGGGGAATATTCGTTTGGTCGTGGAATATTCGTTCTGTCGGGAAATATTTATACGACAGCGCAGCCATTTGTTGGCCCCATAATGGATAACTGTCGGATGAAGAAAATAAAAAGTTTGAGTTTTTATAAATAACGGCGTAATGGTTATCGTTAACAATCGTTGGAATAATTCGATGGTTAAAATACGATGTCTACGCTGATTGCACAAAGAAGACACGATGATTGCACAATATTTTTGAAATTATTGATTCTTACGTAAGAAGTCACTATTCAATAATTGTTACAATAATTACTGTTCAATATGTTATTTTATCGGTTCAATAATTGATGCGTTGATATTTTATATTATTGTTGTTTCAATAATTGTCACTGCACAATATCTCCATTATCAGATCAATAATTCATATTATTTGAATAATATTATTAGATAGCATTATTGGCAATGTCTAAGGAAATTTCATCAGGAAAGGGTTTGGTCACCTAATTGCGCCGCCAATAAGGAGAAATCCTTATCTGAAAGCCCCTCTTTCCTCGGGAACGACTTCGGTTGTCATAATTGTGATTCTCAGAATATTATTTGTGAATAATTAGTTATTGATTTATATGATAAGGAAATATTTATTTTATGTGGATATAAATGATGGATATATTTATTTTATGTGGTTATAAATGAAGGAATTAATGTTGAGGTGTTTTATCAGTATTTTATCGGAATGGAGGTTTTGAAAATCGTCCATATGTGGATTTCGGTCATTTTTCGTTTGAAATTTGAAAAAACTTAAACTTACAAAGTTGTAGAGAATTAAATTTCCTATGGAAAGCACGTGAGATTCAAATTTTCTGATAAAAGGGCTATTTATTATGAATTGTTGATGTTTTGGAAAATAAAATGTTTTTATTAAAAATATGGTGGACCCCACTTTTGGTTGGTGAGTAATGAAATGTGCTGGAATTTATTTTCAAAAGTGGTGGGCTTGAATAGTAGTAGGTAAAACCATCAGGTAGCAGGTTAGTCTGTTATGGCGTTCTAAGCATTTTCCTATAAATAGGGTGCTTAGTTAAAATTGAAAATAACACCAGAAACAAGTTTTCTCTCTTTCTCTCTCTCTCTATATTATCGAGCATATTTTGTGAGTATTTAGATATTTTGTGAGTTGTTATTCAGTGCAAGTTTCTTTCAGCCTTATACCGATATTCCGATCAGAAGTACTGTTATTTTGAGGTAAGGGATGTTATTTTCTTTCTAATGATGTTATTCTTTCAATATCATTATACCAAAATATTGGTATGGATTTTATTGTAGAATTTCTACCTTTTTATGTCGGGATTACTATTCACGTATACGACACTATTCACGAATACGGCACTATTCACGAATACGACACTAATCACCAAAAAATGAAATTTTCTCTTTTTTGTCCAAGATGTCTATTATGGTTACTATCTTTGATTGTATCCATGTTTTGATCTTTATTCTTGAATTTTGCTCCACAATTGATTATTATAAGGTATTTTTGAACTTGGATAAACTAAAGTATGAATCCCTAATCTTTGATCTTTTATCTCACTGGATTCATTTTCTTTAAGATATTTTTTATCATCCTCAGTCCTAAATGATGATATTACTTAATATATTTGGCCTGTAGTGCAATGATGAATGATTAACTGATGAATATCTTTGGCCTGTAGTGCAAAGATGAATGATTACCTAATGAATGTCTTTTGGCCCGTAGTGAAAAGATGAACAAGTGTTGGGATGAACATGACCAACTGGTGATACAAATGAATATCTTTGGCCTGTAGTGCAAAGATGAATATTTGATTCAAGATGTATATTGATTGATGTTATAGGGATAAAATATTGATGATGGACTTTTAAATCTTAGAAGATAGTAGAATTCTTTCTCTACTTGACTCTTCTAATGGATTGATGTTCCGCTGCAGTTGTTGATCTAAAACTTGTTGTCTATTATATTTTATCAGATTTTTCCCTGTTGAAGACTAATGATAAATTTTTGTATATTATCTTAGTCATAATATTCTTTACTAGGCTAGTTGAGCTCACCGTTTTCCTTTTTGTTCTATTTTTCTTCTCAGGAGGTGAGAACATAGCAGGAACTAGTCGGGGTATGGAATGATGGTTCAGGATAGTTGTATTAGTAGTCCTCACTATTTTGTAAAATAATGTGTCCATAATTGTAATGAGGACTCCTTTTGAGTTTGTATACTCTCTATTAGACAATAGTTGTATTCAAACTCACAATATATGTGTTGTCGTATTTTGCACGACAATTGTATTACTGAAGTTGTATTTGTTTATGTACCATGTATTTGGCGACTCTCATCTTGATAATTCACAACAATTAATTCTAGCACAAATCCAGAATACTAACCACATCTACACATTCTAGGTCTTAGAACGACCTTCGAATATCTTACGCACATAATAACTCAATTAAATTCATTTAATCCACATAATCAAATAAAAATTTAATTCATTGAAAATTTGAAATTCTTGGGCGTTACATTCTTCCCTCCTTATAAGGATTCTGTCCCCAGAATCTCGCTACTCTTACATAAACAAATGAGGAAACTTTTCCTTCATTTTACTTTCGAGCTCCCACGTTGCTTCTTCAGCGTCGTGGTTACTACAAATTACCTTTACGGAAGGTATTACTTTATTTCTCAAGACTTGTTCCTTCCTATCAATAATCTGAATCGGAAGTTCTTCATACGTTAAGTCTTTTTCTACTTGAATAGACTCATACTCTATTACATGCTTATACTCCGGTTTATAAGGACGCAACATAGACACGTGAAACACATTGTGTATTCTTTCAATTTCTGGAGGTAAGGCTACTTCATAAGCTACCTCTCCTATCCTTCTTAAAATCTCAAACCTCGGACTCAACTTCCCTTTCTTTCCAAAACATATCTTCCCTTTCCAAGGCGATACTTTTAGAAAGACATAAGACCCTACTTCAAACTCCCTCTTCTCTCGATGAGGATCTGCATACTTCCGTTGTCTATCTTGAACCGTTACTAATCAAGCTCTTATCCTCTTTACCATGTCTGCCGTTTGTTGTACCATCTCAGGTCCCAACATTCGACGTTCACCTACTTCATCCCAACAAAGTGGTGTTCTACACTTCCTTCCATACAACGCTTCGTAAGGAGGCATACCCATACTAGCGTGAAAACTATTGTAGTAAGCGAATTCTACCAACGGTAGATGTTCGTCCCAACTCCCCTTGAAATCCATAATGCAAGATCTTAACATATCTTCTAGCGTTTGAATTGTCCATTTGCTTTGCCCATCCGTTTGTGGATGATACGCTGTACTCAATCTCAACTATGTTCCCATTTGCTCTTGCAAACTCCTCCAAAAGTTCGACGTGAATCGTGGATCACGATCGGACACAATCGAAACACGTACTCCATGTCTAGAAATGATTTATTTGACATAAAGCTTAGCTAACTGTTCTAGGTTATGAAAGTAGTATGCACACAAACCAATCATGTTTGATGATAAAGCATATACTTTGTAACAATCTTATTAATTTATTAATAAAAAGTATTAATTTATTAAAGGCTTTTAATTATCTACATGATGCTATTTTATAATATGTTATAAACCCATAGTTTTAAGCAATGCTTTTAGAATAATGATGATGATCATTCTAATGAGATCTAAATTCTTAGAAAGCTTAAAAGTAAAATAGTTCCCAATCGTTGGATTACTAAATTGGGGATTAGTGAATCCAGATAGATTGGTACATACGTTGCTTGCTCATTGGATGATGATGATTGATCTCATGATAATTTGTGTGGAGACACTAAAGCAAGTATGTAGGTGCTTATTAGAGAATAAGTTCACTGAACGTGGCTCGCTAAGGAATACCTAATGGAGTTTTACTCGCCTGTCAATAGGAATTCTTGTAGTGATAGTAGTACAAGTGATCCTTGGACTTGAGATCATCATAGTATCTTGTGTATGATGAGTTATACTTTGACTTATTCTTAAGACCCTTTGGGTATATCAAAGGGTATGCTTGGGTATAATAAGTTATACATGAAGATAATGTATGATCAATAAAGAATCTACCACTTCTAGTAAAAGAAGAGAAATGTCCTATGTGATTCGATAAATGACAACTCAGTAGTCCTTGGCCAAGGTAGAATGAAATTAGAAAGGAGTTTCTAATTTGTATTATTTGGAGTTGTGCATTTAAGAGTCGAAATACATATAATTAAATAAAATAAGACTTGACAGAAATTCCATGTCTTATATTTAATTGGGACATTGTATGATGGAAGGATTGAATTGTACGGTAACTATTTACTCAAAGGTTCTTTTATGATTAATGTTGAAATCTATATTATCTAAAAAGTCGTTGATCGCTAGGGAGGCTTATCCCTATTGTAGAATAAATATTATTTATTTAAATAAATTATTAGTTTAATTTATTTATTTAAATAAGATTAGAATTGTTCTAATTAATTTATTCACAACCGGTTTAATATGGAGAACCTAAAGGGTCACACCATAAAAGGAAGAATAATTATTTAAGAAGTTAATGGCATAATCGTAATAATAAGTTAAGTATATTTAATTTAATCTATGGTGATAGAATAAATTAAATAGCTTAATATTTATTATTTAATATTTTGGAAATATTAAATATAAATTAATAAGATGAGTCTTATTATTATTATTACTATTACTATTTTTTAATTTCTAAAGGAGTTTAGGAATTAATTAATAAAAGTACTCTCATTTATTCCTAATAAGATTAGGAGGTTAATTAATTAAAAGGTTAATTAATTATTCTTAATAAGATTAGGAGCCTAATTAATTAAAGGATTTTAATTAATTAAAATAAAATCCAATTCCTTAATTGTTAAGGAGGGTTGCCCACATCTATAAATAAGAGGAGTCTTATTATGGGTGTAGTGGTTGTTGACACTTTCACAATACGTGAATACGTAATTCTAATAGTTGGGAGAGTACGCCTTTTTCTATAAAGATAGAAAAATTAGGGTTTTGCCGAATACCCATCTTCTTGAATTCTTCTTCTTCCTTGGTGGATCACCTCTAGAGGCCAAATACTTGGGTGGCTAACGTTGATCAAAGGAAGGAACCAAACCAGGTGGATTCAAGTTGAACGCGAAAAGTATTGGAGGTGAACTTGTACTTGAGGAAGCTCGAATCTTCAAGGGTATGATTCTTGTTCTTCATATCTTTTCATTTAATTAATAATTGTGCATAAAGGGTGATCCAGGTATATGATTTGCAAAATTTTTAAAACTCTGATTTTTCACGTTTTCGCTTATTTGTGCAATTTGATTGCGTTGATGAATATTACAAACCTAACAGTGGTATCAGAGCCAAACCTTTATGCAAATTATTAATTGTTTTAATTTGATATGTATATTGATATATGTTTAGAACAATTTAATTGGACAAAATTTTGTTGTATAAATTTTTTTTAAAAAAACCCGAAATCATATACTAATGGAAGCTTCCTGTTGCGGAATCACAAATCAATATATATATTGGTTTTCGTTTAATATAGTTATATATTATATTATCAAGTTATCTATTCCTGGCCACGTGATTAACAGGAAAGTGGGAAGCTAATATGATTACTTGAATTACTTGTACATATATATAATAGTTCAAAAAGTTTGTTTTTTGAATCATGCTTTCCTGGAGATTTCGTATAAACATGGATGCTAGTGACCTTGGCTAGTATATTATATATATGTAATAGTTATATATATAAATATATATTACTTAACAGGCGGCGCATCTAATGGAGATTTCGTGATTCACGTGATTATTATATATATAATATATTATTCGAAATTATTATATAATTAAAATAAAAATTATTTTAAATTTAAAATAAAAGGTTTATTTTAATATTAAAATAAAAGAGTTTATTTTAATATTAAAATAAAAGAGTTTATTTTAATTTTAAAATTAGAATTTCATGCTAACTAATTAGAGTTGGAATTGGATTCTATGATAACTAATTGGAGTTAAAATTGGATTCAATGTTTCCTTAAATAAAGGAGTTTTTAGATATAAAATAAGATTTCATATTATTCAAAATAAAAAAGTTTATTTGTGAATAGGAAAAAGAATCCGTATTTCCTTAAATAAAAGAGTTTATTTAGATATGAAATAAGATTTTATATTATTCAAAATAAAAGAGTTTATTTGTGAATAGGAAAGATAATTTGTATTTCCTTAAGCAAAGGAGTTTTTTTTTTTACTTGGAATTGGATTCCATAATTAATTAAAATAAAGGAGTTTATTTTGATTAAAGAATTTGATTAAAATAAAATAATTTATTTTATTCAAAATTCGATAAATTAAAATAAAAGAGTTTATTTTGATTTAAATTTGGATTAAAATAAAAGAGTTTATTTTGATTCAAAGTTAGATTTTATGCTAACTAAATTTGCCCATTAAATGATATCAATATATATTGAATGTTTATTATTCATGAGATGAATTTATTTATTGATGCATATGTAGATGTGTATGATAATAAATGAGATTGATTATGGACTATTGACCAATGTGATTGGATTTTATTTTAGTTTGAAATGGGGTCTGCGTACCTCGTCTTCTCTAATTTTTCTTAATATAAATTCTATCTCCCTCTTATGTACTTCCCCTTGACTGCTGATCAAGGTTTCTATTTATTTTAAATAGTTTTGTAATAGAAATAGTTAGAATTAATTTTGAAGAATTGGAGATCAAGGAGAAATGAGCGTTTGAAGACCCGTTTGTAATGGAGCCCGAGTTTAAATGTAATAGTTATATTTAAATATTAATTCTTGTACCCCTAGGGTTTGACCTCTTGGTTCACTTGGTGGCTCTAGTGAACCAAACTAGAATAAAGTCCATAATCAATCCAAGTAGAATATAATATTCTATATGTGCATGCTTATACTATATATATTATGTATTATGCAAACATGCTTCGCATGTTCATTAATATGACGCGTATTTTATATATATATGTATGCATGCGCGCTAAACAAGATGAGACAAATTAATAACAAACCCCTCAAATATTTTATATTAAGTCCTAAGCGTTCAAAGATATTTGGAATATCGAACGTCGCCTTCTAGTATGATAAAAAATAATAGAGTATCAATTAATTATTATAATTTTGTTGTGTCACCTCAAGGCTTATCTTAATTCTTTGAGATGTTAATTTTATCACATTTGATGCTTATAAAGAAAATTGAACAATATTGTTTTGTTGTGTCACCATAAGGACAATGTTTTTCTTTTTTGAATATATGGAGTGCTAGGTTGGACTTAACTTGCAAAATTTTGATTTGGATGTGCCACCACTTGATCAAAATAATCTAAGAGGCAAAATACAAGGAGTTGCATAGTTGATGTAATTGACAAGAGTTGTTTACTTATTTATTTATATATAGCTTGTTGTGTCACCACAAGGCTATATACATTTGAAATGAGATCCTTATTCTCACTAGCAAATCTTTAATTAGATTTTGCCGAACTATATAAGTGAGGGTAACATAGTTTGAAGAAAATAGTGAGAGATACCAATTTAAAACAAGACCTAATTTATTTTGGTAATTAATAAAAGAATGTATGTTAAAATGTTGTTAATTACAAATTCATTTACAGAATTTTACAATGTCTAAATCACTATCACTGCATAGCATATTAGATGCTAAATTAATCGGACCGAATTAAACGGATTGGTTAAGGAAATTGAGAATAGTTCTCATGGCTAAAAAGCTATCTTATGTCCTTAATACGCCTATCCCTGTAATGGTTGCAGACAATGCCTCTGAGGAAGATATTGCTACTTTTAGAAAGTGGCAAGATGATGTATAGTTGGCTCAATGCATCATGTTTGCATCTATGAGTAACGAGCTTTAGCGTCAGCATGAAACTATGGATGCTCCTACTATATTCCTGCACATCAAGTAGTTGATGGTGAGAAAAGTAGGACTGATAGATATCGGATATCTAAGGAGCTCTTCCGATCTAGAATGACCAATGGCACTATAGTACAGACAAAAGTCCTTAGCATAATCAATTTGATTGATCAATCAGGACAACTGGTTTTGTCATGGATGGATAGTTGAGCCAAGATTTGATCTTGCACTCACTCCCGGACTCCTTTCACAATTGTTGTGAATTTTTCATATGAACAAGCTAGATATCAGCCTCGCTGATTTGCTTAACATGTTGAAAAATGTTGAGAATCACTTTCCAACCAAGAAAGACCATGTCTTACTGATAGGGGCCAAAGGATCTTCTGAAAAGAAGAATGATTCAAAGAAGGTAAACAGAAAGGCGTAAACAAAGGATAATAAGAATAAAACTGATATGGATAGTAAAGGAGTTTGCTTCCACTACAATAAGCCTGGACACTTGAAAGAAACTGCGAGAAGCATCTTGCAGAGGCTAACCAAAGAAGCTTAGTGAAGTTTCGGTTACAAATACAAATTTGTTCATGATTTAAAATAAATTTTTCTATAAGTCAAGGTTCTACTTGGGTATTGGATACCGACTTTGGTTATCATTAATATAGATTTATGAAGGGACCAAGAAGAAGTAGAAAGCTAAACAAAGATAAGTAATCCAATGTGTGGGAAATGAAGAAAATTTTGCTACATTAGCTATAGGAACTTATTGTTTAGCATTGCCTACGGGCAAGTCTATTAAGTCAATAAGTTGTTATATTATTCCAGTTCTCATTAGAAACATTATTTCCATTTTATTGTTGGACAATGAAATCTTTGGTATTATAATTAAGAACAATTATTGTTCTATTTATAATAATAATGTTTTGTATAGAACTGAAATATTACTTAATGGATTTTGTGTACTTGACTTACGTGAAAAATTATTTTATAAATTGAACAAACTAGTATAATAAAAGGAGATGATCATTCAAAGAGTTGAATGTGTGTATTTGCTAAAATACAAGTATGAATTATTTGAAAAGTTCAAAAAATTCAGAAGTGAAACAAATTGGCAGATTATTAGGATTCTTTGATGGGATCAAGGAAGGAATACTTGTGCAATGAGTTTCTAGATCGTCTTAAATGGTTTTCTCATAATGGACGCCTCTTGATACGCAATAATTGATTGATGTATCTGAAAGGAAAAATCATACCTTGTTGGATATGGTGCGGTCCATAATGATTTTACCGACATTCCAGTATCCTTCTGGGATAATGCCTTAGAAATGGCTGTATATCTACGAAAAAGTTAACCTCAAAATCCAATCCCAAGACTTCATAAAAGTTATGGACAGGGAGGATTCCTAATCTTAAGTATGTTAAGATAAGGGGTTGTCCAACTTATGTGAAAATGTTTCAAAGGATAAGCTTGGGACAAGATTTAACACGTACAGATTTGTGGGACATCCTAAAGTAAGTTTAGAGTATATGTTCTATAATCCTACTTAGCAAAAGGTGTTTGTTGCTAAACATGTTTCCTTCTAAGATAAAGGTGTTTATCATTGAAGGGGCTAGTGGGAGGATAATAGATCTTGAAGAGTTCAAGAACCACAAAGCACTATAAGTCAAATAAGAGGAACCTGTAGATAGACCTATTGTACCACAACCGAATCGTAAATCTGGAATAGTACCGAAGATACCTAGGAGGTATGGATTCATCATAGATGATGATGATGAGGGACACATCATAGAAGATGATGATCCAGTTACATACGATGAGGTAAGAGTTGTAGACACTCAGAGAAATGGATTGAAGCAAGCTTCTCAAATATGAAACATTCGTTTTGATGAGACAATCAAAAGAGTTTGATTTTATCAAAAATAAGAATGAACCTAATGTGTACAAAAGGGTCAGTGGGAGCGTCGTGACATTCCTAGTATTATATGTTGATATACTACGAATAAGGAATGACATGCCAATGCTAGAGTCAGTAAAGATAAAGTTGTCTAAACATTCCTCCACGAATGATTTATGAAGAGTATCTTAATTGGGGATACAAATCTATATAGATAGATTTAAAAGGATGCTCGGCTTAACCCAAGGAATGTATATTCATTTGATGCCAAAGTCGTTTAGCATTGCAAACTCTATGAGATGTCTCATGTTGATGAGACATGGAGTGTATCTCTCTTAATTGTCCCCAAAGACTCCAAAAGAGAGATTGCATGAGTGACTATCATGTATGCAATGAAATATACAAGACCTGATGTTGATTAGTCTTATTCTGGAGAAGTTCACTGAGAGTCAGTGAAAAACATCTTAAAGTACTTAACTAGCACTAAGGATGTGATCATATTCATGGTGGGTCTGAATTAATACTAGAGGGCTTAATAGACTCAAGTTTTTCAGACAGACCAACAACAGAAAATCCACTTTAAGGTAAAGTGTTACCTTGAACGGTGGTGCGGTGAAATTGGAAAGGTTCCAAAAAGCAAAGAGTTGCTGGTTTAGTGATAAAGACAAAGTCTATAACTATAAATGAAGCTACAAGTTGATTGTTTGGATGAAAAGTTCATAACAGAACTAGGAATAGTTCCTAAGTCTCATCTTGGATCTAAACATGTGTTGTGGCACTTTCATTTGATTATAAAAATCATTGAAAGATGGGAAATCACTATAGAGATAGTGGATTCTCAAGAACAACATTACATATCCATTAACTAAAGCTTATCCAACAGCAGGATAATCGTCACTTAGAGAAGAAGGGTATGAGATACCATGGCGATTGGCTTTAGTGCAAGTGGGAGATTGAAAGTAGTATGCACACAAGCCAATCATGTTTGATGATAAAGCATATACTTTGTAACAATCTTATTAATTTATTAATAAAAAGTATTAATTTATTAAAGGCTTTTAATTATCTACTTGATGTTGTTTTATAATATGTGATAAACCCATAGTTTTAAGCAATGCTTTTAGAATAATGATGATGATCATTCTAATGAGATCTAAATTCTTAGAAAGCTTAAAACTAAAATAGTTCCCAATCGTTGGATTACTAAATTGGGGATTAGTGAATCCGGGTAGATTGGTACATACGTTGCTTGCTCATTGGATGAGGATGATTGATCTCATGATCATTTGTGTGGAGACACTAAAGCAAGTATGTAGGTGCTTATTAGAGAATAAGTTCATTGAACGTGGCTCGCTAAGGAATACCTAATGGAGTTTTACTCGCCTGTCAATAGGAATTCTTATAGTGATAGTAGTACAAGTGATCCTTGGACTTGAGATCATCATAGTATCTTGTGTATGATGAGTTATACTTTGACTTATTCTTAAGACCCTTTGGGTATATCAAAGGGTATGCTTGGGTATAATAAGTTATACATGAAGATAATGTATGATCAATAAAGAATCTACCACTTCTAGTACAAGAAGAGAAATGTCCTATGTGATTCGATAAATGACAACTCAGTAGTCCTTGGCCAAGGTAGAATGAAATTAGAAAGGAGTTTCTAATTTTTATTATTTGGAGTTGTGCATTTAAGAGTCAAAATACATATAATTAAATAAAATAAGACTTGACAGAAATTCCATGTCTTATATTTAATTGGGACATTGTATGGTGGAAGAATTGAATTGTACGGTAACTATTTACTCAAAGGTTCTTTTATGATTAATGTTGAAATCTATATTATCTGGAAAGTCGTTGGTCGCTAAGGAGGCTTATCCCTATTGTAGAATAAATATTATTTATTTAAATAAATTATTAGTTTAATTTATTTATTTAAATAAGATTAAATTGTTCTAATTGATTTATTCATGTTGGTTTAATATGGAGAACCTAAAGGGTCACACCATAAAAGGAAGAATAATTATTTAAGAAGTTAATGGCATAATCGTAACAATAAGTTAAGTATATTTAATTTAATCTATGGTGATAGAATAAATTAAATAGCTTAATATTATTATTTAATATTTTAGAAATATTAAATATAAATTAATAAGATGAGTCTTATTATTATTATTACTATTACTATTTTTAATTTTTAAAGGAGTTTAGGAATTAATTAATAAAAGTACTCTCATTTATTCCTAATAAGATTGGGAGGTTAATTAATTAAAAGGTTAATTAATTATTCCTAATAAGATTAGGAGCCTAATTAATTAAAGGAGTTTAATTAATTAAAATAAAATTCAATTCCTTAATTGTTAAGGAGGGTTGCCCACATCTATAAATAAGAGGAGTCTTATTATGGGTGTAGTGGTTGTTGACACTTTCATAATACGTGAATACGTAATTCTAATAGTTGGGAGAGTACGCCTTTTTCTATAAAGATAGAAAAATTAGGGTTTTGCAAAATACCCATCTTCTTGAATTCTTCTTCTTCCTTGGTGGATCACCTCTAGAGGCCAAACACTTGGGTGGCTAACATTGATCAAAGGAAGGAACCAAACCCGGTGGATTCAAGTTAAACGCGAAAAGTATTGGAGGTGAACTTGTACATGAGGAAGCTCGAATCTTCAAGGGTATGATTCTTGTTCTTAATATCTTTTCGTTTAATTAATAATTATGCATAAAGGGTGATCCGGGTATATGGTTTGTAAAATTTTTAAAACTCTGATTTTCCACGTTTTCGCTTATTTATGCAATTTGATTGCGTTCATGAATATTACAAACCTAACAGGTTATACCTAACTCCTATCGGTAGAAAATGAGCCGATTTAGTTAACCGATCCACTATTACCCAAATAGCATCGTATCTTTTTCGGTCGCTGGAAGTCCCACCACAAAGTTCATGGTGATATGCTCCCATTTCCACTCCTAAATCTCCGAAAGGGTTGTATCGATCCACTCGGTCTTTGGTGTTCAAATTTTAACTTTCTCGACAAGTTAAGCACTTACTAACATATTCTGCAATCTCCCTCTTCATGTTCGGCCACCAAAAGTTCTGACGAAGGTCTTGATACATCTTAGTACTACCAAGATGTATCGAGTACCTCGAACTATGGGCCTCACACATAATCTCTTCCTTCAACTCAGAATTATTTGGAACCCAAATTCTTCCTTCAAAACGAAGTAAACCTTCTTTATCAAGATTATACTTAGTCTTCACGTCATCCTTCATTATCTTCTTCATCCGCTCGCATTCTTCAGTACTCAACTGTACTTCCTTAACCCGTTCCACTATCGTTGGTCGAGTTTCTATTGCAAATAACATCTCCCTGGTTTCCCTTGGTAACGTAACTTCTAATTCCATCACCGCCATCTTTGTTATTAACTCATTCTGAGTCGTTAACATTGACAGTTTCTCTCTACCCTTCCGACTCAACGCGTTTGCTACTACATTCGCCTTTCCCGGATGATATAAGATATCACAATCATAATCTTTTATTAATTCTAACCACCTTCTCTGCCTCATGTTCAACTCCTTCTGTGTGAAGATATATTTCAGAATTTTTTGGTCCGTGTATATCTCACACTTCTCCCCGTATAAGTAATGTCTCCATATTTTTAAAGCAAACACCACAGCTGCCAGTTCTAGGTCGTGAGTAGGATAAACCTTCTCAAAATCTTTTAACTGACGTGACGCATACGCAATGACCTTGCCATGCTGCATAAGCACGCAACCTAGTCCTCTATACGAAGCATCGCTATAAACTATAAAATTCCCTGTATCATCTGGTAAAGATAATACAGGTGCCTCACTCAACCTCTGTTTTAGTTCTTGAAAACTATGCTCACACTTTTATGTCCACTCATACTTCACCGACTTCCTTGTCAGATTTGTCAGCGAAGTAGCTAATTTAGAAAAGTCCTGAATGAACCTTCTATAGTATCCCGCTAACCCCAGAAAACTCCTAACCTCGGTTGGCGTTTTCGGTTGCTCCCACTCATTCACCGCTTCTACCTTCGTTGGATCTACGGATATGCCATCTTTGTCTATAACATGTCCTAGAAACTGCACTTTTTCGAGCCAAAATTCACACTTAGTGAATTTCGCATACAACTTCTCCCTCTGTAGGGTTTCCAACACTATTCTTAGATGTTCAGCATGATCTTCTGGCGTATTAGAATAGACTAGAATATCATCAATGAAGACTACGATGAACTGGTCCAAATACTGTTTGAACACTCTGTTCATCATATCCATGAATGGGACTGGCACATTCGTCAACTCGTAATGCCCATAACTAGTTCTGAACGCCGTCTTAGGTATATCTTCCTTCCTCACCTTCAGTTGATGATACCCCGTGCGCAAATCTATCTTAGAAAAATACTTTGCCCCTTTCAACTGATCAAATAGATCATCGATCCTGGGCAACGGGTATTTATTCTTAATCGTTAACTTGTTCAACTCCCGATAGTTCGAAAAAAAGTCGTAACGATCTGTCCTTTTTCTTTACAAACAACACCGGTGCTTCCCATGGTGACACACTTGGTTGAATGTACTTTCTATCCAATAGTTCCTGTAACTGAACCATTAACTCCTTCATCTCAATTGGCGCCATCCTATATGGTGCCTTTGAGACCGGTGTCGTTCCCGGCAACAAATAAATTACAAATTCTACATCCCTATCTGGAGGAATACCAGGTAACTCCTCCGGAAATACATCGCAAATTCTTGAACCACCGTTATCTGTTCCAATGATGTTCCCACTCTCTGGGTATCCACCACGTGACACAGATAACACACCCCTTCTTCAACATCTTCCTAGCTTGTGTCATGGTTAGACAACAAGAACGTCCCGGTGATTTATTTCCATAAAACACCACCCCGGGTTTCTTAGGAAGCCTTAGGTTCACACTCTTTCTATGACAATCTATTATTTCTTTATGGTTAATTAACCAATCCATACCGAGAATCACATCGAATTCTCTTAACCTTATTGGTAAAAGATCTACCGATAATCTATTACCCCTGATATCTACGAAACAATTCCTATGAATGTGTTCAATGGGAATTATCTCCTCGTTTGCTACCTTAACGTCTAAAGGTTTTTCTAATTTTTCAGGATTTAATCCCAATTTCTGAGCAAATCCACATGCTATAAAAGAACAAGTAGCACCCGAGTCAAATAACACGTAAGCATTTATTTCATTGACTGGAATGATACCTGCTACTACATCCGTTGATGCAACCGCATCTTGGACTGTCATATTAAACGTTCGGACTGAGGGTCTACCCACTGATGGTGTTGGTCCAGTAATGACTAAATTACCACTACCAGAACCCTTACTACCCTCCGCCCCTTTCTTTGGAAAATTTCTTGCCATATGGTCTACCGACCCACAAACAAAACATCCCCGACTTTTCTTAGGATTAGGACAGTTGGGAGATATATGACCCTCCTACCCACAGTTATAACAACCAGTCTTCCCCTTCAGGCAGACTCCCAGATGAGTCATACCGCATGTCTTACATGCCTCCATCCTCCATTTAGGATCCCCTTGTTTTGCCCTAGTATTCCCAAGGTTAAAATTCTTCCTCTTAGGCATATTGCCACTTCCACTGGCAACCTCTGCCTTATTTCCTCCCTCTCCCTTACTCTTATTCTTCCTATCCTTGTGGTACTGGGTCAACACCTCGCTACCACCCTCCGCTATTATCTCCTTTTCTAGAATGGTCCCGTAAGAAGAACTCTGAAACACTGATATTCTACTATAGAGCTAGGGTTTTAGCCCCTGCTCAAACCTACGAGTTCCTCACCTCCGTGTCCACTTAGTGTGGAGCGAACCTTACCAATTCATTGAATTTGGCCACATATTGGGGAACAAATGTGTCCCCAGCTTAAGTTCTAAGAACTTAATCTCCATTCTCCTTGCATGCTAGTAGGGAAATAGTTCTCGAAGAATACCTTCTTAAACTGCTCCTGTGTAATGACTTCGCTCTTCTAGCCCCACCCTGGTGAGCCTCCCACCAGTAGTTGGCTTCCCCCTTCATCATATAGGTCGCAAAAGAGGTCTTTTGCGCCTCAGCTACGTTTGTAATAACAAACGCCTTCTCTATTTCCTTGACCCATGTCTGGGCCTCCATTGGGTCCGTTGTTCCCATAAATTCGGGTGGACCTACAATTTTAAATTCCTTAAAAGTAGTCGTTCGGGCTACTCTAGGTCCTATGGGTGCTCTACCTCCGGCTTGGTTAAATGCAGCCATTAATAAATTAACGAACTCTTGCATTGGGTTATTAGAACCCCCCTCGTTCTCATTATGTGATTCCACCTCTTGGTACGTTGTCTTCTTCTTGGCGGCATTTCTGATTAAATAAATAAAGTTTCGTTATTACTTATTTACTTACTTCGTTATTAGTCGTCAAAAAATTGGACAATAACTCATACACCACAAAGAAAATTTAAAATAAAAACTTCCTTATATTAAAATGCTTCTTCATAGTTCAAAACTATTTACAAGTTGCTTTACATAGCCCAAAAGCTATTACGTATACATCCCGCGATTGACTTCTACAAAAATTGGGATTTACAAAAAGACTACCCTTTAATTATACAAAAGAGGGTTTTACGTCACTACACAAAAGTACTTATCATACAACTCCTAATACTGCCTAACAGCATTCTCATGCTTCTGATTTGCCAAAATCGACACAATATCTCGACTTATAGTATGTCGAGTCTGTCTCGACTCAATAGAATAACAAGCTATCTTAAGCTTGAAATCCTCGTGCGCACTGTCATTTATTTATGACATTCGTAAGTTATCTTCCGTCTTTTCAACCGGTTTCTTGCGAAGTTCTATGACCTCGTTCTTATAGTCCCGGCCTTGTCGGTCATAAGCACTTTCTCATCGTGCTTTCATCTCATAGGTGACTCTGCAGACTCTTTAAGCCCCATAGAGATCAATCGATCTCTTCCTTCGTGTCGCACCATATTGTGCGATTGCATTCTACTGATCAAGCACTAAGAGGTACATTGCCCTTATAGTCTCGGTAGGTGTAGACTCTAGGCGAGCATCACCGTGATAATCGATGTTACCTCCATGTCATCCTCCACATCAATCATCATATTCAAATATGATGTTATCCCCATGGTCTCCTCCGAATAATCCTCCTCCGAGTAATATTCCTCGGGCTCTTACTCTTCTAGAATCACTACAGGTATGTCTGCTATAGGCACAGGTACTGTCTCAACTCGGTTCACGGACTCCTCACTGATCACATGTATATCCCTATACATCAAGCTATCAACCGATATCTACAATAACACATAACAAATTGATTAATACATAATACACAATAATATAAGCACAAATCACATTTAATCCATTTAGGGTTACTTTCCATCTTTTAAATCTTTTGGTACCGAGTTTCCTCAATACCTTATTAACTCATTTGACTCGAGTTAACTTTCTTCAGACTCTTCCTTTCCTACGAGGTTATTAGCCTAAGGTTCTTCCCCCCTTAAGTTTTATAACCTAAGGCTTTGATACCAACCTGTGACGCCCCCAAATCCGGGTATCTTCCAACCCGACAGATGGTGCTCCACGATACTACATTTCATACAATCATTTCATTGAAATAATAACAAAATGAGTGTAATTACTATCTTTGTATTACATCTGTAATAAATCCTTTCCCAGGTTCATAACCTAATACATTCGTTGTTCTTCATAAGTATATTACATGCAAAAATACTAGTCTATTACAGGACGATTAATTGTCCATCTTAGCCTTGCCTTTATCTCTCTTAGAACTCTCCGTTCGTTCGGCTTTAGCTGCAAACATATGGTTCAAGCAAGAATGAGCATAACTAGCTCAACAAGTCTTAACAACGAATCATATGATTATCACCTCAACAAATACATGCTTTAATTCTATATCTGAACAATTATCGATGAAGCAGTATTAACATTTTACTAATACTTCTCATACAGCAATTCTATAGCATAAATAATAGCTTTAGGAATGATGAACCGGTCAATAGACCATGAACATACTCTTTTCGTTTTCATACTTGAAAAGGATATCCGGCACTAAGGCCATCCACCCGTCTTTACTTACGAGCACTTCTAGGTGATCAGCCTATTATACTCTATGTTGATCAACACTCTTACGTTAAACGTATTTAGGTTTAACATTTGGTAACCTCGCGTGCCCATCGAATAATTGATGAAAATACTTTTGTTTGTACATAGATAAACTTACCTTCTCATCCGTACCAAATACTTGGCATAGGATAGCGTTAACAGTTCTATATCAATAGACTTGTAAACAATTCAATCTATCCTTCAATACTTGTCTAGCCCGGATAAAACAGGCATCGACTCTTTTTCTATTTACCAATCATGCATTGTATATCATGCATCACGTAAAAACTTGGCTAATACAAAGGTCAGACAAGAGTTAAGAAAGACTTGCCTTCAAGCGTCTTTGAATATATATTCCAACTATTCTCAGTCTTTATAGGATCTACATGAGATATTCACATAACACACTGTAATTAGTTATCACATAAACTATCTTTACGGTTCTAAGAAACTTCTTTCTCTTCTATGTCTTACTTAGTTTAACTTCGTTATTAATGTCAATTTGACTTTCTATACTTCGTTACGTATCATTAACGTTCTTACATCCTTAACCGACATTCGATCTTAAATGGTTAATTACCAACGTTGAACGTCATTCACGGTTCACTCATTACGTATTTTTGTTCTTCGTTTAATTACTATTAAACCTTACTAGATCTTCTTACATTAACACCTTACAAGTGAGTTAAGATAAGTCTTATAATGTACATTAAGTACCTTCAATATCTTACATTAAGTCTTCATTCAAAATGGAACAAAAACTAACTTGGTCAAACTTTTCTCTTCACTTGCATGCTGCGATCATCCTATGCATTCTAGTGGTGATTTGTATTTCACTCTCTGAGGTTTTGCGGGACTTGGCGCTATGCGAGTCCATGTATAAACTCTCGTATTGCAAGTGATCTGTCTCCGAGACCTTTTATTTTCTCCCGGCCCATAATCAAGGCTGCGGCAGTGACGAGATAACACGGGGTTTGGTGTTTGTGTCATGCTACAACACAATGCACCATTAATAAAAATAGTTTGGTTTCTTAACGAAACTCCCGGCTTCCTAATTTGTTCATTTTACATCCGAATTGACCCATTTGAATTCCTACAAGTCAAGAATTACATCCTTTACGTGCTCATATAAGAATTTCATATTTCCGAATTTGTTAACTCGGAATTCACCTTTAAGTTCATTTGTAAGCGTTCGTTTACCGTTTTCGTCCGTTCAATACTCGTTTTCTTCGTTATAAGTTGGAATTCTATGATTCTTTCGCCAACGACTCTTAATTACTTTATCCCACATGTTGACATTGGAAACCAACGTTTTCAAGTCACACGACAACTTTTGACCTTTAATCCGGAGTTTATACATTTTCGACGTTTAACGTCTATTTCCTTACAATTCTCCATAACTTCGTTACTAATGTTCTCTAAGCCAGATCACATGGAATACTCCATGGACTTCATATCTACATCCTAACCAAATCAAGATGCACATACCTTAGCTACAACGATTTCCAAAATGTTCAATTATAACTAAGTTAACGTTCAAGACTTTCTACATTTTCTACTTCCATAAAACTTACGATTTCTATTTGGTCATATCCTATCCATGATTTGGTCATTGATAGGCATTCTTATACCTTCTCAATAAACGCTCTCCACTCATCTACGATTCTTCTATGAGAAAGAAATCGAAAAGGATGAAGATTACGGTTTATAGGAATTTACCTTTGAAGTAGTTAACGTTCTTGATAAACTTCTATTGGTTTGCTTGGAAGTAGAAGAATTTAGTGTTTCTAGCTCGTTCTCTCTCTCAATATATGTTGGTCAATCTTTGTAAAACCACAAAAGCTCAACCTAAGCCTTGTATTTATAGAAAACCACATAAGGGGCAAACTAGTCCAAATTTTCACCTCCTCACTTATTTACCACTTTGTCACCAAGTAAAGTACTTGGTGACCAAGTGATACACTTGGCTTGCACACCAAGTGGCCGGCCCACCTTGCACATGGGTCATCCCCATGGGTTGGCCCATGGGTTTTACCCATCCCTTGACCCGCCGGTTCGACCGTGGTTTACTTTTTGGATTGGGCTTGACATAAAAACATTGGGCTTTAACCAATCTAATATTGGGCCTTGACTTGGGCTTGTATAATTAATTCATTGGGCTTGTTTATTAATCCAAGTCCAATTGGATTGGATAAAATCCTTAGCTCATACTCTAATAAATATAATTCGTATTCTACGCGTATTATTCACGTATTCTCTTCGTATAATATTCATATAATACTCGTATTATATGTCGTACTATTCTTCATATCATACTCGTATACATACTAGTATAATACTCATATTCCTTACGTATAATAATCGAAACGACTATACGCATTACATTTCTCTTTCGGAAACCTCTTCCACAAACCCTTAGGTTTTAAGTCCGCAGGCGAAAACTTCATTTGTCATAACGGTAATATTATTGGATTTTCCATAATATCGTCATGTTCTAACATTACGCGTTTCTCAGAATTTCAAACCCTAGCTCCGAACGTCATCGAATGAATAGTGTTTTTACGCAAACAATCTTAGAAAACCTTCGTTCTCATCTTGATAATTCACAACAATTAATTCTAGCACAAAGCCAGAATACTAACCACATCTACACATTCTAGGTCTTAGAACGACCTTCGAACATCTTACTCACATAATAACTCAATTAAATTCATTTAATCCACATAATCAAATAAAAATTTAATTCATTGAAAATTCAAAATTCTTGGGCGGTACACTTAAGAGCAATTCAAAGCAAAGTATACAAGTTTATTCAAGAACGTGAAGAACGCTAAGGTAATATTACGTAAACATTAGTCTTCGATCTTTTTCTATTTCTTCTTTGTAGAGATGTATGAATTGGTGGAACATGTCTCTTCTGGAGTAATAAGGAAGGCTATTAGTGGATTAAACCATTATAAGTCAGTTATGATTAGAAATCATAAGCGTATAAGTAAGTTTAAACGAAGAAACCATTTAAGCATTTATTTGGTTGTTAATGGACAAATTGAAAACCATCATAGGGTATGTGCATCTTGTTTGATTAGGATGTAGATAATGAATCAATGGGTTGGTTCCATTTGATTTGGCGTATAAAACTCGAGTAACGAAGTTATGGTAAAAATTACGGGATTAAGCGTTAAACGTTGAAAACGTAGAATTTTTGGATTAGTAGTCGAAAGTTGTCGTTTAACTTGGAAACCTTTGTTTTTGATGGCATAACGTAAAACAGTGTATTTGAGAGTCGTGGACTCAAGAATCGTCGAATTCCGACTTAGAACGGAGAAACGAGCTATGAACACTCACGAACGTTAAACGAACGCGTAATAAAATGTTAAATAGTGAATTCATTGTGAACGGATTTAAAAACTACTTTTATCCGAATGAAATCGAAGTACATGAGTTATGTAAGATAACGGCTTTTGAACGAGATAATTCTGACTTATAAAGACCAAGTTAGGAGTCCGGAAAGAATTAAACTGAGAAAACTTAGAAAATTTTCCAGGGCTCAGGGTCGGCGCCGCAGTGCCGAGACATGGGGTTAGCTACTATTAGTTGGCACTGCAGCACCAACTGACTTAGTGATTTTTGAACCCAATTGTTGCATGACAATTATGGAGCAAGTGTATATACTTAATGTATATGTTAACACCATTCCTATGTCACATATATAGTGATGACTTTAGGAATTGGAAGTTGTTTAACTAATAATGAAACGAAGAACGTTAATTGTAAGAATATAAACTGTAATCAATTACTATGATACTTAAATAATGGTTAGTATGTATTGGTTTAGTGACGTAAGAACATTAATAAGCCGTAAAGGAGGATAAGTAACTGAAAATGAATTTTATTAATGAAATAAATTCAAATAAGTTATAGAAGAGAAAGAAGTTGGTAAAAACAATGTGATTAGATTATTTGATAGCTAATTACAATGTGCTATGTGAATATATCATGTAGAGACTATAAAGACCAAGAATTGTTGAATATTTATTTGAAGACGCTTGAAGGCAAGTTTTCTTAACTCTTGTCTAACCTTCGTGTTAGCCAAGTTTTTTTGTGATTCATGTTATGAGATGCATGAATTGTTTTACGAAAAGGTCGATGCCAGTTTAACCTCTGCTAGACTAATCCTAAAGAGTTTGATTGATTTGTTACAAGTCTTTCAATATAGAATTGATAACGTTATCCTATGCCAATTGTTTGATACAGATTCAAAGGTAAGCCTGAGTATGAATAAATAAATGTATTTTACATTGATTATTCGACGGGCACGTGAAGTTGCCAAAACTTAAACATAAATACGTTTAACGGATGAGTGTTGATCAACATAGGGTACTATAGGCTGATCACCTAGAAGTACTCATAAGATATATCGGACTTAGTGACGGGTTGCCCTTTTTCATGAATGAAAACTAAAGAGAATGTTCATGGTCTTTTGACCTACTCAAAATTCCTAAGTTACTATAAGTACTTCAGAACTATTTCACGAGAATGAAAAATGCTATCTAATGATTCATAGTACTTCATAGCTATTTGTTCAATTATTTAAGAATAATCATATGATTCTCGACGTGGTATTTATGTAATATGTTGCTAGACTTGTTGAGCTAGTTATGCTCACTTCTTGTTTGAATTATATGATTGCAGCTAAGGCCAAATAAACTGAGGGTTCTAAGAAAGATAAAGGCAATGCTAAGATGGATAATTAGTTATCCTGTAATAGACTAGTATGTTTTATGAATTATACTTATGATAAATGTAGAATGTATTCAGTTTCTGAACCTGGGAAAGGATTTATTATTATTGTAATAAGAACATAGTAAATACAATCATTTTGATGTTGTTTCCATGGAATTAATGTATAGTTATGATTGCCGTGTAGTACAATATCTGTGGGTTGAAAGTACCCAGATTTGGGGGCGTCAAAGAAGCAAACTCCTTTGCTATCTGTATCAGTTTTGTTCTTATTATCCTTTGTTTTTACCTTTCTATTTACTTTCTTTGAATCGTTCTTCTTTTTAGAAGATCTTTTGGCCTCTACTAGTAAGACTTGGTCTTTCTTGGTTGGAAAGTGACTCCAAGCATTTTCAAAATGTTAAGTAAATCAGTGAAACTGATATCTAGCTTGTTCATATGAAAAAATCATAAAAAATATGAGAAGGAGTCCGGAGTTACTGCAAGATCAAATCTTGGTTCAACTCTCCATCCATGAAAAAACCTTTTGTCCTAATTGTTCAATCAATTGATCATGTTAAGTACGTTTGTCTGCACTGTAGTGACATTGGTCATTCTAGATCGGAAGAGCTCCTTAGATATCTGATATCTATCAGTCCTACTTTCCTCACCATTCAACTACTTTAAGTGCAAGAGTATAGTAGGAGCATCTGTAGTTTCATGTTGACGCTGAAGCTTGTTACTCATGGATGCGAGCATGATGCATTGAGCCAATTATGCATCATCTTGCCACTTTTTAAAAGTAGCAATCTCTTCCTCAGAGGCATTGTCTGCAACAATTGCAAGGATAAGCATATTAATGATATAAGATAGCTTTTCAGCCTTGAGAACTATTCTCAAATTCCTTAACCAATCTGTTTAATTCAGCCTGGTTAAATAACATCTAATATGCTTCACAGATGAATTTGTAATTAACAACATTTTAACATACATTCTTTTAATAATTACCAAAATAAATTAGGTCTTGCTTTAAATTGGTATCTCCCACTATTTTCTTCAAACTATATTACCCTCAATATATAAAATTTGGCAATACCTACTTAAAGATATGCTGGTGAGAATAATGATCTCATTTCAAATGTATATAGACTTGTGTGTGCACAATAAACAATATATAAATAAATAGGTAGACAACTCTTGTCAATTACATCAACTATGTAGCTCCTTTTATTTTGCCTCTTAAATCATAATGGTCAAGTGTGTGCACATCCGAACTAAAACGATCTAAGTTAAGGCATACCTACCACTTTCGTATATTAAAAAGAAAATAATTTCCTTGTGTGTGCACAACAAAACAACATCCTTCAGTCTATTTATAAGCATTAAATGTGATAAAACAACATCTTAAATATTTGAAACTTGTCTTGTGTGTGCACAACAAACTTATATTAAATATTTAATAAACTATTATTTTACCATACTAGAAGGTGACGTTCGATACTCCAAATATCTTTAAACGTTACAACTTCAAATAATTTAGTTGAGGGGTTTGTTATTAATTTGTCCCATCTTATTTAGCGCGCATGCACATATATATATAAAATATGCGTCATAATAATTTACGTGTGAAGCATGTTGCATAATATATATAGATGTATAGTATAAGCATGGACATATAGAATACTATATTCTACCCGGATTGATTATAAGCTTTATTCTAGTTTGGTTCACTAGAACAACCAAGTGAACCAAAAGGTCAAACCTTAGGTGCAAGAATTAAATTTAAATATATTTGGACACACTTGTGACCCCCCCCCCCCCTAAAATAGGTATACATCACCTATTCTGAGTCGCCAAATACATGGTATAAAATACAAATACAACCTTAAATATACAACATGAGCTGTGAGTTTTAATACAAATATTGTTTTCTAGACAGTATTCAAACTCAAAATAAGTCCTCAATACATTTATTATCACACTATTTCATAGAATAGTGAGAACTAATAATGCTATCATCTGGACCGTCACTCTGCTCCCTGACTAGTCCCTGCTACGTTCTCATTTCCTGAAGAGAACAATGAAAGCAAAAGGGTGAGCTCAACTAGCCCATTAAGAAATATTATGACTAAGATAATGCAGAATAAATTATCATTAGCCTTCAACAGTGTTAAACTGATAAAATATAACAAACATCAAGTTTAACTGCAGCGGAATAAGCAATCCATTAGAAGAGTCAAGTAGAGAATAAAATCTATTATCTTCTATGATTTAAAATGTTTTTTATTACTTTTATTTCTGAGACTCAGCTTAATAAATAATCCACATCATCCCTGCACTACGGCCAAGGATATTCATTAGTATCACGACCACAAATTATCCATGCACTACGGGCCAATGAGGACTTTTTCAACATCATTTGTAACATTACGGTCATGATTACACTGAATAATCCCTAGTTATAATCATACCAAGTCCATCTATGTAGTACAGGCCACAGATGACTTTCAACATAATATAAACATGAGGATGATGACAATGATATAAAAATTCAATAAAACAAGTTCAAGAATTAATTTATCCAGGAACTAATAACGTCTAAATTGTGAACATGATACTTCTTTGTAGAGTAAAACTCAAGAATGCTCAGAAGAATATTTCCATGAAAAAATACTGGATGAAGCGCAAATATCAAGGATATTCCACTAATTTCATGGAGTATAGATGTCAAAACTTTAACCAACTGGGTATAATAAAGAATGGAATAAGAAAAGAAATCATCAGGCATGCGATAGACCGCACATACAGGTTATTCCAACAGAATAATGAATAACGGAACCAGGTCATACGTAAACTCACAGACAAGATGTTCCAACAGAATGATAAATAATGGAACCAGGTCATGTGTAAAGCACAGACAAGATGTTCCAACAGAATGATAAAGAACGGAATAATAACAGAAATCAGCATGCATGCGGTACTTCGCATAGACAGGTTATTCAAACATAATGATAAAGAATGAAATAACAGAAGAATTTTACCAAGTATAGGGTAGCCCGCGTGTACAGGTTATTCCAACAGAATAATAAAGAATAGAATAACAGAAGTTCTCTTCACGAATAAGAAAGAAAGAATACCTCTTACGAGTACAACAAATAATATCCCTTACCTTAGAAATAAGAATACTGGATATAGAAGTAGTGAAGTAGCAGAACACTTTTCTTCTTTCTCTCTATAGTTTCTCTCTCTAGAGTTTCAGTGAATTCGTAAGAAATAATGAAGGAATGAACTTCTATTTATAGAAGAATGGACTGCATAGTAACTCATTCATGAATGATCCAGATTGATTTACTTTAAACGGACGGTCCAGATTTAAAACAAAATAATTTAAATAAAATATAATGTATTCTATTTATAATCTAATAAAACGAATAACTTTATAAAAGTATTCTGCTTTATATAAAAAGATTTTACTATCTGAGGCACTATACATAATAAAATATAATATATTCTAATTATTGTCTAATAAAATAAATAACTTTATAAAAGTATTTTTTTTATATAAAAAGAGTTTACTATGCAAAACAATATACAGGCACTATGCATAATAAAATATAATATATTCTAATTATTGTCTAATAAAACAAATAACTTTATAAAAGTATTCTATTTTATATAAAAAGCTTTTCTGTTTTATTACATTAATAATACTAATAAAACAAAACTAATCATCATTATTATAATTCACACTATTAATCGACCAGGTCGTTCCCAGGAAAGATGGGGCTTTCCTGGGAACTTCTAGATTTCTCCCCATTGGCGCGCAATTAGGTGACCAAACCTCTCCTTGACAGAACTTCTAGACATCGTTAATATTGCAAATAATAGTATTAATAACTTTGTCATCTCAATTATTGATTTAATAATATATAAAATATTGACAATAATTGAATCAAATAACGTGAGATACTATGCAAAGCAATTATCGTGTAAATAATTGAACAAAACCGAGTGACTTCTCACGTAAGCATCAATAATCAATACTGGTATGCCACTATGCAACCACGCCAGATTCTTTGTTTTTTAACACCGGGTGTTTCAACAGTTAACGGTAAAACTTCCGCCGTTATTTTTATAAAGTATTTTTTGTTGTTTTCTCAATCCGACAATAATTTCGTTGTGGGGTCCACCAATGATTGTGCCGTTGTACGAATATTCCCTGTTAAAACGAATATTTCCCGACCAATCGAATATTATATAACAACTTGCGTACTTTACAAAATTTATAAATATTACCCACAACTATAACATTATATCAAATTTATTCCATAATATTCAAAAATGATATTTATAGAAAATTCGTCTTTATTTATAAAAGTTGGGGTCTTACAATCTCCTCTTCTTATGAAATTTTGCCCTCGAAATTAGGGTACGTACATGGTATGTCGAAGAGGTTAGGATACCTTGATTTCTTTTCAGATTCTAACTCCCAGGTTATTTTCTCAACATCGTGGTTCCTCCACAAAACTTTGACTTGAGGTATAACCTTGGAGCATAGAACATGTTCCTTCTTATCCAAGATTTTAACAGAAACCTCTTCATACGTTAAATCTTCCGCTATTTCATCCGGTTCTAACTCAATAATGTGATGCGGGTCTTTCACATATTTATGTAACATAGATATGTGAAAAACGTTATGAACACGAGACATACTTGGCGGTAAAGCGAGTCTATAGGCCACAGTTCCTACTCGATCGAGGATTAAAATTGGGCCGATGAATCGAGGATTGAGCTTTCCTCTCTTTCCAAATCTCGTAACTCCTTTCCATGGAGCAACACGTAACAACACATGATCTCCTATATCGAATTCAATGTCCTTTTGATGAAGATCAACATAACTCTTTTGTCGATCTTGTGAGGTTTTTATACGTTGTCAGATCGTTTGAATCTTTTCCGTAGTCATACGTACCAACTCTGGTCCTAATAACTTTGCGTCACCCACCTCATCCCAGCATACTGGAGAACGACACTTTCTTCCATACAACGCCTCAAATGGAGCCAAGCCAATACTTGCTTGATAACTGTTGTTGTAGGAAAACTCCACTAATGCTAAGAACTTGTCCCAACTTCCCTTGAAGTTAAGGACACAGAGTCTTAATAGATCTTCAAGAGTTTGAATCGTCCTCTCCGACTGCCCGTCCGTCTGAGGATGATATGCCGAGCTAAATCATAAATCCGTGCCCATAGCCTTTTGCAAACTAACCCAAAATCTTAAAGTCAATCTTGGGTCTCGATCAGAAACTATGGATACTAGCATACCATGCAATCTTACAAGCTCATTTATGTACATATAAGAAACACGTTCAAGTGCATAAGTTTCTCGTATCGGTAAGAAATGAGCAGACTTGGTCTATCTATCAACAATGACCCAAATCGCATCTATGCCTTGAGAAACCTTAGGAAGACCGGTAACGAAATCCATGGTAATGTGCTCCCACTTCCATTCTAGAATTTCAAGTGGTTGCAATGGAACTTTTGGTACTTGATGTTCCGCCTTAACTCGTTGACAAGTTAAACACCTTGAGATAAACAGCGCTATCTCTCTCTTCATATTACTCCACCAAAATGTATGACGAAGATCACGATACATTTTGGTACTCACAGGATGGATTGCAAACGGTGTGTTGTGCGCCTCCATCATGATTTTATACTTTAAATCAGGGTTGTTAAGAACACAAAGTCTGGAGTTGACTCAAAGTATTCCTTCTTCATCGATTCTTGCTTCCGGTATAGCACCTTCTTGCACTTTCTTCCTCATACGCATCAGTTCTAGGTCTGTAGCTTGAGTAACTTTAACTTTATCGATTAAAGTCGGTTCTACTCGTATATTCGCCATCATCACATGGGTCCCCGGAGTATTTAACTCTATCTCCATCCTTTGCAAGTTACACAAAATGGGCCTTTGTGTTGACAATATCGCACTCGTACCCGCATATGATCTTCTACTCAATGCGTCAGCTACCACGTTCGCTTTTCCAGGATGGTATTGGATGGTATGATCATAATCTTTCAACAGTTCAACCCAACGTCATTTCGCATGTTGAGTTCCTTTTGAGTTAAGAAATATTTGAGGCTTTTATGATCCGTAAAGATATCCACTTTCTCCCTATACAAGTAATGCCTTCAAATTTTAAGTACGAAGACAACAGCTGCCAACTCTAGATCATGAGTAGGATAATTCCTCTCATATTCTTTGAGTTATCTTGAGGCATAAGCTATGACTTTCCCATGTTGCATGAGAACACATCCCAACCCTTTGCCCGAAGCATCACTTTGTAGATGACAAATCCCTCAAGAGCAGAGATGTTATTGTCGAATGTCTTTGAAATGAGTCTCCTCTTGAGTTCTTGAAAACTCTTCTAACATTCTTCGCTCTAACCGAACTTTGTATCTTTCCGAGTCAGCTGAGTTAATGGAGTAGCGATTCGAGAAAATCCTTCCATGAATCTCCGATAATAACCAGCTAATCCGAGAAATCTACGTACTTCGGTCACTGATTTATGTTGCTCCCAGCTTTGAATATCTTCAATCTTTGCTAAGTCAATAGATATTCCATGACTTGATACTACGTGCCCAAGCAATGTTACTTCCCCAAGCCAGAACTCACATTTCTTTAACTTGGCATAAAGCTTGTTTTCACGAAGCTTTTGGAGTATCAGCCTCAAGTGTTGCTCATGATCTTCACGGCTTTTGGAATATATAAGGATGTCATCAATAAAGACGACCATAAAGTGATCCAAATATTCCTTGAATACTCGGTTCATAATATCCATGAAGGAAGTAGGAGCATTAGTCAATCCAAAAGATATGACTAAGAATTCATAATGCCCGTACCGAGTTCTGAAAGCCGTCTTTGGAATGTCATCTGTTCTAATCTTTAATCGGTGATATCCGGAACGAAGATCAATCTTTGAAAAGAATTTGGCTCCTTGCAACTAGTCAAACATGTCATCAATACGTGGCAATGGGTACCTATTTTTGATGGTGACATGATTCAACTTCCGATAATCAATACAAAGTCGCATACTCTCATCTTTCTTCTTCACGAATAAAATAGGAGCACCCCAAGGAGAAGTACTAGGACGAATAAAGCCAATGTCTAACAATTCCTGTAGTTGGGTCTTTAACTCCTGAAGTTCAATAGGAGCCATTCGATATGGGGCTTTGGAAATGGGTTTTGTACTGGGTTCAAGGTCGATACAAAATTCAATTTCACGCCTGGGGTAGGCCGGGAAGTTCTTGAGAATACATCAGGAAATTTATTAACAATAGAAATATCATTCAAAACTGACGTATTTTTATTTACATCCGTGACATGAGCTAAGAAAGATTGACATCCATTTTTTAATAAACGAATAGCTTTATGGCTTGAGATGACAATGATTGATTTTAATGGTTTGGTTGCTTGAATTCACATAATAAGTTGGTTAGGAATATGAAAGCTAACAACCTTACGAAAATAATCAATTTTTGCATGATGAGTAGTTAACTAATCAATCCCTAGAATCACATCAAATGCAAGTATTTTTAATAAAATAAGATCGACAGGTAATGTGAGGGTACCGATTTGAACCAAACAAGACTTATAAACAGTGGATGTTGTAAAGGTTTCTCCCAACGAAGTTTCCACAGATAAGTCAAAGTCTAATTTTTTCGGATTCAAATTTAATCGTTGACTGGAAGTAGGAGAAATAAAAGAATGGGTAGAACTGGTATCAAATACGGTATAGACTTTGCTAGAGTTTATGATAAGTTTACCCGTGATGACCTCGTTTGGGTTCCTTGCTTTCTGGGAGGTCACTACAAACGCTCTCCCTTGCACTATCGGCTTTGACTTTTCTGGGACGGCCTTCTGTGCCTCCATCCTAGCTGAACTTGTCTTCGATGAATGATAAAATCGGGCTAGGTGACCTTCTCTTCCACAATTATAACATGCTTTGGACGACATCGCGCAGTTTGGACTGATGTGTTCCTCCCCTCCGCATTTGAAGCATATGATATGTGAAACCCCAGATTTTATGAATAAAGAATTAATTTTCTCGAAATAATTTTTTTTATATTATGGTGTGAATTTAAGATAATGTTATAGTAATGGGTAATATTTATAAATTTTGCAAAGTATGCAAGTTGTCATATTATATTCGATTGGTCGGGGAATATTCATTTTAAACAGGAAATATTCGTACGACGACACAATCATTGGTGGACCCCACAATGGAATTATTGTCAGATTAAGAAAATGACAAAAATATTTTATTGAAAATAACGGCGGAAGTTTTACCGTTGATACTGTTGAACTACTCGGTAGTAAAAGTACAGTAATACGCGTTGTTGCATAGTAGCACACGATATTGATTATTGATATGTATGTGAGAAGTCACTCAGTTTTGTTCAATTATTGCTACAATAGTTGCTGCATAGTATCTCACATTATTTGATTCAATTATTGTTGATTTAGAAGTTTTGTTTTATTCACGTAATAAAATAGAAACATTTTTTTATATAAAACAGAATACTTTATTAAAGTTATTCTATAAATAGAATATATTATATTCTATTATGCATAGTATTTTGCATATTAAAATATTTTTATATAAAATAGAATACTTTATTAAAGTAATTCTATAAATAGAATATATTATATTTTATTATGCATAGTGTTTGCATAGTGCCCGCATAGTGTTTGCATAGTAAAAATCTTTTTATATAAATAGAATATATTATATTTTATTTAAAAGATTTTTCTTTAAATATGGACCGTCAGATTAAAGTAAATCAATCTGGACCGTTCATGGGTTAGTTACTATGCATTCTATTTTTCTATAAATAGAAGCTCATTCATTCATTATTTTCTTACGAATTCATTGAAACTCTGGAGAGAGAAACTATAGAGAGAGTTCTTCCTCTATAATCTTGAGCGTATTTCTTTAGAGTTTAAGAAAGCTTTGAGCGTAGTACAAGTTTTCTTTGAGTATATCCTCGACCTACTAGTCGGAATACTCTTCTTTCAAAGGTAGGGAATATTATTTGTTGTACTCGTAAGGGATATTATTCTTTTGTATTCAAGAAGAGAACTTCTGTTATTCCATTTCTTTATTGTTCTGTTGTAATAACCTGTATACGTGGGCTACCCTATACTTGGTGACATTCTTCTATTATTTTGTGTTTATTATTCTGTCGGAATATCCTGTCTGTGCTATACACCGGACCTGGTTCCATTTTTATTATTCCGTCTTTATTATTTTGTCTGAATATCACATACATGCTATCTGGCAGGACTGGTTCCATCATTTATTATTCCGCATTTATTATTACATTGGAACATCCTCAATCAAATGCAATTTACTTTGACTGGTTCCGTTATTTAGTATTCATTGGAATAACTTTGTCTCTCTATACACATGCATGGTGATTTCTTTTGTTATTCCATTCTTTATTATACTCAGTTGGTTAAAGTTTTGACTTCTATACTTCATGAAATTAGTGGAATATCCTTGATATTTGCGCTTCATCCAGTATCTTTCCATGGAAATATTCTTCTAAGCATTCTTGAATTTTTACTCCACAAAGCAGTATAATGTTGACAATTTGGACGTTATTGGTTCCTGGATAAATTAATTCTTGAACTTGTTTTATTGAATTATTATGTCATTGTCATCATCCTCATGTTTATATTATGTTGAAAGTCATCTGTGGCATGTAGTGCATAGATGGACTTGGTATGATTATGACCAGGGATTATTCGGTATAATCATGACCGTAATGTTACAAATGATGTGGAAAAAGTCCTCATTGGCCCGTAGTGCATTGATGGACAGTTTTTGGTATGAATATGACTATGGATTCTCTTCGGGCAAGGGTGTAAAGATGAATTGTTTTATGGCATGATCAAGGCCGTTGATGAAAACATGATTATCTTATTCCCGTGGTGCATGGATAATTCCTGGTCGTGATACTAAAGAATATCCTTGGCCTGTAGTTCAGGGATGATTTAATGATGTGGATTATTTATTGAGCTGAGTCTCAGCGATAAAAGTGATGAAAACCTTTTTAAATCATAAAAGATAGTAGATTCTATTCTCTACTTGACTCTTTTAATGGATTGCTTGTTCCGCTATAGTTAAACTTGATGTCTATTGTATTTTATCAGTTTAACATTGTTGGAGGCTAATGATAATTTATTCTGCATTATCTTAGTCATAATATTTCTTACTGGGCTAGTTGAGCTCACCCTTTCTTTCATTGTTCTCTTCAGGAAATGAGAATATAGCTGGGACTAGTCGGGGAATGGAGTGATGGTCCTAGATGGTGCATTAGTAGTCCTCACTATTCTGTGAAATAGTGTGATAATAACTGTAATGAGGACTCCTTTTGAGTTTTTATAATCTCTAGTAGACAATATTTGTATCCAAACTCACAGTTTATGTTTTGTCGTATTGTACACGACAATTGTATTATTAAGCTGTATTTGAATTCTGTACCATGTATCTTGAGACTCAAGATGGGTGATGTATACCTAATTTTGGGGGCGTCACAGTTGGTATCAAAGCTTAGGGATATGATCCCTGGCTAGTATGTGAGAATATAACTAGGAGGGGAGAGACGAGGAATTCCTTCGCTAGTATGACCTACCTAAGTTTATTTGGTATTTAATTGGTCGGTCAGAGTATAGGGATAATATGTGATATATTAATTAACCCTTGTTTTGTGGCAGTATTTGAAAATGACATCCGAGAATGTTGAGAATAGCAATGGAGCACATGAGACCGTGGAGACACCTCTAATCACCAACCAAGATAATGTGATTAGAGATATCCATGTGGTGATTGAGGAATTAAAAGTTGCACTCAAGCTAGTCGCAAATGTAGCAACTGACAGTGAGGAAGAAGAGGAACCTGATGAGGATTTATTAGAAGAATTTATCGATCAAAATGTAGAATTGCAAAATTGTATTCATGAGTTAGAAGAGCAGGCTGAAGAACGGAAAGCAGTCGTGGAGCAAAGGAATGTAACAATTCAAAATTATATTACCCGATGTGCGATAATTTGAGCAGAGCGCTCTTTGGCAGAGTATACGATATTAAAGCTGGAATCTGAGAATTCAAATGTCAAGGAGCAACTGAAAGAAGAAACAACTGAATGAGTGAGATGAAAGATGCATGGGTTAAAGCCACACGACGCGTTGATATTGTGGAAAGAGAAGTCCAATCCAAGAAAGCTAAAATAGATGATATGTATTTCTCTTTTTCGACAGCAATTGGGAGAACCCATCATCGAGTTTTGAATTACCCTATACATTGCAGTCAACCCCAATTCGATATGGATCAAAGGCTAATGATTCAGATCATGGAGAAGGAGTACGACGAAGCAGTTGAGGGTGGAATATGCCCTATAGCAAAAGTTAATTCCAGTGGTAATGACGACACTAAAGACTGTCCTGAACAAGTCAAATTCGGTAGTTTAAGGGAGAGCGTTTTTCGTGACGAGGAATCGAACGAAGTTATCACGGGTTAGTTATAAATTCTTGCGAAGTCTATACCTTATTCGATACCAGGTTCTACCTATTCTTTTATCTCTCTTGCTTGCGGTCAACGTTTAAATTTAACTCCGGAGAAGTTAGACTTTGACTTATTGGTTGAAACTTTGTTAGTAGAAACCTTCGTTACCTCCACTATTTATAAATCTTGTTGATTCAAATCGACACTTTCACGTTACCTGTCAATCTTATCTCTTTGAAAATACTTGCCTTTGATGCAATTTTTAGAAATCAATTGGTTAACTACTCATTATGCTTTTCGTAAGGTTGTTAGCTTTCATATTCCTAACCAACCTGTTATGCGAATTCAATCAACCAAACCACTAAAGTCAATCATTGTCATATCAAGCCATAAGTAAAGAACCCCGGTCCTTTCATTGTTGACTTCCTTGTATGGAATGCACCGAAGCCGAACTTTCCGTAGGGGACGTTGTGAATAACGGTGGCAAGTTGATAGGTATCAATGTGACGTGTTATCCAAGTCTTGGATGAGAGTCACAGTTTTGAATGATATTTCTTTTGTTAATAAATTTCCTGACGTATTCTTGAAGACTTCTTAGCCTACCCCTAGAGCATGAAATCGAATTTTGTATTGACCCTAATACAAAACCCATTTCTAAAACCCTTAAATATTTCTTCAACTAAAACGAACGTAACATGCGCCAAAGACGTTGGCTCGAGCTGTTGAAGATTACGATCGTACCATTCAATACCATCGTATGAAAAATGAACATGGTAGCTAATGCGTTGAGTAGAAGATCATATGCGGTTACAAGTGCGAATATACGAACCCACGTGAAGATAACGAATATACGAGTAGAATCGACTTTAATCGATAAAGTTAAAGCCTTTCAAGCTACACACCCGAAGCTGATGAATGTAAAGAAGAAGGTTCAAGAGGGCGTTATTCTAGAAGCAAGAATCAACGAATAGAGTAAATATCAACCCTCAATTTAATTGGCCCATTTGAAATCCTCGATCGAGTAGGAACTGTGGCTTATAGACTCGTTTTACCTCCAAGTATGTCGCGTGTTCATAACGTTTTTAACGTATCAATGTTACGTAAATATGTGGATGACCCGAACCACATTATTAATTTAGAATCGGACGAGATAGCGGATGATTTAACGTATGAGATCTCGTGTTAAAATCTTGGATAAGAAGAATCGTATCCAACACTCAAGGGTTATACCTCAAGAGTTTGAATTTGAAATGAAGTCAAGGTATCCTCACCTGTTCGGCATACCAGGTACGTACGCAAATTTTGAGGGCAAAATTCCATAAGGAGGGGAGATTGTGAAACCCCAGATTTTATGAATAAAGAATTAATTTTCTCGAAATAATTTTTTTATATTATGGTGTGAATTTGAGATAATGTTATAGTTGTGGGTAATATTTATAAATTTTACAAAGTATGCAAGTCATGTCATATTATATTCGATTGTTAGGGAATATTCGTTTTAAACGGAAAATATTCGTATGGCGGCAGACAATCATTGGTGGACCCCTACAAATTATTATCGGATTGAAAAACGATAAAAATATTTTATTGAAAATAACGGCGGAAGTTTCTGGTTGATCTTTGTTGAACTACTTTCGGTAGTAAAAAGTACTGATGTCTGGATTGTTGCATAGTAGCACCGGCGGTATTGATTATTGATATTTATGTGAGAAGTCACTCGGTTTTGTTCAATTATTGCTACAATAGTTCTTTGCATAGTATCTCACATTATTTGATTCAATTATTGTTGATTTAGATGTTTTGTTTTATTCACGTAATAAAATAGAAACATCTTTTTATATAAAATGAATACTTTATTAAAGTTATTCTATAAATAGAATATATTATATTCTATTATGCATAGTATTTTGCATATTAAAATATTTTTATATAAAATGAATACTTTACTAAAGTAATTCTATAAATAGAATATATTATATTTTATTATGCATAGTGTTTGCATAGTGCCAGATAGTAGTGTTTGCATAGTAAAAATCTTTTTATATAAATAGAATATATTATATTTTATTTAAAAGATTTTTCTTTAAATATGGACCGTCAGATTAAAGTAAATCAATCTGGACCGTTCATGGGTTAGTTACTATGCATTCCATTTTTCTATAAATAGAAGCTCATTCATTCATTATTTTCTTACGAATTCATTGAAACTCTAGAGAGAGAAACTATAAAGAGAGTTCTTCTATAATCTTGAGCGTATTTCTTTAGAGTTTAAGAAAGCTTTGAGCGTAGTACAAGTTTTCTTTGAGTATATCCTCGTCCTACCAGTCGGAATACTCTTCTTTCAAAGGTAGGGAATATTATTTGTTGTACTCGTAAGGGATATTATTCTTTTGTATTCAAGAAAAAAACTTATGTTATTCCATTTCTTTATTGTTCTGTTGGAATAACCTGTATACGCGGGCTACCCTATACTTGGTGACATTCTTCTATTATTTTGTCTTTATTATTACATCGCGGAATATCACATGCATGCTATACATCGGACTGGTTCCATTTTTATTATTCCGTCTTTATTATTCCGTCGGAATATCCTGCTTCTTGCTATACGCCGGAACTGGTTCCATCATTTATTATTCCGCATTTATTATTCTGTTGGAACATCACAATCGGTCTTGTAATTTTGCGACACAGTTCCGTTATTTAGTATTCTCATTGGAATAACTTTGTCATCTGAAATCCGCATGCATGGTGATTTCTTTTGTTATTCCATTCTTTATTATACTCAGTTGGTTAAAGTTTTGACTTCTATACTTCATGAAATTAGTGGAATATCCTTGATATTTACGCTTCATCCAGTATCTTTCCATGGAAATATTCTTCTAAGCATTCTTGAATTTTTACTCCACAAAGCAGTATAATGTTGACAATTTGGACGTTATTTGTTCCTGAATAAATTAATTCTTGAACTTGTTTTATTGAATTATTATGTCATTGTCATCATCCTCATGTTTGTATTATGTTGAAAGTCATCTGTGGCATGTAGTACATAGATGGACTTGGTATGATTATGACCAGGGATTATTCGGTATAATCATGACCGTAATGTTACAAATGATGTGGAAAAAGTCCTCATTGGCCCGTAGTGCATTGATGTCAATTTTTGGTATGATTATGGCTATGGATTCTCTTCGGGCAAGGGTGCAAAGATGAATTGTTTTATGGCATGATCAAGACCGTTGATGAAAACATGATTATCTTTGTCCCGTGTTGCATGGATAATTCATGGTCGTGATACTAAAGAATATCCTTGGCCTGTAGTGCAGGGATGATTTAATGATGTGGATTATTTATTGAGCTGAGTCTCAGCGATAAAAGTGATGAACTTTTTAAATCATAAAAGATAGTAGATTCTATTCTCTACTTGACTCTTTTAATGGATTGCTTGTTCCGCTATAGTTAAACTTGATGTCTATTGTATTTTATCAGTTTAACATTGTTGGAGGCTAATGATAATTTATTATGCATTATCTTAGTCATAATATTTCTTACTGGGCTAGTTGAGCTCATCCTTTCTTTCACTGTTCTCTTCAGGAAATGGGAATATAGCTGGGACTAGTCGGGGAATGGAGTGATGGTCCTAGATGGTGTATTAGTAGTCCTCACTATTCTGTGAAATAGTGTGATAATAATTGTAATGAGGACTCCTTTTGAGTTTGTATAATCTCTAGTAGACAATATTTGTATTCAAACTCACAGTTTATGTTTTGTCGTATTCTACACGACAGTTGTATTATTAAGCTGTATTTGAATTCTGTACCATGTATCTTACGACTCAAGATGGGTGATGTATACCTAATTTTGGGGGCGTCACATGATAGGTGGTCGTTCTCCTTCCTTAACAACGGGTGCTGGTGTTGACATCTTTCCATCATTGTTGAATCTCCTCTTCTTGAAATGTCCATTCTTATTGTTTTGGCCCTGATTACCACCAAAGTGGTTACCATTTCTTGCCTGTTGATTCCCTCCACGCTTGTTGTCACCGCTTCGATGACTGCTCTCACTGGTATTATCATTTTGCGTTGACTCGTTATCGCGCTCCAATAACTGAGCCCTATTTACAACATCTGAATACAAACACAGTTTATGAGAAATTAGATATTGACGTATCTCGGCTTTCAAACCTCTTAGAAACATCCGCGTCATTCTCTCCTTATTGTCAACCAAGTGAGACGCAAACCGGGACAACTCGGCAAACTTAGCTTCTTACTGCGACACGGTCATATTGTTCTGCTCTAACTTAATGAACTCTACCTCTTTCATGTGATGAATACTTTTGGGAAAGTACTTGTCGTTGAATATTTCTTAGAACTTCTCCCAAGATATCTTCAGTGCGGTAGGTTGAGTACGCTATACCGATTCCCACCAATGTCCCCTCTCTCTCTCATAACCACAAAGGTGGCAAAGGAACCTTTTGCTCCTCGGAGCATCCCAAGACATCAAATATCTTGGTGATCTGCTTTATCCACGTCTCACTTTAAGTGGTTTTGGTTCTCCAATAAACTCCGGTGGTCCCAGCTCCTTGAGGCTGCTTTAGCGATGATGAGTCAAAGAGTTGCCAGTGTTTCCACCTGCATTTTGGACAAGAGTCTCTATTGCCTGATGTTGTACAAATTACAGAAAGTTCCTAAACATTCCGTCGTTCGCCATTTGGTCGGTGTTGTTGTTCACCTGAGGATTATTGCCTTCTTGATGCACATTATCCTAGGTGTTGATTTGTAGTGACTCAACGATCTCCTGTGCTCCATTGATATTCTCAACATTCTCGGATGTCATTTTCAAATACTACCACAAAATAAGGGTTAATTGGCATGTAACATATTATCACTATACTCTGACCGAACAATTAAATACCAAATAAACTTAGGTAGGTCATACTAGCGAAGGAATTCCCCGTCTCTTCCCTCCTAGTTCTAGTCTCACATCTTAGCCAGGGATCATATCCCTAAGCTTTGATACCAACTGTGACGCCCCCAAAATAGGTATACATCACCTATTCTGAGTCACCAAATACATGGTACAGAATACAAATACAACCTTAAATATACAACATAAGCTGTGAGTTTTAATACAAATATTATTTTCTAGACAGTATTCAAACTCAAAATAAGTCCTCAATACATTTATTATCACACTATTTCATAGAATAGTGAGGACTACTAATGCTATCATCTGGGCCGAATCACTCTGTTTCCCAGACTAGTCCACTCGCTACGTTCTCATTTCCTGAAGAGAACAATGAAAGCAAAAGGGTGAGCTCAACTAGCCCAGTAAGAAATATTATAGCTAAGATAATGCAGAATAATTTATCGTTAGCCTTCAACAGTGTTAAACTAATAAAATATAACAAACATCAAACTTAACTGCAGCGGAACAAGCAATAAATTAGAAGAGTCAAGTAGAGAATAAAATCTACTATCTTCTATGATTTAAAATATTTTTTATTACTTTTATCGCTGAGACTCAGCACTACGGCCAAGGATATTCATTAGTATCACGACCACAAATTATCCATGCACTACTGGCCAAGGATATTCGTGTATTCATCAATGGTCATGATCATGCCAACAACTGTCCATCAATGCACTACGGGCCAATGAGGACTGTTTCCATATCATTTGTAACATTACGGTCATGATTACACCGAATAATCCCTGGTCATAATCATACCAAGTCCATCTATGCACTATAGGCCACAGATGACTTTCAACATAATATAAACATGAAGATGATGACAATGATATAAAAATTCAATAAAACAAGTTCAAGAATTAATTTATCCAGGAACTAATAACGTCCAAATTGTCAACATGATACTTCTTTGTAGAGTGAAACTCAAGAATGCTCAAAAGAATATTTTCATGAAAAGATACTGGATGAAGCGCAAATATCAAGGATATTCCACTAATTTCATGGAGTATAGAAGTCAAAACTTTAACCAACTGGGTATAATAAAGAATGGAATAACAAAAGAAATCACCAGGCATGCGATAGACTGCACAGACAGGTTATTCCAATAGAATAATGAATAACGGAACTAGGTCATGCGTAAATGCACATACATGATGTTCCAACAGAATGATAAATAATGGAACCAGGTCATACGTAAAGCACAGACAAGATGTTCCAACAGAATGATAAAGTACGGAATAATAACAGAAATCACCATGCATGCGGTACTTCGCATAGACAGGTTATTCAAACATAATGATAACGAATGGAATAATAGAAGAATTTCACCAAGTATAGGGTAGCCCGCGTATACAGGTTATTCCAACAGAATAATAAAGAATAGAATAACAGAAGTTTTCTTCACGAATAAGAAAGAAAGAATACCCCTTACGAGTACAACAAATAATATCCCTTACCTTAGAAATAGGAGTACTGGATATAGAAGTAGTGAAGTAAGCGAGAACACTTTTCTTCTTTCTCTCTATAGTTTCTCTCTCTAGAGTTTCAAAGAATTAAATGAAAATAATGAAGGAATGAGCTTATTTTATAGAAGAATGGATTGCATAATAACTAATTCATGAACAGTCAAGATTTATTTACTTTAAGCAGACGGTCCGATTTAAAACAAAATCTTTTAAATAAAATCTAATATATTCTATTTATAATCTAATAAAACGAATAACTTTATAAAAGTATTACATTTTATATAAAAAGATTTTACTATGCAAAACACTATGCAGTAACTATGCATAATAAAATATAATATATTCTAATTATTGTCTAATAAAACAAATAACTTTATAAAAGTATTACATTTTATATAAAAAAGATTTTACTATGCAAAATACTATGCGGGCACTATGCAACACTATGCATAATAAAATATAATATATTCTAATTATTGTCTAATAAAACAAATAATTTTATAAAAGTATTCTGTTTTATATAAAAAGCTTTTCTGTTTTATTAATTAATAATACTAATAAAACAAAACTCATCATCATTATTATAATTCACACTATTAATCGACCAGGTCGTTCCCAAGAAAGAGGGGGCTTTCCAATAAGGATTTCTCCCCATTGGCGCGCAATTAGGTGACCAAACCTCTCCTTGACAGAACTTCTAGACATCGTTAATATTGCAAATAATAATATTAATAACTTTGTCATCTCAATTATTGATTTAATAATATATAAAATATTAACAATAATTGAATCAAATAACGTGAGATATTATGCAAATGAAATCTTTGTAGCAATAATTGAACAAAACTAAGTGACTTCTCACGTAAGCATCAATAATCAATCTGGTATTGCTACTATGCAACCACACGTATTCTTTGTACTTTTAACAAGGTGTTTCAATGAGTTAACGGTAAAACTTCCGCCGTTATTTTTATAAAGGTTTTTTTTGTCATTTTCTCAATCTGACAATAATTCCGTTGTGGGGTCCACCAATGATTGTGCCATTGTACGAATATTCCCTGTTAAAACGAATATTCCCGACCAATCGAATATTATATAACAACTTGCGTACTTTGCAAAATTTTTAAATATTACCCACAACTATAACATTATATCAAATTTATTCCATAATATTCAAAAATGATATTTATAGAAAATTCGTCTTTATTTATAAAAGTTGGGGTCTTACAACACTAATCCCCTTTTTAGTAATCTAACAATTGGGAAGAAGAATTAACATCGTTTAAGCTTTAATTAGAAGTCGATTTGTAGGTATAAAACTCACTTATCAATTTTACCAGTGGAAACCGAGTATTCATTCATTCAAAGCTATTTGAAGTCTTCTTGGCAGCCCACTGTAAGACATCTCACATTACTTAAAGCCTTTCTCCACTTTCATTCACACACATTTATTCACGTTGAGAGTCGTGTTGTGTGCGTATGCCCGGACGGTCGGTCTGTGGCTTTTATTGATTAAATATATATATATCCTCGAATTCGAAATATCGATTGAGCCTGGATCGACATATCCGGTGCGTTTACCGCTTATATATATATATTATCGAATTATCGATTAAGTCTGGATATCAGGCCTGGAGATCACTTCGTGGTCATTTACCGCTTATATATATATATATATATATATATATATATATATATACATTTCCATCCACTTTGGCGTTTACTTAAATGGCGGTTGATGATCCCGTATATATATATATTTACATTTACATTAAAATGCAAAATTTACTCAAGTGGCGGTTGATACATATATATATATATATATATATATATATATATATATATATATATATATATATATATATAGGGTATCCATCCACAAAGGTTGTTGTTGAGAGCAACCCATTTTGGCCTAGCCGCCACAACCTTTAGCGGCTTATAAAAAAAATTTGTAACAAGCTAGCTACAGTTGTGGCGGTGAGGTATAAATGGGTTGCTCCCCAACAACCGGTTGCTGTTGATGGAATCCCATATATATATATATATATATATATTTACAACTTTTATTTATATAACTGTTTACAACTTTCATACATCTTGCATCATCATGTGAGCCCAGGAATCATGTGATCACATATTCAGTTCCTGAATCTAGATTCGGTTCCCGTGATGGACATTTTCAGCTGTAACCAACTTGTAAATTATTCACGGTGTTTGAATTTCCTTAGACAACTCTTATGCCCACAAGGACTTCTGCACTACTTTATATCTTATTTTCTCGAAGATGTTTCGCATCTCGAAAATAAAAGTAATCTAGCCGAACACATAATAAAATGGAAGTATCAAAGGCCTCAATTACTATTGAGCATAAGGTTTTGAAAAACCTCTTTTACAAATTATCACTACTATATCTTGTTAAAACTAAGCTTTTATACAAAATTCAAACTCTTTATATATAGGTGCAAACGAGGCATAACACTACTTGCAGACAACTACACATAGACCTACACACACATTCAGATAAATGTTTATAATTAAAAGTGGCGATCACCGTGTTACCACGGATATCGGGAGGTGCCTAACACCTTCCCCCTGCATAATCAAGCCCCCGGACCCTAACGAATCTCGGTTTCATAGACCAGTTAAGCAGTGTCACATCACTAGGTCTATGTGCAAACCTTTTCTCGATTGAGTTGGTGTAACCATTTAAAAATACCAACTGGGGACTCTTACAGTCCAATCATCGACATATACATGTCGGACCTTTTAACAACTTGTTTTTTTAAACAAATCTCACCTAACATGAGAACACTAAAAGACAAGAACCGAAAAGGGATAAATAAAATCCCGACGTCGACATGTGGCGACTTTGTTGGGGACTTCCAGTAAGAAGGCTTAAGTCACTATCAAAGCTTTTCGAAACATTTATATACTTGTGTGTGGATGTTACATTTACATTTGAATGAATATGTACTAATGCATTTACTTACTGCACTTAGTGCTTCACACTATATCTGCATGTAATATTAGTGCTTCGCATACACATCATTTCCATACGGTGAGACGCGTTGTATGTGAATGTATGTTGAGTGGTCCCTCCACCAGGAGGTTATCCAGTCGGTGTTTGATTACTGGACTCGTAGGGAGACTAATTCCAATGATGCTCAGGAAAGGCACCACCCAAATTCACTCCAGTTGAAAGACCGGATTAACTTCCCATCGAGTAAATTGCGATGATTTGGGAACCTTCATGCCAAAAAGTCGCGAGCGTAGCCTAAGATACGCCAGCCTCTGATAAACCAAATGCGGAGGGAAGTCTCTGCATACCTTCACATTTAAATTACTCATAATTTCAATTACTTGTAATTTCATTTCCATGTCAATCTCAATGTAATGGAAAATATAAAGGAATATATGTACATGCATTCCCTTTCTTATCAAAACCTGTCATGCTATCTTGGCCACTAACATCCGTTTCGCAGGATAATACTCCCAAACAGACACATTCCATAACATTTAACATTTCTACATTCTCTAAGACTAAACTACATAAGTCTTTTTGTTGGGAAATAGTTGGTCCTGTTACCCGTTCAAAGTCCAAAAAAGCAAAAAGCCTACAACCAAGCATGGCTACATTTGGCCAGTCTAATCCTACTCCTGTCTCTCATGAGGAGTTCGAAGGATTAAGTAATCAAATTACAGAGTTGGTTGTTCTGCTCAAAGAACTATACAAGTCCACTCAGGGTCCACAAATGCCCATACATAGTGAATCCTCTGCACATGGAGGAACCCAGGAACCGGACAAAGAAATTCCAATACCTGATTCTCAGTTGGACAAAACCAACAAAACCCCTGAAATTACCCATCTCAAAAAAGATCCACACCAGTGATATCAGGAAGAAAGTCCTACAAATTGAAGAGACCATTCGGTCTATCAAAGGGATTGAAGCACACGAGAGTGTTTCATATTCAAACCTTTGCATCTTCCAGGGGTTCATTAACCAGAAAAGTTCAAAACTCCCAACTTTGGAAAGTATGATGGATTGGGAGATCCTTACACACATTTGAAAGTATTCATTGGAGAACTCGGATCTTATGCCGAGGATGAAAAGCTTAGAATGCGGCTGTTTCAGAAAAGTCTAACTGGAGAAGTCAGATCATGGTATACAAGATTAGACAACTCCAAGATTCATAGTTGGGAGGAGCTAGCTCATGCTTTCCTCAGTCAGTATAGTTTCCAAACTCAGATGGCTCCAGAACGGTACCAAATTACCAAGGTCAAGAAACAAGTTAATTAGTCTTTCAAAGAGTATGCTCAAAGATGGAGGCGTCTGGCTGCTAAAGTTATTCCATCTATGACTGAGTCTGAGATGGTGATGACCTTCATAGACATTCAAGAAGCTCACTTCTATGAGAGGGTCTTAGCTGGCATTAGCAAACCATTCTCTAAAATGATCAAACATGGAGAAATGACTGAGATGGGATTGAAGTCAAGAAAGATTCAAGACCTTGCCGCTCTAAAAGCTGTAACTGAGCACATCTAGTCTGGAAGTTATGGAAACAACCCCTAGAGGGTGCATAAGAAGAAAGAGGAGGATGTTTCCTTGATACTACAAGGACAAAAGGCAACTAGAATATGCCTATTCAGAGGAGAAACTACTCCCCTTTTCAAGCTCAGTCTTTAAACCCTCCATTGCCAAAAAGTGGAGAAGTCAGACACACCCGAGTGTTCACACCCTTAGGGGATTCATTCGACAACATTCTGAAACTTCTGACAGCTCAGAAGAAAATTACTCATCTCCTTCCACTAGCCAATCCGAGTGGGTAGGGCTTTAATGAAAGCAGAACATGTGCTTACCATGCTGGAGCTCCGGGACATATTACTCAAGATTGTTGGGCCCTGAAGCATAAAATCTAGGATTTATTTAACAATGGTGATATTGTGGTGACCAAACCCGACCAACCTCACGTTCAAGACAACCCACTTCCTCAACACAAAGAAGAGGAGGTTAACATGATTAACTGGAGCACTAGACAGAGCTCCAATTATATGGGTGGTTCATCCCAAACCATCAAGAACAGTTCTGACAGATGGGATTTTCCACAGTTCTAGTTTGTGATGGAACAAAAAATGAAGGCTCTTAGTGAGCAAGTCAACCAATTGGAAGAACTGGTGGTTCACCAACACCAAGTCATACGTCAGTTATTCAACCAAGATCATGCTAGCCTCTTTCCTATTATTCCAAGTACTCCACCATGTACTCCAGAAAGTGAAACACTGTAGGATAAAATTGCAAAAAGAGGAAAAGCCAAAGCCCGTTGGGATTTAGACAACAAAAGGGAATTAACCTATTTAGGCCAACCAATGGAAGAGATATTGCAGATGCTAATCAATGAGAGAAGAATCACAGCTCTGCTACCTCCAATCAGCCCACGCCCAAGACGGTGTGATTTTAATGGAGTATGTCAATACCACTCCCACTCTTGCAGTCACAGCATTGAAGAATGTTGGGCACTCCTCCATTTTATTCAAAAACTAATTGACAGCGGTGTCCTACAGATGACAGATAATGATGATGTATTACTGGAGAGTGGGGACACAGTTCCTACAAAACGGAAGGAAATCATAGCAGTTATATCCTCTGAGGGGGATTTGGCTACCACATCACATGTAATTAAACCTTTTCAACTCAAAGGTGTTGAAAATCCTTTCAATGTGGCTGTGCCAAAGCCAATCGTATTGCCATTCAGGCCACAGTATCATGTTGTTAGTTTATAAAAGGTGCCATGGAATTATGGAGAGGCTGAAGGATCCACATCCGATATAGCTGCTGCAGTGTTGAAATAAAATCCACTATATCTTCCCCAACGAGTGATGAAGCCTACCATCAAGTCAAAGGGGAAAGTTCCCATGGAGAAGATTAAAGAATTCCTTCGTACTATGGGACACAATGAAGCCACAGTGGTTTTAAACTTGAAAGAAGCTCCACAACAGATTTCTATACTGGATCTAGTTTTCTCCTCAGAGGATCACCGGAAGGCCTTACTGAGAGTCTTAGAAGAAGCCCACCTGCCAAAAATAGTGGATGTTGAAAAGTTCCATCATCTGATTGATCACACCTTCAATAGTAATGTGATATCCTTCACTGATGATGACATACCCCCTGAAGGGATGGGTCATTGAAAACCATTGTGCATAGCGGTTATGTCCTCCGAATATATGGTAGGAGGAGTTCTGATAGATGGGAGATCGTCCTTAAACATCTGCCCTTATGCCACCTTAGAGAAGATAAACATCAATCTCAGTAGGATCCGAAGCAGTTATATAATTATCAAAGCTTTAAATGGATCCCGATGAAATGCTGTCGAAGATATTGAACTACCCGTGGAGATTGGTCCACATACATTCTATGTATCCTTTCATGTACTCAAGATAGATACATGATACAACCTACTCTTAAGAAGTCCATGGATTCATATGGCTGGAGCCATCCCTTCCACCCTTCATCAGCAGCTCAAATACATCATTGAAAGTAGCTTAGTAACTGTTAATGCTGAGCCAGAATGTCCTAAACAAGGTGACATACCACTCATCATTTTCAATGCAAAAGTTGAGCCTGTCAGCTTCCAGGCCCTTGAGGTGAGCAACACTCACTATCAACCCATTGGGGCGCCACCTCTAATATCCAGAGTTTCTACCGAGGTAATGTCGGCAAGTCAAGAAAAGATATCCTTGGGTTTTTAACCTAGACAAGGGTTAGGCAAGGATCATCAGGGCATTAAGCGCCCAATTCAAGTTACCAGTCAAACAGGGACATCCAAACTAGGCTATTATCCTGGGTCCCATCACTGGAATCCTCATAAACACAAACAGGTTCTGTCATCTTCAGCCATAGGGCGATAGCCTTCACCTATAGAAGTTGAATCTACACAGACTTCAGTAAAGGTTCCTGCCCATGTGGTTGCTATGCTAATTCCTAAGCCGATACCGGTCAAACGAAAGGAAGTCCTGATTCCCGACCCCGAAGTGGAGGAGAAGGAGCGTAGGCATAAGCTGGACATTGCAAGGCGGTTATCAAACATACGCATCATAGTTCATACGAAGGGTATGAACAGAGACATCCCGGATGATGATTGTCCAGACATCATAGTCATCATTCAGGAGAAGGAGGATGATAACAGCCCCTTCATCACAGTTATCCATCAGGACTTCACCCTTGGTAATTGGACCAGCACTCCTTGCATTTGCGGACAAGGGTAAAAAGGGCAGAAACTCCCTCTGCCCTGTAGATATCAATAACTGCTTACTTTTTATGTACAATATTAGAAGTTATTTTTGTCATTACATGCTAACATTTTGTATGATTTAACAATTTCATATATTAAGTTAAAGCATTTTGTTTCAGACTCTAAAGATAGATATGCCTAAACTTGCTGATGAGGTGCATATTCTCCACAAGGACTGTAACTTTGATGTAAAGTTGGACTCAGACTTGATGGAAATACAAGAGGACTATGAGATACCTTAGGAGATCAAAGAATGGGTTGAAGACAAACCCAAGCCAAATCTTGAAACCACCTCTTTCAACCTCGGAACATCAGAAAACCCCAAATAAATTCAGATTGGTACAGACCTTACTCTAAACCAAAGGAATGACATAGATACTCTATTGACCCAATTCCAGGATGTGTTTGCATGGACTCACGAAGACATGGTCGGTTTATCCACTGACATTATCATTCATCACCTCTCCATCAAAGAGGGATTCAAGCCAGTCAGGCAGAAGCTCAGGTGATTAAAACTTGAGTGGAGTTTAAAAGTTAAAGAAGAAATTGTGCAACAATTTTAAGCCGGCATCATCATGGTGTCAACATACCCTGAGTGGCTATCTAACATAGTCCCCGTGCCTAAATCTGGAAGAAAGGTGCGAGTTTGTGTGGATTACAAGGATCTGAATAAAGCTTATCTCAAAGACAAATTTCCTGTGCCATTCATCCACATACTCATTGACAATACATCTTAGTATGACATGTACTCCTTTGCAGATTGCTCTGTGGGGTACCATCAAATAATGGTTGCTAAAGAGGATCGTGAGAAAACTGCATTCATCACTCCTTGGGGATCCTTTTGCTACAGACGGTTGTCATTCGGCCTCATCAATGCCGGAGCTACCTACCAACGAGCCATGACGGCTCTTTTCCATGATTTAATGTACAAAGAGATAGAAATATATGTGGATGACATCATGTCAAGTCCCGAAGGGAGGAAGACCACCTAGACCATCTCAAAAAGCTCTTCAACAGGTTGCGTAAGTACAACTTGAAGTTGAATCCAGCCAAGTGCGCCTTTGGCATTAAATCAGGAAAGTTACTAGGATTCCTAGTCAGTCACAAAGGGATTGAACTGGATCCCACAAAAATCCAGGCCATCATAGAAATGACCATAGCTCAGACAGAGAAGGAAATACAAGGATTTATAGGAAAAATCAACTTTATCAGCCGATTCATCTCTCAACTCACAGCAACCTGTGAGCCTATTTTCAAGTTTTTAAGGAAGAAATCCTCCATGAAATGGAATGATGAATGTCAGAAAACCTTCCTTACAATCAAAGAGCAACTAATTAATGCTCCTATTTTGGTACCTCCCATGGATGGTATTCCCCTGTTCATGTACCTGTCCATCAATGACAATGCCATGGGTTGCATGCTGGGACAGAAATATGATAGAAGCCAAGAAAGATCTATCTATTACCTCAGCCAAAGATTCAGCAGCAGTGAACACAAGTACACTCTGATTGAGAAAATTTGTTGTGTTTTAGCATGGGCTTCCATGAGGTTACAACATTATCTCCATGGTCACACAACCCATCTCATATCCCGCGTGGATCCTCTCAAGTATGTATTCAACAAACCCATTGAACTATCGACTGTCCAAATAGCAGTTGATCCTACAATAATTTGACATTGTCTACATGACGCAAAAATCTATCAAAGGTGTTGGGTAAAAACTAATTACGTACAACACACAAGTATACGTGGTCAACAAGTAATATAATAGTAAGTAAAGTATCGTTCCCATAGAGACTTTAGTAAGAAATTAACCCTCACAATTACCAATTTCCTATTAATCCTAATTTTTTTAAACTAACCAATTTCAAGTTTGCAACTAAAAATATTAAAATCACCAAATAATCAACAAATCCTAAAAACTGAAATTTAAAACAAATATTGGAGAATTAGGCTTACGACTTCACTCTAAGCATCACTCTGATTATTACACATTTATTCCAGTTTAATTCACTATCCCAGTTTATTAATCAAGAACACGTATGTAGAACTAGCCACCTCTCGATGTACTAATACCGTATTAACTCAAATCCACAATTTTGATAGAATCAAGTTAAACACCTCAATCAACTAACTCACTATATCTCTATACGAATTATAATTAAAGAAGGTTTAAGTTCAAGTTCTTTATCTGATTACATGCGATGTCAAGCATATCTCTACCCTAACATTCATCAAGATTCTGTTTATTCACAAGATTCAAGAACACATACTATATTAATTAAGTCTAGACTCGTACTTCCTTTCTCGAATCCATACAAGTCCATAAAGAATTGTTGATCATGTAATTCATAAATTCAAGCTCAAATTAATATAGATAAACTGAATAATAACTTATTAAACTAAAAATCAAAGATTACATAACCATTGTTCCACTTAAAGATTCGTCATAAGCCTAAAAAGTACTTAGTTCATCATCAATGAAATAATAACTGAATAAATTAAAGATATCATCCTTCCAATTACAAATATAAAACTAGAGAATAAGTATAATTCAGAACACCCTTCACTTTAGCCTTAATCTGCAATTGATATGAAAATCCTTCAAAATCTTCACTTCAATGCTTGCTCCAAAATCTGTCCTTAATCTCTATTTATTGCCTTGCCTGATGTTGATCTTGTTGTCTGATGTTCAATATATATCCAATGCATGCATTTTCTGGTTTCAATCCCACACCATCTAGAGTCCTAAAGCATTTCAAGTACTAAAACTCACGTCCTAACAGTGTTTGAAACAACTTAGACCTTTTCTCTAATTCAGGACCCCCCCCCCGTGAAGTATTAGCTACATGAGGCCATACCGTGCTTAGCTCTCTATAATTTGAGTTAAAGACCCCCCGCTCCATCGGGGGTTTTGTATGGGAAATAGCCCTCCCTGGCAGGGGTGGCTTTTGACTTCTATCCTGTTTTGCTCATTTTCTTGCCACAATGCACCTTAACTCCACCCTTTTTGATCAATTGTAACACCACCAAACCTACACACAAAATAACACTAAACAAATAAAAACAAACATAAAAACAAGGAATTAACATCGATTACACTTGCATTAGGAACCGATTCGCGGGTAGAAATCCCATTTATCAAAATCCCCTAAACTTAAACCGTGCTAGTCCTCGAGCACAAAACAAAACTAACATGCTATAAAATGAAATGTAATGATATTTAATGCATCTAATCTAAATTACTACAAATCCAACAATATCATAGAATCAAAAGTATTCCTTTGGCCTCAAAGAAATCAAGGAAAAACTACAACACTTCATATCAAAACCAATAAATAACTCCTTATCAATCCTCGAACCTTAGACCATCATCACTGATATAGTGTGTTTGTGATCAACATCTATACTAACTGATACTAATTCAAATTCAATACATAACCAATCACTTATCAGGAATCATACAGATTAAACTCAAAAGTTTCAAAAACAGACAAGTTTCAACTAAAATCAAACATTCACCTAGATTAGAGGTCCAAATAGGGTACTCGTGCTTTCTTTTTCATTCACGGGGGCTCTTTGCTCTTATTTCCCATTTCTCTTCTTTTTTTCTTTTTTTTATAGATAGATGGCTGGTGAGTGCATTTTATGCTCCATCTCACGTCTGTGTTTATGGGGAGTATGTTTCACATTTCTTCTCAACCCACCACAAGACTCAACTCGATATTCTTTTATTCTTTTTTTCTCTTTTTTTTCTAAAGCTTATATACCCCCACTTTTTCCCCTAAACTTAGTTTCTTGCCTAATTCTTTGTCTTTACTGCCATTTCTTGTCATTCTCTTATTTACACTCGCATTATCCTTTAGAAACTCTTTATATATCAATTTGAACTATTCAGTCGACATATGTGTTATTAACGTGTTACCCTTTGTATACCAGTTTCAAACATGCTAAAGATTCAATTCATAGCTCAAAATTACATCCTAGTTCTAATATTGGGTACTGTATTTATCTACTTAATCCCAATCTCATCATTGGCCAAAATAAAAAAGAATTACAACAACTGTTGGACATATGCAATAATGTTATATGGCAAACATAACATAACTGTGACGCCCCCAAAATAGGTATACAACACCCATTCTGAGTCGCCAAAATACATGGTATAGAAAACAAACTACAACTTTGACAATACAGATGTCGTGTAGAATACGACAATACAACTGTGAGTTTGAATACAAATATTGTCTTCTAGACAATATACACACCCAAATAAGTCCTCATTAATTATTCATACACTATTTTACAGAAGTAGTGAGGACAGCTAAAACATCTTCCTAGAACCATCACTCCATACCCCACTTTCGATCCTCGCTATGTTCTCACCTCCCGAGAAGAAAAATGGAACAAAAAGGAAAAGGGTGAGCTCAACTAGCCCAGTAAAGATTATTATGACTAAGATAATATACAACAAATTATCGTTAGTCTTCAACAGGGAAAAATCTAATAGAATACAATAGACAACAAGTTTTAGATCAACAAATGCAATGAAATAAACAATCCATTAGAAGAGTCACGTAGAGAAAGAATTCTACTGCCTTCTAAGGTTTAAAAGTCCATCATCAATAGTTTATCCTGTAATAACAATCAATATATCTTTAATCATCTTTGCACTACTGCCAAAAGATATTCATTTGTATCACCAGATTGGTCATGTTCATCTCAACACTGCTCATCTTTGCACTACAGCCAAAGATATTCATCGATTAATCGTTCATCTTTGCACTACTGTGCCAAAGATATTCATTTATATCACCATTTAGGGTGAGGATGATGAAAACATTTTAAAGAAACGAATCCAAAGAAACAAAATGACAAGGATTAAGGATTAAGGATTCGTACTTTGTTTTACCCATGTCCAAAAATACTTGAAAATAATCATTTTGGTGTAAAATTCAAGAATGATCAAAACATGGATACAATCAAAGCTAGTATCCGAATAGATATTTTGGACAAAAAGAAAAAATTTCATTTTTCGGTGAATAGTCTTAGTATTCGTGAATAGTGTCATCGATATCGTGAATAGTTCCGTATCGTGAATAGTAACTCCCAGACACAACAAGTTCCAAATTTGATAAAAAGTTCACCAATACTTGGCGTAATGATATTGAAGAAAAATATCATTTAAGAAGAAAATAATACCCACTTACCTCAAAATAATCGTATTTATTTGAATTTCGGTATATAGTCTTGAGAACCCATGACAGATAGCAACACTCAAAGTATACTCACAAGAATACGCTTCGATAATTTAGAGAGAGAAAGAGAGAAAACTTAGTTTCGGTGTGATTTTCAATTCTAACTTAGCCCTCTATTTATAGGAAAATGTTAGAACGCCTGAAGGAGACTAAATTAATAAATTATTATTATTAAAATCAAAATTTCTACGCATGCTTTCAGCCCCTCAATGCTGAAAATTTCAGCGACCCATGTGCATTCAACACCCACCAAAAAAGTGGGTCCCACCATAATTAATAAAAAAAAATTATTTTATTTTCCGTAACTTCAATAATTCATAGAAAATAGCCCGTTTATCAGAAAAATTGAAACTCGCGACTTTCCATGGGAAATCCCATTCTCTACAACTTTGCGAAGGAAATTTTTCCAAATTCCAAATGTAAATTGACCAAATCCATAAGCAGACGATTTTACGATCTATAATCAATTTTCTATCAAGAATTGTGTCCACCGACACACAAAAACATATGTTAAACATTTAATGCCACAAAATACTCTACCTCCTCATATACTCATATATCCCACAATCATTATAAAATATCACCGTTAATATATTATTAAAATAATATATTTAAATGTATTATTTTATCGTAAAAGATAAAATATTAATTTTCAACAATTGTCACATTAAAACTTTTCTCCATCTATATCCACATAAAATAAATATTTTCTTTATCATAATAATCAATAATTAATTATTCAAAATAATATTACGTAATCACGATCTCGACAACCGTGTCGCTCCTCGGAAAGAGGGGCTTTCCAATAAGGATTTCTCCTTCTTGGCGCCGCAATTAGGTGACCAAACCTCTCCTTAGATGTAACTTTCTAGACATTGCCAATAATGTTATCGATAATATTATTCAAATAATATGAATTATTGATTTGATAATGGAAAATCTTGTGTAATGACAATTATTGAAACAATAATAATATAAATATCAATGCAATTAATTATTGAATCAATAAGATAAAATAATGAACAATTAATTATCGTAACAATTATTGAGTAGTGCCTTCTTACGTAAGGATCAATAATTCAACAATATCTGTAATACCGTGTGGTAACTCTTTTGTGCAACCACAGCAGACATTCTTTGTATTTTAACCACCGTGTAACCCAACAATTGTTAATTGTAACAATTTACTGTAGTTATTTATAAAACTCAATCTTTGTTATTTTCTTTCATCCAACCGCTTTTAGTTATGGGGCCCACCAATGATCTAGGCCGTCGCATTTGGAGATTCCGACAAAAAGAATATTCCACGACCAAACGAATATTCCCAAAACAATAATGAATATTTTATAACCACTTGCTTATTTTGTAAACTTTGCACATTTCACCCATAACCAAAGAATTATATCAAATTAACCCTTATTAATTTAGAATAATGAATAAAGAAAAATTCAATTTTATTTATAATAAGTTGGGGTCTTACAACCTCCCTCCTTATGAAATTTAGTCCTCGAAATTGACATACGATACTGGTATATCGAAAAGGTGAGGGTACCTTGCTTTCATCTCCGATTCCAACTCCCATGTCATTTCCTCAATTGCATGGTTTCTCCACAAAACCTTAACTTGTGGTATAACCTTCGTATGTAAGACATGCTCTTCCTATCCAAAATCTCAACAGTATCTCCTCGTAGGTTAAATCTTCCATTATCTCGTCTGCGGTTCTAATGCAATAATGTGGTTCGGTCTTTCACATATTTACGAAGCATAGATATGTGGAATACATTGTGAACACGAGACATACTTGGAGGTAACGCGAGTCTATAGGCTACGCTCCTATTCTTGGTCAAGAATCTCAAATGGACCAACAAACCTTGGATTGAGCTTTGCTCTTTTCCCAAATCTTGTAACTCCCTTCCATGGAGCAATACGTAACAATACATGATCTCCAATATTAAACTCCACGTCCTTTTCTATGAAGATCGGCATAACTCTTTTGTCGATCTTGTGAAGTTTGAATCGTTGTCGAATCATTTGGATCTTTTACGTAGTCATGCATACTAATTCTGGTCCCAACAATATTGCTTCTCCACCTCGTCCCCAAAGATCTTCGGAGAACGACATTTTAAATCCATACAACGCCTCAAATGGAGCCATCCCTATACTTGCTTGATAACTGTTGTTGTAGGAGAATTCCACCATGGTAGGTACTTATCCCAACTTCCTTTGAAATCTAGGACACGAGTCTTAATAGATCTTCAAGGGTTTGAATAGTCCTCTCGATTGTCCGTCCGCTTGAGGATGGTATCTTTGAATCAATCGTAAATCCGTGCCCATAGCTTTACGCAAGCTAACCCAAAATCTTGAAGTGAATCTCTAGGTCACGATCCGAAACTATGGATACCGGCATGCCATGCAATCGTATAATCTCATTCACGTACATACTGAACAAGACGTTCAAGGGAATAAGTCTCGCGTATCGGTGAAAAATGGGCGACTTGGTTAATCTATCAACAATAACCCAAATTGCATCTACGCCTTGAGAAACTTTGGGAAGACCTGTAACAAAATCCATAGTAATGTGTTCCCATTTCCATTTCAGAATCTCAAGTGGTTGCAATGGACCTTTTGGCACTTGATGCTCCGCCTTTACACGTTGACAGGTTAAACATCTTGAGATAAACTCCGCAATCTCTCTCTTCATATTGTTCCACCAAAATGTATGTCAAATATCATGATACATTTTGGTACTTCCGAGATGGATTGCAAGCGGGGTGTTGTGTGCCTCCATCATGATTTTATGCTTCAGGTCGTAATCGTTAGGAACGCAAAAAGTCTAGAATTGACTCAAGTATTCCTTCCTCATCAATTCTTGCTTCCTAATAGATCCTTCTTGCACTTTCTTCTTCATACGCGCATCATTGGTGTCCGTAGCTTGAAGCGCTTTAACTTTATCGATTAAAGTCGGTTCTACTTGTATATTCGCCATCATTATGTGGGTCCCTGAAGTCTTTAATTCTACCTCCATCCTTTGCAAGTCATACAAAATGGGCCTTTGCGTTGACAATATCGCACTTTTCGTACTTGCATATGATCTTCTACTTAATCGTCACTACTACGTTCGCTTTTCCAGGATGATATTGAATAGTGTGATCGTAATCTTTTAACAGCTCCAGCCAACGTCGTTGCCGCATGTTGAGTTCTTTTTGGGTGAAGAAATATTTGAGGCTTTTATGGTCCGTATAAATCTCCACTTTCTCTCCATACAAGTAGTGTCTCCATATCTTCAACGCGAATACGACTGCTGCCAACTCTAGATCATGAGTAGGATAATTCCTCTCATATTCTTTGAGTTGTCGTGAGGCATAGGCTATGACTTTCCCATGTTGCATGAGAACACATCCTAACCCCTTGCCAGAAGCATCGTCAGAGATAACAAATCCATCCGAACCGGATGGTATTGTCGAAACAGTGCTTAGAAATGAGTCTCCTCTTGAGCTCTTGGAAGCTATTCTCGCATTCCTCGCTCCATAAGAATTTTGCATCCTTCCGAGTCAGCTGAGTTAACGGAGTAGCGATTCGAGAAAATCCTTCCACAAATCTCCGATAATAACCAAATAAGCCGTAAAAGTCACGTACTTGATCTGGCCAAACTTCGGTTGCTCCCAACTTTGTATTGCTTCAATCTTCGTCGGGTCAACAGATACTCCTTGTTTTGACACCACGTGCCCAAGGAATGCTACTTCCTCGAGCCAGAACTCGCATTTCTTCAGCTTGGCATAAAGCTTGTGTTCACGAAGTCTTTGTAGTACCAACTTCAAATGGTGCTCATGATCTTCACGGCTTTTGGAATAGATGAGGATGTCATCAATAAAGACAACAATGAACCCGATCCAAATATTCCTTAAATACACGGTTCATCATATCCATGAAAGCAAAGCGGAGCATTAGTCAATCCAAAAGACATGACCAAGAATTCATAATGCCCAGTGCTCGAGTCCTCGAATGCCGCCTTTTGGAATATCCTCGGTTTTAATCTTCACCGATGATGATATCCGTAGCGAAGATCGATCTTTGAAAAGAATTGCGCTCCTTATAATCGGGTCGAACAGTCATCAATGCGAGGTAAAGCGGATACCTATTCTTGATGGTGACATGGTTCAATTCTCGATAGTCAATACAAAATCGCATACTCCCGTCTTTCTTCTTTACTGAATAAAACAGAGCACCCCAAGGAGACGTCTTTAGACTTAAATGAAACCGATGTCTAATAACTCCCGTAGTTGGACTTTTAACTCCACAAGTTCAATAGGAGCCATTCGATATGGGGTTTTAGAAATGGGCTTTGTACGGTTCAAGGTCAATAAAGAATTCAACATCACGCTTACGGGGTAGACCGGGAAGCTCTTCAGAAATACATCAGGGAATTCTTTAACCACAGAAATATTATTCAAATCTGACTTGTCTTTATTCAAATCCATAACATGGGCTAAGAAAGCTTGGCATCCGTTTTTCAATAAACGAATAGCTTTGTGGCTTGATATGACAGTGACTGATTTTAGTGGTTTAGTGGTTTGAATTCGTATGACAGGTTGGTTGGGAATATGAAAACTAACAACCTTACGAAAACAATCAATTTTGGCATGATGAGTGGTTAACAAATCAATTCCTAAAATCACATCAAAAGCAAGTATCTTTAAAGAGATAAGATCAACAGGTAATGTGATAGTGCCAACTTGGATCATGCAAGATTTATAAACTGTAGATGTAACGAAGGTTTCACCCAACGGAGTTTCAACAGATAAATCAAAATCTAATTTCTCCGGAGTCAAGTTTAAACGTTGAGCACAAGCAGGAGAGATAAAAGAATGGGTAGAACCGGTATCTAGTAAGGTATAAACTTCACAAGAATTCAAGATTAGCTTACCCGTGATCACCTCGTTCGGGTTCCTCACGTTTTGTCCAGTCACGACAAACGCTCTTCCAGGAACCGCTGATTTCGACTTATCCGGACAGCCCTTGAATCACCACTCCTGCTGAACAAGGTTTCGCGATAGTACAATCTCGAGCGATGTGGCCTTCCTTTCCACAAATTGTAACATACCTTGGATTGTTGTGGACGGTTTGAATGATATGTCCCTCCTTCCGCATTTGTAACATCTAACCTGGCGGTCGTTCTCCTCCCCTAGCATTTGTTGTTGGTCTTTGGTGCTTGGTTGATATCTTCCCGTCATTGTTGAATCTTCTTTTCCGAAATTTCCACTTGATTCACTTCTCCTATTATCATGTCCACGATTACCACCGAGTGGTTACCGCCTTTGTCCGTATTCTTTCCTCCTCATTTGGGTTATCATCGTTCTGATGACTACCCTGATTGTGGTCCCTCGGTTGAGTATACTCACTATCTCGTTCTAATAACTGAGCCCTGTTGACAACATCTGAATACAGAGAAAATTTATGAGAGATAAGGTATTGACGAATCTCTGGTTTTAGACCTCTCAGAAACATACGCGTCATTCGTTCCTCATTCTCCACCAAATGAGGTGCAAACCTGGATAACTCTGCGAACTTTGCCTCGTACTGAGACACCGTCATGTTGTTCTGTTCGAGTCTAATAAACTCTACCTCCTTCATATGACGAATACTTTCTGGAAAGTACTTGTCATTGAACAGTTTCTGAAATCTTTCCCAAGACATGTTAAGTGCATCTGGCTGGGTACGCTTCACAGATTCCCACCAGTAATCTGCTTCACCACGAAACATAAAGGTGGCGAATGGAACCTTCTGTTCCTCCGTGCACCCCAAGACATCGAATATCTTGGTAATTTGCTTGACCCACGTTTCTGCCTTGATCGGATCCGGCTTTTCCATGGAAATCTGGTGGTCCCAACTCCTTAAACTGCTTGGCTGTGACAGACCGTGCATTGCCATCATTTCCACCCGTATTTTGTACACGAGTCTCCCTTGTCTGATTTTGCATGAACTGCAAAAAGCTTCTAAACATCCCGTCGTTCATCATTTGCTCAGTGGCGTTGTTCACAGGAGGAACATTGCCAGCCTGTTGCACGTTCTCCTCGTTGGTGAGTACCGGCGTCTCCACGGTCTCATAAACTCCATTGTTAACGTTCTCAGCAGCCATTCTTAAATACTGCCATAAAACAAGGGTTAATTAAACAAATTAACATATCACATAATATCCTATATTATGACCGACCAACAAATAAGCTTAGGTAGGACACACTAGCGAAGGATTTACTCGTCTCTCCCTCCTAGTTCTATTCCCCGATCTCCGCTTGCCAGAGATCATATCCTAAGCTCGATACCAACCGTGACGCCCCAAAATAGGTATACAACACCCATTCTGAGTCGCCAAAATACATGGTATAGAAAACAAACTACAACTTTGATAATACAGATGTAGGTGTAGAATACGACAATACAACTGTGAGTTTGAATACAAATATTGTCTTCTGTACAATATACACACCCAAATAAGTCCTCATTAATTATTCATACACTATTTTACGAGAAAAGGGTGAGCTCAACTAGCCCAAGAAAGAATATTATGACTAAGATAATATACAACAAATTATCATTAGTCTTCAACAGGAAAAATCTAATAGAATACAATAGACAACAAGTTTTAGATCAACAAATGCAATGGAAGCTTGACAATCCATTAGAAGAGTCACGTGAGAGAAAGAATTCTACCGTCTTTCTAAGGTTTAAAAGTCCATCATCAATAGTTTATCCTTGTAATAACAATCAATATACATCTTTAATCATCTTTTGCACTACAGCCAAAGTTATTCATTTGTATCACCAATTGGTCATGTTCATCTCAACACTGCTCATCTTTGCACTACGTGCCAAAGATATTCATCGATTAATCGTTCATCTTTGCACTACAAAGCCAAAGATATTCATTTATATCACCATTTAGGACCGAGGATGATGAAAACATTTTTAAAGAAACGAATCCAAAGAAACAAAATGACAAGGATTAAGGATTAAGGATTCGTACTTTGTTTTACCCATGTCCAAAAATACTTCGAAAATAATCGTTTTGGTGTAAAATTCAAGAATGATCAAAACATGGATACAATCAAAGCTAGTATCCAGAATAGATATTTTGGACAAAAAGAAAAAATTTTCATTTTTCGGTGAATAGTCTGCGTGATTCGTGAATAATGTCGATATCGTGAATAAGTCCGTAGATACGTGAATAGTAACTCCCCGACACAACAAGTTCCAAATTTGATAAAAAAGTTCACCAATAATTCGGCATAATGATATTGAAGAAAAAATATCATTTAAGAAGAAAATAATACCCTTACCTCAAAATAATCGTACTTCTGACTGAATTTCGGTATAGTGCTGACAGAAACCCACACTGTATAGCAACACTCAAAGTATACTCACAAGAATACACTCGATAATTTAGGGAGAGAAAGAGAGAAAACTTAGTTTCTGGTGTGATTTTCAATTCTAACTTAGCCCTCTATTTATAGGAAAATGTTAGAACGCCAAAGGAGACTAAATTAATAAATTATTATTATTAAAAATCAAAATTTCTACGCATGCTTTCAGCCCTCAATGCTGAAAATTTCAGCAACCATGTGCATTCAACACCCACCAAAAAGTGGGTCCCACCATAATTAATAAAAAAATTATTTTATTTTCCGTAACTTCAATAATTCATAGAAAATAGCCCGTTTATCAGAAAAATTGAACTCGCGACTTTCCATGGGAAATCCCATTCTCTACAACTTTACGTAGAAATTTTTCCAAATTCCAAATGTAAAATTGACCAAAATCCATAAACGGACGATTTTACGATTATAAATCAATTTTCTATCAAGAATTGTGTCCACCGAACACACAAAACATATGTTAAACATTTAATGCCACAAAATACTCTACCTCCTCATATACTCATATATTCCACAATCATTATAAAAATATCACCGTTAATATATTATTAAAATAATATATTTAAATGTATTATTTTATCGAAAAAGATAAAATATTAATTTTCAACAATTGTCACATTAAAATTTTCTCCATCTATATCCACATAAAATAAATATTTTCTTTATCATAATAATCAATAATTTATTATTCAAAAATAATATTACAGAATCACAAGATCTTTGCAACCGTGTAGCTCCTCAGAAAGAGGGGGCTTTCGAATAAGGATTTCTCCTCATCTTGGCAATTAATTAGGTGACCAAACCTCTCCTTAGATGTAACTTTCTAGACATTGACAATAATGTTATCGATAATATTATTCAAATAATATGAATTATTGATTTGATAATGGAAAATACTTGTAATGACAATTATTGAAACAATAATAATATAAATATCAATGCGACAATTATTGAATCAATAAGATAAAATAATGAATAAGTAATTCTCGTAACAATTATTGAGTAGTGCCTTCTTACGTAAGGATCAATAATTCAACAATCTTGTATGCAATCTGGTGCTACTATGCAACCACGCCAGCGTATTCTTGTATTTTAACCACTAGGTAACCCAACAATGTTAATTCAGAACAATTTACTGTACCGTTATTTATAAAACTCAATCTTTGTCGCTTTCTTTCATCCAACCGCTTTTCCGTTATGGGGCCCACTAATGACTCGCCACTATCGTCGCGGAGATTCCCGACAAAAAATATTCCACGACCAAACGAATATTCCCCGACAATAATGAATATTTTATAACCACTTGCTTATTTTGTAAACTTTGCACATTTCACCCATAACCAAAGAATTATATCAAATTAACCCTTATTAATTTAGAATAATGAATAAAGAAAAATTCAATTTTATTTATAATAAGTTGGGGTCTTACAATAACATGCTGCAAGAAATAAATAACAACTATTTATGATCCTAAGCTACTATGCAACTACATGACTACATGAATGCAAACATGAAACTAAACTAAATCCCCCAAACTTGAAAACTACAATGTCCTCATTGTATTGATAAAATAATAATGTGTGAGGACTTCCCTATAATCGCTTAAGTCTGGGTTGGTGGTGGTTGTTCTTCTTCATCAGAGTCACTTGGTTATGGGAATTAGGCATTTGGATTGAAGCTCTGGAGCGTCGCATTCAATGAAGCGAAGGACGTATTCATAGCCTCAAACATGTGGTCCTGCCTCGCTGCTAGTCTTCGCATTTCTCGTCGTGCCTCCTTGTTTTGTTCATCCAGTTTTTGTTAAAAGTGTAGGAATTGAGTGCTAGGGTTGTGTGCCGCCTCTGTTCCTTGCTCTCTCATTATCACATCCTCCTAAAACTCATCATCATCTGAGGTGTCTTCAGCGTCAGCCTTGTCCTCCGAAGCTGAGGGAAATATAAAGTCTACTCCTCTTGGATGTGACTTACTCCCGGCCCACACCGCATACCACGTAATCATTCTAGAATCTAGTAGCTAAAGCGGCATCTGAGTGGGTTCATCATCAGACCATCTAACACCCACTTGACAACACAACCCACAAATGAGTGATGGGTGTGGCAAGCCGCCTAAGAAATTTCCTCGTAAGCATTGTCGAATTGAAAAACTGATTATAGCCCCTATGTCAATGATGAAATTTTGCACAATTGCATATAAGAGTAATGCCTTTTCTTTGGTCACACCCGATGTGTGTGTGGATGGAAATAGCATCCATGTTATTCCCAGCTTAGTCATTTCCTTCAGAATAGCCTCAAAGTCAGGATCGTTGTCACGTAAGTTAACGTACTGGCAATGTCTCGGTACTCTTAACTGGTAGTAAATGTTGATAGCGTCGGCACTGAAAGGAACGAGCCTCCCCCGCACAAAAGCATTGAATGGAGCCTTATCTTCGGCGTTAGCATAAAATTCTTTGACCACACTCACAACTATGGGATCGGGCTCTTCCGTGAACTTATTCCAACCTTCTGATATATTTGTTGCATCATTTCACCATCGACATGGTCCGGTGCCAACCCCCGCTCCGGTGTAAGTGCTTTTGCGACCATGTAGTCATAACGGTTAGCGGCGGCGACACTTTTGAATTTTCTCTGATCAAAGGTCTGTGTTGGTTGTGAAGACCTTGAACTTTCTCCCCTTTGTCTTTTTGATGTGGGTTGAGACGCCATTGAATTGAAACTCAGGAATCTTTAACAACAAAATTTCCCCCAATCTTCACTCACACAATCTGTCAAACACTTGGTGTGCACACTGTTTTAACTTCCCAAACTTGATGATTTTATGGCAACTATGGTGATAGAGAATGAAGAATTGGAAGATAAGTAACCCACTCTCAAGTCCAATACACTTTCCTCAATAAGAACCCTAATTCGTAGCTTTTGGAGTTGGAATTAAATTTATGTGGTGAAATTAGGTTATGAGGGAATGAATTTATAGAAATGGTGTGATGGAGAGGAATAGGAGTAATGGATTGAAGTAGTGGGTAACTATGTTAATGTAGTGGAGTGATGGAGATGTAGTTTCCAAAACGTGGGTGTAGAATGGGTTGATTATGGATGGGAGTGGGAGTTTTAATTGAGGAAGAAGTGGTAGTGGCACTTTATTGTAATCACTTGAGAAAAAGCTGTTCGAATCCAGACCCTACTTCAATGGGTACTATATGCTTTATAGGCCCACCCCAACGGGCATGCACACTGTCAACAAGATTGGGAGACCCCCGCCCCGGCGTGGGTAATAAGCTTGTAGGGGCTGGCCCCGGCGGGCTATTGTTCTGCAATTTGCCTCTGTTTTACTTATGTATTCCCTTCAACTCCAAACCATGATCATATTAAGATCCTGTAATACCATGCAACATAAATGTGAGTAGATTTTGAGCAATTTTAAAGCACGTTGATAAGATTATCTAGAAAATGCAACTTAACTAATTATTTAATGAACTTATTCTATATTACTAATTATTCTAAACTATAAATTGACGGTCATGAATAAAAATATGAAGAATAAAAGTATGATTGGGTTGCCTCCCAATTAGCGCTTGATTTTAAGTCGTTCAGCCTGACTACACCCTGTTTATGGTACATCGGCTAGTGTGATTGCAATGACATCCATGTTTAAATCACCACCTCAATAATGCTTTAGCCTTTGATGTGACGCCCCCAAAATTAGGTATACATCACCCATCTTGAGTCGCCAGATACATGGTACAGAATTCAAAAACAACTTAATAATACAACTGTCATGTACAATACGACAAAACATAAGCTGTGAGTTTGAATAAAAATATTGTCTACTAGAGATTATACAAACTCAAAAGGAGTCCTCATTACAATTATCATCACACTATTTCACAGAATAGTGAGGACTACTAATGCTATCATCTGGTCCGTCACTCCGTTCCCCGACTAGTCCCTGCTACGTTCTCATTTCCTGAAGAGAACAATAAATGTAAAAGGGTGAGCTCAACTAGCCCAGTAGGAAATATTATGACTAAGATAATGCAGAATATATTATCGTTAGCCTTCAACAGTGTTAAACTGATACAATATAACAACCATCAAGTATAACTGCAGCGGAACAAGCAATCCAATAAAAAAGTCAAGTAGAGAATAAAATCTACTATCTTTTATGATTTAGAAGGTTTTTCATCACTTTTATCGCTGGGACTTAGCTTAATAAATAATCCACATCATCGAATCACCCCTGCACTATGGTCAAGGATATTCTTTAGTATCACGACCACAATTATCCATGCACTACGGGCCAAGAATATTTGTGTATACATTAATGGTCACGATCATGCCAACAACTGTCCATCAATGCACTATGGGCCAATGAGGACTTTTACCACATTATTTATAACATTACGGTTATGATTACACCGAATAATCCCTGGTCATAATCATACCAAGTCCATCTATGCACTATAGGCCACATATGACTTTCAACAAAATATAAACATGAGGATGATGACAATGATATAAGAATTCAATAAAACAAGTTCAAGAATTATTTTATCCAGGAACTAATAACGTCCAAATTGTCAACATGATACTGCTTTGTAGAGTAGAATTCAAGAATGCTCAGAAGAATATTTCCATGAAAAGATACTGGATGAAGCGCAAATATAAAGGATATTCCACCAATTTCATTAAGTATAGAAGTCAAAATTTTAACCAACTGAGTATAATAAGGAATGGAATAATAAAAGAAATCACCAGGCATGCGATAGACCGCACAGGTAGGTTATTCCAACAGAATAATAAATAACGGAATCGTCCCCGCAGAAAACGCATGCATGTGATATATTCAAATGAATAATAAAGACGCGGAATCCCATCAGTAAAACGCACAAAACAGGATATTCCAATGTAATAATAAAGAAGGCGGAATCGAACTCGGCGTAAAAGCGATAGATAGGATATTCAAATGAAAAAAATAAAGACGGAATCAGTCCGGTAAAAGCGTAAAAGACGAGGATATTCCAACGGAATAATAATAAAGACGGAATCGGTCCGGCGTAGAACGCGTAGACGGATATTCCAATGAGAATAATAAAGATTTAAACCCAGTCCCAAGGTGAAACGCATTGCAGACGTGATGTTCCAACAGAATGATAAAAAATGGAACAACAGAAGAATTTCACAAAATATAGGGTAGCCCGCATATACAGGTTATTCCAACAGAATAATAAGAATGGAATAACAGAAGTTCTCTTCATAGATAAGAAAGAAATAATACTCCCTACCTTGGAAAAAACTGGATACTGGAGTAGTGAGGTAGCATACTTCTCTTCTTCTTTCTCTCTATAATTTCTCTCTATAATAATCGCTCTAAAGCTTTTGTGAATTGGTGAGAAATGAAGGAAGAATGAACTTCTATTTATAGGAAAATATAGTTTCGATAATTGCACATTTTGGGGCTCAAAATATTACAGTACAATACCTCCAACTTTTCTTTTATTTTAATTTAGTCCTGCAAGTATTATCAATCTTGCACCAACTCCCCTAATAGTAAATAATGTGAATCAATAGTTCAATTATGTGAATCAATAGTATAATCATGTGAAAAATACGAATTACAGTATAGTACCTCCATCTATACCTCCATTTTTAACTTAGTCATGCAAGTATTATCAATCTTGCACTAACTCCCCTAATAGTAAATAATGTGATTCAATAGTACACATATGTGAACAAATAGTTATATAAGCATGTGAATTAGTAGCAATTAATTGCTCATTTATCCGATAAATTACCCGATTTATCAATATAACCCCTAGACATCAATTATCATCGGAATAAATGTCGATTTTCACTAACACAAACAATTCCAACATAATGAAACTATTTTTATCAAAAATATAAATTTTGAAATTTCAAAGTTTAAGTTTTCCCGAAAAAGTCAACTGTTGAATTTTTGACCAAATAGTGAATCCAGGAAAATTTTGTGTTTATAGACTATGAAAGTTTGTCCTCCCCTTCTTATGAAAGTTTGTCCTCGAAATTAGGGTGCGTACCTGGTATGTCGAAGAGGTGAGGATACATTGATTTCATTTCAGATTCTAACTCCCAGGTCATTTCCTCAACATCATGGTTTCTCCACAAAACTTTAACTTGATGTATAACCTTGGAGCGTAGAATATGTTCCTTCTTATCCAAGATTTTAACAGGAACCTCTTCATACGTTAAATCTTCCTCTATTTCGTCCGATTCTAACTCAATAATGTGGTTCAGGTCTTTCACATATTTACGTAACATGGATATGTGAAAAATATTATGAACACGAGACATACTTGGCGGTAACGCAAGTCTATAGGCCACAGTTCCTACTCGACCGAGGATTAAAAATGGGCCAATGAATCGAGGATTGAGCTTTCATCTCTTTCCAAATCTTGTAACTCCTTTCCATGGAGCAACACGTAACAACACATGATCTCCAATATCGAATTCTACGTCCTTTTGATGAAGATCAGCATAACTCTTGTAACGACCGAGAAATTCGGATCTTATTGTAAAATGATTTTATTAAGTTAAATAATAATAAAATCATATTCCATGTGTTATCAAGATGGTGGTCATTGTATAACCTATTGATGTTAGAATATCGTAGTATTTGAGCTACGTGGATGAATTAAAGTGTTTGAATTTCCAAGACAAAAATAAAAGTTTTTCGAGGAATTTTCCAAAAAACACTATTCATCGGTATTTGCTCGGGATATAATTTTGAGTTTCCGAGAAATACGTAATGATGAAATAACAAGTTAAGATGGATTATGTAATAAAAATCTAGTTATGGAAAAAGTAATAATTCGTTTGTGGACTTAAATAATACACGTTAAGTAAAGCGAAATGTTAAGGAATAAGTAATAATTGTATGATACTTGGTATTGTACGAAGTAATGAAAGCAAGTATAATACGAAGTATTATACGAGTTTGTATGAAGGATGAAATACCGTATATAAATTCTATAAGAATTAGAATACGAAAATAATACATCAACAATATGTATTAAGAAATGTTAATGGACTTGGATGATTGGTTAACAATTATATACAAGTCCAAGTGAATTAGAGAGAAAAGCCCAATTATTGAATTAATGAACCAACTAGTGTTTGCTAATGTAAAGCCCAAAGAGGGAATTAATGCAAGCCCAAGCTAAAATCCATGGATTGTATAACCCATGGGGCAAACCATATTGATATGGTTAATGTGTGGTGACCAAGTGATGTGGTGATCAAGTAAGTGTGGTGAGCAAGTTAATGTAATGACCAAGACTTATGAGGGGTGGTCAAGCATAAGATAAGTGTTGTGTTAGACAAGTAATGAATAGTAAGGAGATGGCTTAAGGAGGTGGGATGTTTTAAAGACCAAACTACCCTAACCTTGGAAAGTCTATAAATAGAAGAGCTTTGCTAGCCATTTGTTGGTTGATCAATTAATCCAACACATCTAAAGTGCTTAAGTGTTAGAGAGAATAAGCTAGCAATAAGTCACTTCCATAAGTCAAGAAGAAGAAGAAGCTATTTATCAAAGACTTCAAGAGTAAGACCTCTTCTCCAATTATCTTCTATCTCTATTCATGATAGGATGATAAGAAAAGTTAGATTAAGAAACATGAATGAATAAGTATTAAACTTAAGCCAATTAAGTTGGCAATAAGTCATTTGAACTTATAAAATTTATAAACTTATTATAAGTTAACCTTGAATGTTAAGTATGAAAATATGAACTTGTGATGAGTTTAGTAAGAAAAGTGAATTAAAGAACTTATATGATTATATGTATCATGTATATCTAAATAAAGTTATATATGAAGAACATGTAAAGTATGATGATTGAGAAACCTTAATTGTCATAAGTCATGAATAATCAAATCTTAAGTAGTTTATAAAATGACAAGTTATAAGCTCATGAAAAATAAGTCCAAAATCCAACGATGAATATAAATTGTTGTATTAAGTAGGTTGAGATGTTCACATGATGAATGAAGTTCATTTGTAATGTTGAGCAAATCATAAGAATAAAGAAATGCCAGAATTTACACGATTGGATGATAAACGTCGAATATGTAAAATTCTCGAAATGGAAGTCAAATTTTGTGTTTGAACTCGGAACCATTGGTTTCCAATAGAGACAAGTCATATTTGGCATTTAAGAGTTGCGGACTCAAAAATGACCGAATTCCGACTTAGAACGAAGAAACGAGCGTTGAACGTTCATGAACGTTTATCGTTTTCGTTAAAAATGAACCAATAGGTGAATTTTTAGCAAACGAAGTCAAATAGATAAAATTCTTGAATGATCATGTAGATTACGTAATTTGTGAGCCGTATGCTTTTGAACGAGCCAATTCGGACTTATAACGAAGAAGTTATGCGTCCGAAAAAGTTCACAAAATTCACAAACTGAATTTAGTATCTCGGGTGCCTGAGTTGGCGTCGTATGCCAACCCTGAGCAAAAAGACCAAATATCGTGGTGTGGAACAATGAATCGAGCCTCTCAGAAGAGTTTTGCATGCAAATGAACCTTAGTTCAATATGTGGCGCCAGCAGGCCATGAACAGCCCAAAATCCTTTGAGTGTGAAATGCAAATACGCCCATTAAGTAAGGACTCTGGCCACAAGCTGCACAAAGTCCGGACACATACATTAAAAGCTCGCGCCACAGTGCGAGATGTAAGCATAAAGTTGGCACCGTAGTGCCAGTCTCAGAACAAAGATAGTAATGAAGGTTACTAAGTACAAAGAAAAGAAAAGGAATTGAACACAACTTAAGGAATGTAATATTGTTAAACCTTAAGGATGTTGTATAAAGGTTGAGATAACCTAGTCAAATATAATGCAAGTACAATGATAAACCGGAATGACTAGTAACTGAATCTAATACACAATTAGATTGAAATGAAGGGTATGATATTGTCATATACATACTTGATTATATGTGACCTAATGTAAGGCATTATGTGATCATGTATTGTAGAGACTTGAACGACTTGAACATAAAGTTAATTTACCATAGCAGACGCTAAAGGCAAGTCTTCTAACTCTTGTCTCAGTTCAATCTGAACAAGTTTTTGAGGTTCATGTATTCTTTCGGATGAATTGAAGTATGTTGAAGTTGAAGCCAATTCCTTTGGTTAGACTTGATGTATTGATAATCTATTCATGTATTATCAAATGTTGCTATCTTTTGTCAACTACTTGATATGGTTTTCAAAAGAAGACTAAAATGTTAAACAAATGTTTTGTCGGTAAAACGACAGGCACGTGAGGTTGCCAAATGCTTAAACGTGCATACGTTTAATGGATGTAGTGTTGATCAATATAGAGTACAATAGGTTGATCACCTAGAAGTGCTCATAAGAGATATCGGGCTTACGGACTTGCTTCCGGGTTGTCCTTTTTCAATAAAGAATGAATACTCGAGGTCTCTGACCAGAGTGAATGTTTTACTAAATATTGTTGTTATTGTAAAACACTTTGAAAGAAAAGATGAAGTGCTACTTTGAATTATCAATAGTACTTCATAACTATTGTTCAGTTATTGAAGATATATGATTTGTATGTGTCAAGCATGTTGTTATTAAATTGTTATACTTGCTGAGCTTGTTATGCTCACTCTTTCTTGAACCATATGAATGAAGCTAAGACTGAACGTCCCGAATGATCGAAACAGGATAAGGGAAAAGCTAAGGCAGATTACTAAACTCTCTTGTAATAGTATAGGTCTATTGTTGTAATATAAATGATATTATGACAAAGAACCTTTGTAATGGGTATAAAACTTGGGAAATGTAAATATTACTTTAAATATATAGAATTTATGTTCGTTCTTTGAGACTTTTCAATTGAATGAATGTATGAATGTTGTCAAAGATAGCACCATCCGCATCAGTTGGAAGATACCCTTGATTTGGGGGCGCTACAAGTTGGTATCAAAGCCTAGGTTATAAAACTTAAGGGGGAAAGTAGAACCTTAAGTCATAACCTTACGAAAGAATAAAGAAGTAAAAGATGAAAAGTAACCTTATAAAAATGCATTATATTATGTTATGTATTTTTATTATTTTACTGACATGTACTAATCAAACTATATTGTTTTATTGTAGATGTCAGGAGAAAATGATATGTATAGAGATATACATGTAGTAAGCGAGGATTCAGTTAATCGGGTAGAGATACTACCAAATCCCGTAGCCGTAGAACTAGAGTTGGTGACCATCGAGTCGGGAGACTCAAACGACTTAGACTGCATGTCTATATTTGATGGCATGCTAGAGGAGGAGGTGGACGTGATGTCCTTTGACCAGGTTCCACCTACAGAGACCCAGGTTCCACATACAGAGGAAATGTCTACGGGGGAATCAAGAAGGCACTGTTTATGTCGGTATTGGATAGGAATGTCCATTACTGCCAAGAGGTTAAGGAGTTGAAAGAGAAACTTCGAGCTGTACGTGAGGACAAGACTAGTATGGAAGGAATGTGGGAAGAGGAACACGATGATAGAGTCCTAGCTATGGACAAAGTCCGAGATTTGAGAGGTGAAGTCTTTGAGCTCAAGCAGGAGCTAAAGACTAAGAAGCGGAAGTTGGAGAGGATGTCCTATATTCATAGGAGTTCTCATGTAGATTTCCAACAGCAGGTAGCTGGATATCAGGTAGAAGCAGGATAGACCCGTCATACCATCAGTAGAGATGTATTGCCGATTTGGCCAGAGCAGATTTTGAGAATGCCTTACGGCAGATGTAATCTAGAAATAGCTAGAGTAGAATAGATATGTAAATATTATGTATCCAGTAGTGACGTAAAAGCCTCTTTTGTATAACAAAGGGTTGTTTTTTGTAAATCCCAATTTTTGGAAAGTAATTGCGGGATGGAAATGTAATCAGCTAAGGCTAAGTAATGTAAACAATGTAGTATTATACTACAAGTTATGAATCAATATAAATCTTTTTATGGAATATGGTGAGTAATGAGTATGTGTTGTTATTTTATTACAAATAATAACAAACCAACAGAATAAAGTAATAATGATGTGTTTTTTTCTTAACAGCAAAATGCCGCCAAGAAGGAGACAACGAAATCAGGGCGCTAATGTTAACTAACCGGAGGGTGGTCCGGTTAATCCAATGCAGGAGTTCGTTAATCTGTTAACGGCTGCATTTAATAGAATAGGGGCTAATGTACCCGTAATTCCTGGAGTAGAACGAGCTACTACATTTAAGGATTTCAAAAGTGTAGGTCCGCCAGAGTTCAAAGGAACTACGGACCCTATAGAAGCCCAGACATGGGTAAAAGAAATTGAGAAAGCATTTGTAATAGTAAATGTTGAGGAGGGTCAAAAGGTTTCCTTTGCAACCTATTTGATGAAATGAGAGGCCAACTTCTGGTGGGAGGCAAACCAGGCTAGGGCCTATATAGGAAACCTAACGTGGGAGAGGTTCAAGGAGATTTTCTTCGAGAACTATTTTCCCACAAGTATGTAAGGGAGGATGGACATGAGGTTCCTGGAATTGAGACAAGGGGATATGACAGTTCCCCAGTATGCAGCCAAGTTTAATGAACTGGCACGATTTGCTCCACATCAAGTGGACACTGAAGTGAGAAAGGCTAGAAGGTTCAAGCGGGGCTTGAAACCCTGGCTCTATAGTCGAATCTCTGTGTTCCAAAGTACCTCCTTTGGAACCATACTAGAAAAGGAAATAATTGCCGAAGGTGGGAATGAGGCTCTTAGCCAGTACCACAAAGATAAGAAGACAAAAGGCAGGGTTGATGGAGGGGCCAAGACCGAGTGAGCCAGTGGAAGTGGCAACTGTCAGAAAAGAAAGGGCTTTAACTCTGGGAATACCGGAGTAAAACAAGGGGACTCTAAGAGGAGGATGGAGGCCTGTAAAACCAGCGGGAAGACTCACTTAGGAGTCTGTCTCAAAGGTAAGGCAGTATGTTATAATTGTGGACATGAAGGGCACATTTTGCCTAACTGTCCCAATCCAAAGAAGAATCATGGATGCTTTGTATGTGGATCAACTGACCACATAGCAAAGAACTGCCCGAAGAAGGGGATAGAAGGAAATAAGGGACCTAATAGCGGGAAGTTAGCTTTTAGTGGTCTATCTCAGCCGGGGAAATCAATGGCCCGCAGCTTTAATATGACGGTCCATGATGCGATGGCATCAGGGGATGTAGTTGCAGTTATTATTTCGATCAACAATATAAATGCATACGTGCTATTTGATTCGGGTGCTATTTGTTCATTTATAGCATGTGATTTTGCTAGACGATTAGAATTATTTCCCAAAAAATTGCCTATACCTTTGAACATTAAGGTAGCAAACAAAGAGATAATTCCTGTTAAAGATATTAATAGGAGTTGTTGTGTAGATGTACGGGGTTGTAAGTTATCGGTAGATTTAATACCGATAAAGTTAGGAGAATTCGACGTAATTCTCAGAATGGATTGGTTGATTAACCATGGAGCAATTATAGATTGCCAAAAGAAATGTGTGAGCATCAGGACGTTGAAGCAACCTCCTATAATATTTTATGGTAGTAAATTGCCTGGACGTCCGTGTTTCCTTACAATGATACAAACTAGAAAACTTTTGAGAAAGGGTTGTGTAGGTTACCTATGCCATGTTGTGGATACCCAGAGAGTGGGAGCAACCATGGAAAAATACATATAGTAAACGAATTCATGGATGTATTTCCAAGTGAGTTACCGGTTTACCACGGATAGGGAGATCAATTTGTGATGAACATCATGCGCCGGAACTAAGACCGGTCTCAAGGGCACCGTGCATCAGTATAAGCGCTGTGGAAATGAAAGAACTAATGGTTCAAATCACAGAACTATTGGACAAGAAGTACATTCAACCAAGTGTTTCGCCGTGGGGAGCACCGGTGTTGTTTGTCAAGAAGAAAGACGGATCGTTAAGGCTTTGTATCGACTATCGGGAGTTGAACAAGTTAACGATAAAGAATAAATACCCATTGCCCAGGATCGATGATCTCTTTGATCAATTGAAAGGGGCAAAGTATTTTTCTAAAATAGATTTATGGACGGAGTATCATCAGTTGAAGGTTAGGAAGGAAGATGTACCAAAGACTGCATTCAGGAATCGTTATGGTCATTACGAGTTTCTGGTGATGTCATTTGGGTTGACAAATACACCTGCTGCATTTATGGATATGATGAACAGAGTGTTCAAATTATATTTGGACAAGTTCGTCGTAGTGTTTATCGATGATATTCTAGTCTATTCTAAGATGCCAGAAGATCATGTCGAACACTTAAGATTAGTGTTGGAGACACTAAGGAAGGAGAAGTTATGTGCGAAATTCACCAAATGTGAATTTTGGCTAGAAAAGGTGCAGTTTTTAGGTCATGTCATTGACCAAGAGGGGATTTCAAGATCCAAATAGGTGGAAGCGATAATAAATTGGGAACAACCAAAAATGCCGGCCCGAGGTTCGGAGTTTCCTAGGGTTAGCGGTACTATCAAAAAGATTTATCCAAGATTTCTCAAGATAGCTACCTCGCTGACTAACTTAACAAGGAAGACGGTGAAATACGTATGGACGGATAAATGTGAAGACAGGCCAAGAACCAAGAAGTGATTAAGTGAAGCTCCTATTTTGTCATTGCCGGATGACACGGGAAATTTTGTAGTGTATAGTGATGCTTCAGATATAAGGACTTGGTTGTGTGCTTATGCGAAGATAGCAAAGTCATTACAGTATGTATCTCAAAGAGTTGAAGGATTATGAGAAAGTTTACCCTACTCATGATCCGAACTGGCATGCAGTAGTGTTTGCCCTAAAGATATGGAGACATTATCTTTATGGGGAAAATGTGAGATATATACGGACCATAAAAGTCTAAAGTATATCTTCACCGTAAGAGAGTTGAATATAGAGAGCGAGAAGATGGTCGGAGTTGATAAAGGATTATGATTGTGAAATCATGTATCACCCTAGAAAGGGTAATGTAGTTGCCGACGCCTTAAGTAGGAAGGGTCGGGAAAAGTTGTCTATGTTAACGGCTCAAAATGAGTTAATAACAGAGGTGGCTAGGATGGAAATAGAAGTGAAGATGACAAGTGATTCGGGGCAATTACTCTTTGCGATGGAGATGCAATCTACCATCGTAGAAAGAGTCAAGGAGATACAACTCAAAGCGGATGAGTGTAACCAAATGAAGAACCGTTTATCCGAGAAGGAAGAGATTAAGTATAGTCTTGATAATGAGGGGTTATTAAGATTTGAGGGAAGAATTTGGGTTTCGGATGAGACAAAATTAAAGGAGCAAGTGTTACAAGAAGCTCATAGTTCGAGGTACTCGATACATCCTGGTAGCACTAAGATGTATCAAGACCTTCGACAGAGTTTTTGGTGGCCAAACATGAAGAGAGAAATAGCAGAGTATGTGAGTAGGTGCTTGACTTGTCAAAAAGTTAAGGTCGAACATCAACGACCCAGTGGTTTATTACAGTCATTGGAGATTCCAGAATGGAAGTGGGAGCATATCACGATGGATTTCGTGGTGGGACTTCCGACGATGCAGAAAGGGTACGATTCGATTTGGGTAATAATGGACCGGTTGACAAAGTCGGCTCACTTTTTGCCAATTAGAGTCAAGTATAACTTAGATTGTGTCAGATCGTGATCCACGATTCACATCGAACTTTTGGAGGAGTTTGCAAGAGTAGTTGGGAACACTACTGAGGTTAAGCATGGCTTATCATCCACAAACTGATGGGCAGAGCGAAAGGACAATTCAGACGTTAGAAAACATGTTGAGGTCTTGTGTCATGGATTTCAAGGGTAGTTGGGATGATCACCTACCACTAGTAGAGTTTGCATATAACAACAGTTATCATGCAAGCATAGGCATGCCGCCATACGAAGCTCTGTATGGGAGAAAGTGAAGAACACCTTTGTGTTGGGATGAGGTGGGAGAACGCCGGATGCTAGGACCAGAATTGGTGCAGCAGATAGCGGATGTGTTAAAGTTAATTCGGATGCGTCTCATCACATCTCAGGACAGACAGAAGAAGTATGCGGACTCACATAGACTAAGTCGAGAGTTTGAGGTGGGCTCGTATGTGTTTCTAAAGGTATCTCCCTGGAAAGGAAAGATACGCTTTGGAAAGAAGGGAAAGTTAAGTCCAAGGTTTATAGGACCTTTTGAAGTATTAAAACGGGTGGGAGAGGTAGCGTATATGATAGCATTACCTCCAGACCTAGAACGAATACATAACGTGTTTCACGTATCTGTATTACATCCATATAAGTCGTACTATAAGCATGTAATCGAGTATGAGCCGATTTATATCGAGAAAGACTTATCATATGAAGAGTCGCCAATGCAGATCATTGATAGAAAGGAACAAGTTCCGAGGAACAAGGTAATACCATCAGTTAAGGTATTATAGAAGAACCACGATGCTGAAGAAACAACGTGGGAACTAGAAGAAAAGATGAAGAAAAATTTTCCTCATCTATTTGAGTAAAGTAAGACAAGATTCTGGGGACAGAATCTTTATAAGGGGGGAAGAATGTAACGAATTTAGAAATTCGGATCTTATTGTAAAATGATTTTATTAAGTTAAATAATAATAAAATCATATTCCATGTGTTATCAAGATGGTGGTCATTGTATAACCTATTGATGTTAGAATATCGTAGTATTTGAGCTACGTGGATGAATTAAAGTGTTTGAATTTCCAAGACGAAAATAAAAGTTTTCTCGAGAATTTTTTGAAAACACTATTCATCCAGATTTGCTCTCTGGATATAATTTTGAGTTTCCTAGAAATACGTAATGATGAAATAACAAGTTAAGATGGATTATGTAATAAAAATCTAGTTATAGAAAAGTAATAATTAAACAGTGGACTTAAATAATACACGTTAAGTAAAGCGAAGTGTTAAGGAATAAGTAATAATTGTATGATACTTGGTATTGTGCAAAGTAATGAAAGCAAGTATAATACGAAGTATTATACGAGTTTGTATGAAGGATGAAATACCGTATATAAATTATATAAGAATTAGAATACGAAAATAATACATCAACAATATATATTAAGAAATGTTAATGGACTTGGATGATTGGTTAACAATTGTATACAAGTCCAAGTGAATTATAGAGAGAAGCCCAACTATTGAATTAATGAACCAACTAGTGTTTGTTAATGTAAAGCCCAAAGAGGGAATTAATGCAAGCCCAAGCTAAAATCCATGGATTGTATAACCCACGGGGCAAACCATATTGATATGGTTAATGTGTGGTGACCAAGTGATGTGGTGATCAAGTAAGTGTGGTGAGCAAGTTAATGTAATGACCAAGACTTATGAGTGGTGGTCAAGCATAAGATAAGTGTTGTGTTAGACAAGTAATGAATAGTAAGGAGGTGGCTTAAGGAGGTGGGATGTTTTAAAGACCAAACTACCCTAACCTTGGAAAGTCTATAAATAGAAGAGCTTTGCTAGCCATTTGTTGGTTGATCAATTAATCCAACACATCTAAAGTGCTTAAGTGTTAGAGAGAATAAGCTAGCAATAAGTCACTTCCATAAGTCAAGAAGAAGAAGAAGCTATTTATCAAAGACTTCAAGAGTAAGACCTCTTCTCCAATTATCTTCTATCTCTATTCATGATAGGATGATAAGAAAAGTTGGATTAAGAAACATGAATGAATAAGTAATGAACTTAAGCCAATTAAGTTAGCAATAAGTCATTTGAACTTATAAAAGTTATAAAATTATTATAAGTTAACCTTGAATGTTAAGTATGAAAATATGAACTTGTGATGAGTTTAGTAAGAAAAGTGAATTAAAAAACTTATATGATTATATGTATCATTTATATCTAAATAAAGTTATATATGAAGAACATGTAAAGTATGATGATTGAGAAACCTTAATTGTCATAAGTCATGAATAATCAAATCTTAAGTAGTTTATAAAATGACAAGTTATAAGCTCATAAAAAATAAGTCCAAAATCCAACGATGAATATAAGTTGTTGTATTAAGTAGGTTGAGATGTTCACATGATGAATGAAGTTCATTTGTAATGTTGAACAAATCATAAGAATGAAGAAATGCCGGAATTTGCACGATTGGACGATAAACGTCGAATACATAAAATTCTCGGAATAGAAGTTAAATTTTGTGTTTGAACTCGAAACCATTGTTTTCCAATAGAGACAAGTCATATTTGGCATTTAAGAGTTGCGGACTCAAAAATGACCGGATTCCGACTTAGAACGAAGAAACGAGCGTTGAACGTTCGCGAACGTTTATCGTTTTCGTTAAAAATGAACCAATAGGTGAATTTTTAGCAAACGAAGTCAAATAGATAAAATTCTTGAATGATCATGTAGATTATGTAATTTGTGAGCCGTAGGCTTTTGAACGAGCCAATTCGGACTTATAACGAAGAAGTTATGCATCCAGAAAGTTCACAAAATTCACAAACTGAATTTTGTATCTGGTGCACAGAGTTGGCGCCGCGACGCCAACCCTAGGCAAAAAGACAAAGACCATGTGCCAACGGAACGAGAAACAAAGCCCTCATCGCAAGAGTTCGCCGAACTGCGAACCTTAGTTCAATATGTGGCACCGCATGCCGCCGTGAAACGATACAAAATCCTTTGGAGTGTGGCAAGAACATGCTGCCCATTAAGTAAGGACTTCATGCCAACGCCAAGTCCGGGACAGTCATACATTAAAAGCTCGCGTCACAGCGCGAGATGTAAGCATAAAGTTTGCGCCGTAGTGCCAGTCTCAGAACAAAGATAGTAATGAAGGTTACTAAGTACAAAGAAAAGAAAAGGAAGTGAACACAACTTAAGGAATGTAATATTGTTAAACCTTAAGGATGTTGTATAAAGGTTGAGATAACCTAGTCAAATATAATGCAAGTACAATGATAAACTGGAATGAATAGTAACTGAATCTAATACACAATTAGATTGAAATGAAGGGTATGATATAGTCATATACATACTTGATTATATGTGACCTAATTTAAGGCATTATGTGATCATGTATTGTAGAGACTTGAACGACTTGAACATAAAGTTAATTTACCGTAGCAGACGCTAAAGGCAAGTATTCTAACTCTTGTCTCAGTTCAATCTGAACAAGTTTTTGAGATTCATGTATTCTTTCGCATGAATTGAAGTATGTTGAAGTTGAAGCCAATTCCTTTGGCTAGACTTGATGTATTGATAATCTATTCATGTATTATCAAATGTTGCTATCTTTTGTCAACTACTTGATATGGTTTTCAAAAGAAGACTGAAATGTTAAACAAATGTTTTGTCGGTAAAACGACAGGCACGTGAGGTTGCCAAATGCTTAAACGTGCATACATTTAATGGATGTAGTGTTGATCAACATAGAGTACAATAGGCTGATCACCTAGAAGTGCTCATAAGAGATATTGGGCTTACGAACTTGCTTTCGGGTTGTCCTTTTTCAATAAAGAATGAATACTCGAGGTCTCTGACCAGAGTGAATGTTTTACTAAATATTGTTGTTATTGTAAAACACTTAGAAAGAAAAGATGAAGTGGTACTTTGAATTATCAATAGTAATTCATAACTATTGTTCAGTTATTGAAGATATATGATTTATATGTGTCAAGCATGTTGTTATTAAATTGTTATACTTGCTGAGCTAGTTATGCTCACTCTTGCTTGAACCATATGAATGCAACTAAGACTGAAAGTCCCGAAGGATCGACAGGATAAGGGAAAAGCTAAGGCAGATTACTAAACTGTCTTGTAATAGTATAGGACTACTGTTGTAATGTAAATGATATTATGACAAAGAACCTTTGTAATGGGTATAGAACTTGGGAAATGTAAATATTACTTTAAATATATAGAAGTTATGTTCATTCTTTGAGACTTTTCAATTGAAAGAATGTATTAATGTTGTACAGTATAGCACCATCTATCGGGTTGGAAGATACCCGGATTTGGGGGAGCTACAACTCTTTTGTCGATCTTGTGAGGTTTTTATACGTTGTCGGATCATTTGAATCTTTTCCGTAGTCATACATACCAACTCTGGTCCCAACAACGTTGCTTCACCCACCTCATCCCAGCATACTGGAGAACGACACTTTCTTCCACAAACTCCTCGAATGGAGCCATGCCAATACTTGCTTGATAACTGTTGTTGTAGGAAAACTCCACCAATGGTAAGAACTTGTCCCAACTTCCCTTAAAGTCAAGGACATAGAGTCTTAATATATCTTCAAGAGTTTGAATCATCCTCTCCGACTACCCGTCCGTCTGAGGATGATATGCTGAGCTAAATCGTAAATCCGTGCCCATAGCTTTTTGCAAACTAACCCAAAATCTTGAAGTGAATCTTGGGTCTCGATCAAAAACTATGGATACTGGCATACCATGCAATCTTACAACCTCATTTATGTACATACGAGCAAGGCGTTCAAGTGTATAAGTTTCTCGTATCGGTAAGAAATGAGCAGACTTGGTCAATCTATCAACAATGACCCAAATCGCATCTATGCCTTGAGAAACTTTGGGAAGACTGGTAACGAAATCCATGGTAATGTGCTCCCACTTCCATTCAGGAATTTCAAGTGGTTGTAATGGACCTTTTGGTACTTTATGCTCCGCTTTAACTCGTTGACAAATTAGACACCTTGAGATAAATAGCGCTATCTCTCTCTTCATATTGCTCCACCAAAATGTATGACGAAGATCACGATACATTTTGGTACTCCCAGGATGGATTGTAAACGGTGTGTTGTGCGCCTCCATCATGATTTTATACTTTAAATCAGGGTCATTAGGAACACAAAGTCTGGAGTTGACTCGAAGTATTCCTTCTTCATCGATTCTTGATTCTAGCATAGCACCTTCTTGCACTTTCTTCCTCATACGCATCAGCTCCGGATCTATAACTTGAGCAACTTTAACTTTATCAATTAAAGTCGATTCTACTCGTATATTCGCCATCATCATATGGGTCCCTGGAGTCTTTAACTCTATCTCCATCCTTTGCAAGTCACACAAAATAGGCTTTTGTGTTGTGGATATTGCACTCGTACCCGCATATGATCTTCTACTCAATGCGTCAGCTACCACATTCGCTTTTCCAGGATGGTATTGGATGGTATGATCATAATCTTTCAACAGTTCAAGCCAACGTCGTTGTCGCATGTTGAGTTCCTTTTGAGTGAAGAAATATTTGAGGCTTTTATGATCCGTAAAGATCTCCACTTTCTCTCCATACAAGTAATGCCTCCAAATTTTAAGTGCGAAGACAACAACTGCCAACTCTAGATCATGAGTAGGATAATTCCTCTCATATTCTTTGAGTTGTCTTGAGGCATAGGCTATGACTTTCCCATGCTGCATAAGAACACATCCTAACCCTTTGCCCGAAGCATCACTATAGATGACAAATCCCTCCGAACCAGATGGGATTGTCAGAACAAGTGCTGAAATGAGTCTCCTTTTGAGTTCTTCAAAACTCTTCTCACATTCCTCGCTCCAACCGAACTTTGTATCTTTCCGAGTCAGCTGAGTTAATGGAGTAGCTATTCGAGAAAATCCTTCCATGAATCTTCGATAATAACCAGCTAAACCGAGAAAGCTACGTACTTCGGTCACTGATTTGGGTTGCTCGCAGCTTTGAATAGCTTCAATCTATGCCGGGTCAACGGATATTCCATGACTTGATACTACGTGCCTAAGGAATGCTACTTTCTCAAGCCAGAACTCGTATTTCTTTAACTAGGCATAAAGCTTATATTCACGAAGCTTTTAGAGTATCAGCCTCAAGTGTTTCTCATGATCTTCACGGCTTTTGGAATAAATAAGGATGTCATCAATAAAGACGACCACAAAGTGATCCAAATATTCCTTAAATACTCGGTTCATCATATCCATGAAGGCAGGAGGAGAATTAGTCAATCCAAAAGACATGACTAAGAATTCATAATGCTCGTACCTAGTTCTGAAGGCAGTCTTTGGAATATCCTCAGTTTTAACCTTCAGCTGATGATATCTAGAACGAAGATCGATCTTAGAAAAAAATTGTGCTCCTTGTAATTGATCAAACAGGTCATCAATACGTGGCAATGGGTACCTATTTTAGATGGTGACATGATTCAACTCCCGATAATGAATACAAAGTCGCATACTCCCATCTTTCTTCTTAATGAATAGAACAGGAGCACCCCAAGGAGACGTACTAGGACGAATGAAACCAATGTCTAACAATTCCTGCAATTGGGTCTTTAACTCCTGAAGGTCAATAGGAGTAATTCGATATGGGGCTTTGGAAATGGGTTTTGTACCGGGTTAAAGGTCGATACAAAATTCAACTTCACGCTCTGGGGTAGGCCAGAAGTTCTTCGAGAATACGTCGGAAATTTATTAACAATAGAAATATCCTTCAAATCGGCGTATTTTTGTTTAAATCCGTGACATGAGCTAAGAAAGCTTGACATCCATTTTTTAATAAACGAATAACTTTATGGCTTGAGATGACCGTGATTGATTTTAATGGTTTGGTCGCTTGAATTCGCATAATAGGTTTATTAGGAATATGAAAGCTAACAACCTTACGAAAACAATCAATTTTAGCATGATGAGTAGTTAACCAATCAATCCCTAGAATCACGTCAAATGCAAGTATTTTTAAGGAGATAAGATCGACAGGTAACGTGTGGTTACCAATTTGAATCAAACAAGACTTATAAACAGTGGATGTAATGAAAGTTTCTCCTAATGGAGTTTCAACAGATAAGTCAAAGTCTAATTTCTCCGGAGTCAAATTTAATCGTTGAGCGCAAGTAGGAGAAATAAAAGAATGGGTAGAACCGGTATCAAATGAGGTATAGACTTCACTAGAGTTTATGATAAGCTTACCCGTGATGACCTCGTTCGGGTTCCTTGCTTTCTGGGAGGTCACAACAAAAGCTCTCCCTTGCACCACCGGCTTTGACTTTTCTGGGACGGCCTTTGGTGCGTCCATCCTAGCTGAACTTGTCTTCGGTGAATGACAAAATCGGGCTAGGTGACCTTCTCTTCCACAATTATAACACGCTTTGGATGGCATCGCGCAGTTTAGACTGATATGTCCCTCCCCTCCGCATTTGAAGCATATGATAGGTGGTTGTTCTCCTTCCTTAACCACGGTTCTTTGTCTTTGCCGTGCCGACGTCTTTCCATCATTGTTGAATCTCCTTTTCTTGAAATTTCCATTTTTTTATGTCTTGGCCATGATTACCACCGAAGTGGTTACCATTTCTGGCATGTTGATTCCCTCCACGTTTGTTGTCACCTCTTCGATGACTGATACCACTGGTATTTTCATGATGCCGACTGCTTTCTTTTGGTTGCGTTGACTCGTTACCGCACTCCAATAACTGAGCCCTATTTACAACATCTGAGTACAAATACAGTTTATGAGAACCACTTTGGCATCATTAGTGGGGCGTGCCACAACTTCAACCCATTTTGATACATTGTTAACCACAAGCAAGATATACTGATTATTGAATGATGACGGAAATGGCCCCATAAAATCAATGCCCCAAACGTCAAAAATTTCCACTTCCAAGATTGTTTGTAGTGGCATCTCATTCCTTTTTGATATGTTGCCCACCCTTTGACATCTATCACAACTTTTAACAAACTGGTGGGTGTCCTTAAATAATGTATGTAAGACCCCAACTTTTTATTAATAAAATGAAATTTCCTCTATTTATTATTTTGAAATAGTAAGGGTTGATTTGATTAATGTGGATAGTTATGGGTAAAATACGCAAGTATTTCAAAATAAGCAAATGGTTATAAAATATTCCTTATTATTCGGAATATTCGTTTGGTCGAGGAATATTAAATGATCGTCGGAAATATTCGTACGACGGCGCAGCCATGTGTGGGCCCCATAATGGAAAGCAATTGGAGGAAGAAAATGACAAAAATAAGTTGTTTAAAAATAACGGCGTAGTTATTACCGGTTACATCGTTGGAATACCCTTCGTGGTTAAAACACGATGTCTACGCGTTGTTGCACAAAGAAGCACACAAGATTGCACCAATTATTGATTCTTATGTAAGAAGGCACTACTTTCGATAATGGTTACAGAAATTATTGTTCGATTATTTTATTTTATTGATTCAATAATTCTTTGCGTTGATATTTTATATTGTCATGTTGTTTCAATAATTGTCATTACACAATATTTTTCATTATCGAAGCAATAATTCATATTATCTGAATAATATTATTAGATAACATTATTGGCAATGTTTAGAAAGTTACATCTAAGGAGAGGTTTGGTCACCTAATTGCGGCGCCCAAGAAGGAGAAATTCTTATTGAAAGCCCCTTTCCTCGGAAACTGCACAGTTGTCAATATTGTGATTACGTAATATTATTTGTGAATAATTAATTATTGATTCATATGATGAGGAAAATATTGATTTTATATGGATATAGATGGAGAAAATATTTAATGTGACAATTGTTGAAAATTAAAATTTTATCTTTTTCTGATAAAATAATTCATTTAAATATATTATTATATTTTTAATAATATAATAATGGTGATATTTTTACAATGAATGTGTGATATACGAGTATACGAGGAGAAAGAGTATTTTTGTTGCAATAAATGTTTAAAACACGTTAAATATGTCTGTGGACCCATTTATTGACTGAAATTTGATTATAGCCTAAAAAATCGCCCGTTTATGGATTTCGGTCATTTTCTGTTGGGAATTTGGAAAAACTTTCTTCTGCAAAGTTGTAGAGAATTGAATTTCCTATAACAATTCGCGAGATTCAAATTTTCTGACAAAAGAGCTATTTATTGTGAATTATTGAAGTTCCGAAGCTACGAAATAATTGATTTTTGGAAGTTTAAAATATTTAAAGAATGAAAAACATTTATTTTGTTTGTGGGCAGCCTAGCATGTGATGTAAATGTTGAATTCAAAATCTAGAAAGTAATAAATAGAAATTTGTTATATATATATTATTAAATTAAATTTTACGCTTTGGTGTTCTAAGCATTTTCCTATAAATATGGTGCTTAGGTTAGAATTGAAAATTACACGGCAAACTCAAGTTTTCTCTCTATATTATCGAGCGTATTCTTGTGAGTATTTTGAGTATACTTTGAGTATTGCTATACGGTGGAAGTTCAAATCATAGCCTTATATCCTGTTTTGACTAGAAGTATAAATCTTTCGAGGTAAGGGATATTATTTTTCTTTCGTAATGATATTATTTCTTTAATATCATTATGCTGAAATATTGATCTGAAGTTTTTTTATCAAATTTGGAACTTTTGGTATCGGAGTTACTATTCAGGTATACGGCACTATTCACGTATATGACATTATTCACGAATACGGCACTATTCATCGAAAAATGGAATTTTTTCTTTTCGTCCAAAATATCTATTCTGGATACTAGTTTTGATTGTATCCATGTTTTGATCATTCTTGAATTTTACACCACTATGATAATTTTTGAAGTATTTTTGGACATGGATAAAACAAAGTACGAATCCTTAATCCTTAATCCTTGTCATTTTGTTTCACTGGATTCGTTTCTTTAAAAATATTTTTCATCATCCTCAGTCTTAAATGATGATGTTAATGAATATCTTTGGCCTGTAGTGCAAAGATGAATGATTTCTGATGAATATCTTTGGCCTATAGTACAAAGATGAATGATTTCTGATGAATATCTTTGGCCCGTAGTGCAAAGATGAACAGGTGTTTAGATGAACATGACCAACTGATGAATATCCTTGGCCTGTAGTGCAAGGATGAATATATGATTCAAGAGGTGCATTGATTGATGTTACGGGGATAAAAATATCGTGATGGATTGTATTAAATTCATAGACATTAGTAGATTTCATCCTCTACGTAACTCATCTATGAATTAATATTTTCCGCTGCGAATATTGATTTAAAACTTGTTGTCTATTGTATTCTATTAGATTTTTTTCCCTGTTGAAGACTAACGATAATTTGTTGTATATTATCTTAGTCATAATATTCTTTACTGAGCTAGTTGAGCTCACCCGTTTCCTTTTTGTTCCATTTTTCTTCTCAGGAGGCGAGAATATAGCGAGTACGAGTCGGGGTATGGAATGAAGGTTCTAGGGAGAGTTGTTTAGTAGTCCTCACCATTTTTATAAAATAATGTATCAATAATTATGATGAGGATTTATTTGTATGTAGATATTGTCTAGATGGCAATATCTGTATTTAAACTCAATGTTTATGTGTTGTAATAATAAAGTTATAGTTAATTCTGTACCATGTATTTGACAACTCAGAATGGGTGATGTATACCTATTTTGGGGGCATCACAGTTGGTATCAGAGCTTAGGGATATGATCTCTGGCTGAGATCGGGGAATAGAACTAGGAGGGGAGGGACGAGTAAATCCTTCGCTAGTGTGTCCTACCTAAGCTTATTTGTTAGTTGGTCAGTATATAAGGATATTATGTGATATATTGATTTCCTTAATTAACCCTTGTTTTATGACAGTATTTGAGAATGTCGACTGAGAATATTAACAGTGGAAATGAGACCGTGGAGACGCTTTGTACTCATCAACGAGGAGAACGTAACAGTAGTGGCAATGTTCCTCCGTGAACAACACCACCGAAGCGGATGATGAGCGAGGGGATGTTTAGAAGCTTTTTGCGTTCATGCAAAATCGGACGAGGAGACTCGTGTTCAAAATACGAGGAGAAATGATAGCAATTCACGGGTTGTCACAACCAAGCGATTCAAAGAGTTGGGACCACGAAATTTAAGGGAAAGCCGGATCCGATCATGGCGGAAACATGGGTCAAGCAAATTACCAAGATATTCGATGTCTTGGGATGCGCGGAGAAACGAAGGTTCCGTTCGCCACCTTATATTAAAGTGGTGAGGCGGACTCTTTGGTGGGAGTCTCAGTGAGCGTACCCATCCAAACGCCACTCAACATGTCTTGGGAGACATTTCAAAAACTATTTAATGACAAATACTTTCCTGAAAGTGTTCGTCATATGAAGGAAGTGGAGTTTATTAGACTGGAGCAGAAAAACATGACGGTATCTTAGTACGAGGCAAAGTTTGCAGAGTTATCCAGGTTTGCACCTCATTTGTTGGAGAACGAGGAACGTATGACGTGGATGTTTCTTAGAGGTTTGAAACCCGGCATACGTCGATATCTCATTTCTCATAAATTTTCTCTACTCGAGATGTTGTAAGCGAGGCTCAATTATTAGAGCGAGATAACGAGTACGGTCAACTGAGGGACCACAACCAGGATCATACCAGAGATGGCAGTCAACAAAACAATGATAACCAGCGGAGAAAGAAAAAGACGGACAAAAATGGTAACCACTCTGGTGGTAATCATGGCCATGAAAATAGAAGAAGCAAGTCAAGAGGAGATTTTAAAAAGAGGAGATTTAACAACGACCATGTGAAGACGACAGTGCCGGCAGCAATTGGTTCTAAGGGAGGAGAACGACCACCCATTCATATGCTACAAATGCGGAAAAGAGGGACATATCGGTCCAAACCGCCTGACAACTTTCAAGGTATGCTATAATTGTGGAAAGGAAGGATATATCGCTCGGGATTATGCAGTGCAGCGAAACCTAGTTCAATGAGGATGGTGACTCAAAAGATCGTCCCGAGACAAGTCAAAGTCAACAGTTCTCGAAGAAGCGTTTGTTGTGGTTTGGTCAAAGTCACGGGGAACCCAAACGAGGTGATCGCGGGTAAGCTAATCATAAATTCTTGTGAAGTTTATACCTTACTTGATACCGGTGCTACCCATTCATTTATCTCTCCTACTTGTGCTCAACGTTTAAATTTGACTCCGAAAAAATTAGACTTTGACCTATCTATGGAAACTCTGTTAGGAGAAACTTTCATCACATCCAATGTTTATAAGTCTTGTTTGATCCAAGTTGGCACCATCACCTTACCTGTTGACCTTATCTCTTTAAAGATACTTGCTTTTGATGTGATTTTAGGGATTGATTGGTTAACTACTCATCATGCCAAAATTGATTGTTTTCGTAAGGTTGTTAGTTTTCATATTCCTAAACAACCTGTTGTTCGAATTCAAGCAACTAAACCATTAAAATCAATCACTGTCATATCTAATCATAAAGCCATTCGTTTATTAAAAAACGGATGTCAAGCTTTCTTAGCCCATGTTATGGATTTGAATAAAGACACGTCAAATTTGGATAATATTCCTGTTGTTATTGACTTTCCTGACGTATTTCCTGAAGAACTTCCCGGTCTACCCCCAGAACGTGAAGTTGAATTATTTATTGACCTTGAACCTGGTACAAAGCCCATTTCTAAAACCCCATATTGAATGGCTCCTATTGAACTTCAGGAGTTAAAGGTCCAACTACAGGAGTTGTTGGACATCAGTTTCATTTGTCCTAGTACATCTCCTTGGGGTGCTCCTGTTTTATTTGTAAAGAAGAAAGACGGGAGTATGCGACTTTGTATTGATTATCGGGAATTGAACCATGTCACTATCAAGAATAGGTATCCTCTACCTCGTATTGATGATGTTTGACCAGTTGCAAGGAGCACAATTCTTTTCAAAAATCGATCTTCGTTCTAGATATCATCAGCTAAAGATTAGAACTGAGGATATTCCAAAGACCCGCCTTGAACTTCGAAGACGGGCATTACGAATTCTTAGTCATGTCTTTCGGATTGACTAATGCTCCTGCGGCTTTCATGGATATGATGAACCGAGTATTCAAGGAATATTTGGATCAGTTCGTTGTTGTCTTTATTGATGACATCCTCATATATTCCAAAAGTCGTGAAGAGCATGAGCACCATTTGAAGCTGGTACTCCAAAGGCTTCGTGAAAACAAGCTATATGCCAAGTTAAAGAAATGCGAGTTACGGCTGAGGAGGAAGTAGCATTTCTCGCACGCATGGTGTCAAAAAATGGAGTATCTATTGACGGTGAAGATTGAAGCAATACAAAGTTGGGAGCAATCGAAGACGGTGGTCAAGAAAATCACGTAGCTTTACGGGCTTAATGGTTATTATCGGAGATTCGTGGAAGGTTTTCTCGAATCGCTATCCGTTAACTCGATTAACTTTCGGAAGGATACAAAATTCGTTTGGAGCGAAGAATGCGAGAAGAGTTTCCAAGAGCTTAAGAGAAGACTTATTTCGGCACCTGTTCTATCAATACCATCTGGTTCGGATGGATTTGTTATCTACAGCGATGCTTCGGGCAAAGGGTTCGGATGTGTTCTCATGCAACGTGGGAAAGTCATAGCCTATGCCTCGCGACAACTTAAGGAATATGAGAGGAATTATCCTACTCATGATCTAGAGTTAGCGGCCCGATCGTTTTTCGCTAAAAGATCCGGAGGCACTATCTATATGGGGAGAAAGTGGAGATATATTCAGACCATAAAAGCCTTAAATATTTCTTCACTCAAAAAGAACTTAACACGCGGCAGCTTGGCTCGAGCTATTGAAAGACTACGACCACACTATTCAATACCATCCTGGAAAAGCGAACGTGGTAGCTGACGCATTGAGTAGAAGATCATATGCAGGAACGAGTGCGATGATGTCAAGTATATGCATAGAGCCAACTTTAATAGAAAAAGTTAAGGTTGCTCAAGCCACCGACTCGGAGCTGATGCGTATGAAGAAGAAAGTACAAGAAGGTGCTATTCCGGAAGCGAGAATTGATGAAGAAGGAATACTTCGAGTCCACTCCAGACTTTGTGTTCCTAACGATTCTGATTTGAAGTACAAGATCATGATGGAGGCACACAATACACCATTTGCAATTCATCCTGGAAGTACCAAAATGTATCGTGATCTTCGACATACATTTTGGTGGAACAATATGAAGAGAGAGATTGCAAAGTTTATCTCAACGTGTTTAACTTGTCAACGTGTAAAGGCGGAGCATCAAGTGCCAAAGGGTCCATTGCAACCACTTGAGATTCCGAAATGGAAGTGGGAACACATTACTATGGATTTCATTACGGGTCTTCCTACGGTTTCTCAAGGCATCAATGCTATTTGGGTTATTGTTGATAGATTAACCAAGTCTGCTCATTTCTTGCCGATACGGGAGACTTATTCCCTTGAACGTCTTGCTCAAATGTACGTAAATGAGATTGTGAGATTGCATGGCATGCCAGTATCCATAGTTTCAGATCATGACCCAAGATTCACTTCAAGATTTTGGGTTAGCTTGCAAAAAGCTATGGGCACGGATTTACGATTTAGTTCGGCATACCATCCTCAAATGGATGGACAATCAGAGAGGACTATTCAAACTCTTGAAGATTTATTAAGACTCTGTGTCCTAGATTTCAAGGGCAGTTGGGATAAGTATTTACCATTGGTGGAATTCTCCTACAATAACGATTATCGAGCAAGTATAGGTGTGGCTCCATTTGAAGCATTATATGGACGAAAAGTGTCGCTTCTCAATATGTTGGGATGAGGTGGGTGAAGCAACATTGTTGGGACCCAAGTTAGTACGTATGACTCACCGAAAAGATCCAAATGATTCGACAACGTATACAAACGACACAAGATCGACAAAAGAGTTATGCGGATCTTCATCGAAAGGACGTGGAATTTAGTATAGGGGATCATGTATTGTTGCGACTTGCTCCATGGAAGGGAGTTACAATATTTGGGAAGAGAGGAAAGCTCAATCCACGATTTATTGGTCCATTTCAAATTCTTGACCGAGTAGGTAATGTAGCCTATAGACTCGCGTTACCTCGAGTATATCTAAATGTTCATAATGTGTTTCACATATCTCGTATCAAATATGTGAAAGACCTGAACCACGTTATTGAGTTAGAACCGGACGAGATAGCCGAAGACTTAACGTATGAGGAGGTACCTGTCAAGATCTTGGATAGAAAGGAGTATGTCCTACGCACGAAGGTTGTACCACAAGTTAAAGCCTTGTGGAGAAACCATGCTAAAGAGGAAATGACCTGGGAGTTGGAAACGGAAATGAAAGCGAGGTATCTTCATCTTTTCGAAACACCAGGTACGTACGTCAATTTCGAGGACTAAATTTCATAAGGAGGGGAGGTTGTAAGACCCCGACTTTTTATTAATAAAATGAAATTTACTCTATTTATTATTTTGAAATAGTAAGGGTTGATTTGATTAATGTGGATAGTTATGGGTAAAATACGCAAGTATTTCAAAATAAGCAAATGGTTATAAAATATTCCTTATTGTCGGGGAATATTCGTTTGGTCGAGGAATATTCATACTGTCGAGGAATATTCGTACGATGGCGCAGCCATGTGTGGGCCCCATAACGGAAAGCGATTGGAGGAAGAAAACGACAAAAATAAGTTGTTTAAAAATAATGGCGTAGTTATTCTGGTTTACACTTTGTTGGAATACCCGGTGGTTAAAACCACGATGTCTGGCGTTGTTGCACAAGAAGACACGGTATTGCACCAATTATTGATTCTTACGTAAGAAGGCACTACTCAATAATGGTTACAGTAATTACTGTTCAGTATTTTATTTTATTGATTCAATAATTGCTGCGTTGATATTTTATATTGCTGTTGTTTCAATAATTGTCATTACACAGTATTTTTCATTATCGAAGCAATAATTCATATTATCTGAATAATATTATTAGATAACATTATTGGCAATGTCTAGAAAGTTCTGTCTAAGGAGAGGTTTGGTCACTTAATTGCGCGCCAGTAAGGAGAAATTCTTATTGGAAAGCCCCTCTTCCTGAGAAGCTGCACGGTTGTCAATATTGTGATTACGTAATATTATTTGTGAATAATTAATTATTGATTCATATGATGAGAAAAATATTGATTTTATGTGGATATAGATGGAGAAAAAATTTTAATGTGACAATTGTTGAAAATTAAAATTTTATCTTTTTCTGATAAAATAATTCATTTAAATATATTATTATATTTTTAATAATATAATAATGGTGATATTTTTACAAAGAATGTGTGATATACGAGTATACGAGGAGAAAGAGTATTTTTGTTGCAATAAATGTTTAAAACATGTTAAATATGTCTGTGGACCCATTTATTGACTGAAATTTGATTATAGCCTGAAAAATCGTCCGTTTATGGATTTCGGTCATTTTCTGTTAGGAATTTGGAAAAACTTTCTTCTGCAAAGTTGTAGAAAATTGAATTTCCTATACAAATGCACGAGATTTTAATTTTCTGACAAAAGGGCTATTTATTATGAATTATTGAAGTTCCGAAGCTATGAAATAATTGATTTTTGGAAGTTTAAAATATTTAAAGAATGAAAAATGTTTTTTTTGTTTGTGGGCAGCCTAGCATGTGATGTAAATGCTGAATTCAAAATCTAGAAAGTATGCGTAGAGAATTTGTTATATATATTATTATTAAATTAAATTTTACTTTGGTGTTCTAAGCATTTTCTATAAATAGGGTGCTTAGGTTAGAATTGAAAATTACACTTAAAAGCTGAAGTTTTCTCTCTTTATATTATCGAGTATTCTTGTGAGTATTTTGAGTATACTTTGAGTATTGCTATACTGGTACAAGTTCAAGTCATAGCCTATATCAGGTGTTTAAAATTAGAAGTATAAATCTTTAAAGGTAAGGGATATTTTTTTTTTTCAGTAATGATATTATTTCTTCAATATCATTATGCTGAAATATTGATCTGAAGTTTTTTATCAAATTTGGAACTTTTGGTGTCAGAGTTACTATTCACGTATACGGCACTATTCACGTATACGACACTATTCACGAATACGGCATTATTCATCGAAAAATGAAAATTTTTCTTTTCGTCCAAAATATCTATTCGGATACTAGTTTTGATTGTATCCATGTTTTGATCATTCTTGAATTTTACACCACTATGATGATTTTTGAAGTATTTTTGGACATGGATAAAACAAAGTACGAATCCTTAATCCTTAATCCTTGTCATTTTGTTTCACTGGATTCGTTTCTTTAAAAATATTTTTCATCATCCTCAGTCTTAAATGATGATGTTAATGAATATCTTTGGCATGTAGTGCAAAGATGAATCATTTCGATGAATATCTTTGGCTTTGTAGTGCAAAGATGAATGATTTCGATGAATATCTTTGGCCCGTAGGGCAAAGATGAAACAGTGTTTAGATGAACATGACCCGGTAATCGATGAATATCCTTGGCACAGTAGTGCGAGGATGAATATATGATTCAAGAGGTGCATTGATTGATGTTACGAGGATAAAAATCTTTGTGATGGGTCATTAAATTCATAGACATTAGTAGATTTCATCCTCTACGTAACTCTTCTATGAATTAATATTTTCCGCTGCGAATATTGATTTAAAACTTGTTGTCTATTGTATTCTATTAGATTTTTTTCCCTGTTGAAGACTAACGATAATTTGTTGTATATTATCTTAGTCATAATATTCTTTACTGAGCTAGTTGAGCTCACCCTTTTCCTTTTTGTTCCATTTTTCTTCTCAGGAGGCGAGAATATAGCGAGTACGAGTCGGGGTATGGAATGAAGGTTCTAGGGAGAGTTGTTTAGTAGTCCTCACCATTTTTGTAAAATAATGTATCAATAATTATGATGAGGATTTATTTGTATGTAGATATTGTCTAGATGGCAATATATGTTTTTAAACTCACAGTTTATGTGTTGTAATAATAAAGTTGTAGTTAATTCTGTACCATGTATTTGACAACTCAGAATGGGTGATGTATACCTATTTTGGGGGCGTCACAATGTAGGCCAATAAAACTTGGCTTGAAGCACTTTTGCTGCTATTGTCTCACTACCATAATGTCCCCCGTACGCAGATGAGTGAAATTCATACAGTATGTTCTTCACTTCACTGTAGGGAACACATCTTCTAATCAACTTGTCGGCACACTGTTTGAAAAGATATGGCTCATCCCACATTTACCACTTGACGTCATGAAGGAATTTCTTTTTCTGTTGGCGTGTAAGATCAAGGGGAAGGATGTTGCTCACTAGATAATTAGCGAAGTCCGCGTACCATGGAAATTCCATATTGATCCCAAACAGCTACATCTGGAAATGACTCATTAATTACACATCTGTCCTCTACCTTTTTATCCTGATTTTCCAGCCTTGATAAATGGTTTGCAACTTGATTCTCCGTACCCTTTCTATCTTTTATTTCCAAATCAAATTCTTGGAGAAGGAGAATCACCTGATAAGGCATGGCTTAGCATCTTTTTTTGAAATTAAGTACAGAATAGCCGAGTGATCTGTATAAACTACTACCTTTGTCCCAATCAAATATGCCTGAAATTTATCGAATGCATATACTACTGCAAGTTATTCTTTTTTTGTAGTTGTGTAATTCAGTTGGGTCTCTGTAAGTGTCTTACTTGCATAGTATATGGCATAGAATACCTTCTCTCGGCATTGACCTAAGACAACCCCAACCGCATAGTCGCTTGCATCACACATTAACTCGAAGGGCATATTCCAATCCGGTGCGACGATTACGAGAGTTGTAGTCAATTTCTTCTTCAATCGCTCGAATGCCAATTTACAATCCTCATCAAACTTAAAAACTGAATCCTTCTCTAAAAGACTGTATAATGGTTTTGCAATTTTAGAGAAGTCTTTTATAAATCTTTTATAGAACCCGGCATCTCCCAAAAAGCTCCGAATTCCCTTAACTGAACTTTGTGGAGGAAGCTTTTCAATCGTTTCCAGCTTCGCTTTATCAACCTCTAATCCTTTAGCTGAGACCTTGTGCCCCAAAATTATTCTTTTTTCAACCATGAAATGACACTTTTCCCAGTTAAGGACCAAATTCGTGTTTGCGCATCTCTGTAAAACCATAACCAAATTCTCTAGACAAGCATCAAAATCGTCCCCATAGATAGAAAAGTCTTCCATGAAGACTTCAACATTTTTCTCCACCATGTCCAAGAAGATGGCCATCATACACTGTTGGAAGGTAGCGGGTTCATTACACAAGCCGAATGACATTCTCCGGAATGCAAATGTGTCGTATGGGCATGTGAAAGTAGTCTTCTCTTGATCTTCAGGAGCAATGACTGTCTGATTATATCCCGAATACCCATCCGATGGCGATGAGTACTCGTGTCCACTTAATCATCCAACATCTGATCGATAAAAGGCAAAGTAAAATGATCTTTGTGGGTTGCCTTATTCAACTTCCTGTAGTCCATGCAAACCCTCCAACCAGTCACTGTCCTTGTCGGAATTAGCTCATTGTCATCATTTTATACCACGGTCATTCCTCCTTTTTCTCACACACATGAACCCGATGACCCACTTCTCGTCGAAATTGGGTAGATGATACCCGCGTCCAACCATTTCAAGATTTCTTTCTTCACTACTTCTTTCATGATTGGGTTGAGCCGTCTCTGTTGCTCCACTATTAGTCTTGCATTAAATTCCATCAGAATTTTGTGCATGCAAAAGGATGGGCTGATTCCCTTGATATCCGCGATTGTCCATCCTGTGGCCAATTTGTGTTCTCTAAGCACTCTCAGCAACTTTTCTTCCTGCATTTCGTTAAGTGCAACAGAAATAATAGCAGGTAAAGAATTAGAATTGCCTAAATATGCATACCTGAGATGTTTAGGGAGTGGCTTAAGTTCAAGAGTAGGTGGCTCATCCAATGACGGTTTCATCCTTATTGTGGCTTTTTCATCCGTGTGCAATGGTTTAAAGGGTACTTTAAATTTGCTAACTCGTGGCAGGGAGTCTAGAATCTGCAAGTAATCCACAAATTTCGGATCATCTAAATCTTCATCTCCCAATAATGTTGTTTCTAATGGATCATTAGCCAAACTTTTAACCATGTCTTCACTGATTATCTGATCAATGGCATCCATCCTGAAACACTCCTCTTCATCCGTGGGGAATTTCATGGCCTTGAAAACATTGAACTTTATTTCTTGATCTTGGACCCTCATCATTAGTTCTCCTTTTTGTAAGTCGATGAGCATCCTACCCATAGCCAAGAAAGGTCTCCCTAGGATAATTGGGATGTTCTTATCTTCCTCAAAATCCAGAATTATGAAATCCACGCGGAATATAATTTTGTCAACCTTGACCAAAATATCTTCCACAATGCCTCTCGAGTACGTGACTGACCTATCTGCCAACTGCAATGAGATGTTCGTAGGCTTTGGAGCTGGAAAACCCAATTATGTATAAACTGATAATGGCATAAGGTTCACACTTGCCCCCATGTTGAACGCCATGTTCCCAATCGTGCATGGAATGGTGAAACTCCCCGGATCTTTCAACTTTGGTGGCAACTTTCGCTGTAAAACTACACCACACTCCTCTGTTAATGCCACTATTTCGAAATCTTCCAACTTCTTTTTCCTAGACAAAATCCCTTTCATGAATTTCGCATAACTTGGCATTTGCTCTAGGGATTCTGTGAAAGGGATGTTAAATTGAAGTTTCTTAAAAACTTCCAAAAATTTTGCAATTTCTACTTTTGGACTCTCTGTTGAAACAACGGTGGAAGATAAATAACCGGTTTGTAATCTAACTTTGTTTGTTCAACTTGTTTTTCCTCACCCAGTTTTTCGTCAACCACTTTGTCCTCATCAACTTTTTCATCCGTTCTAACTGAATTTTTTGCACTTTTCCCATCTAGATGTTTTCCACTTCTTAAAGTGATTTCCCTTTGGATTTCTTTCGGTGTCACTTGGTAGAGTCTCTTGTGGTCTATTGTTCAATGCTAAAGCAATTTGTCCCAAATGTTTTTTCCAAATTCTTGATGGCTATTTCTTGTGATTTCATAGCCATTGCTTGGTTTTTCATAGCTGCCTCGTTGCTTATTATATACTTAGACAAAAATTCCTCTAAATCTGATTTCCTCTCTTGATGTTAAGCTTGTTGTTGTTGTTGATTCTAAAATCCTAGGGGATAAGATGGGCGTGGAGCTTGTTGATTATTACTCCACAAAAAGTTGGGATGATTCCTATTCCCCGGATTGTATGTATTCTGATACGTATTCTGTGAAATTATTGAAAGTAGTATGCACACAAGCCAATCATGTTTGATGATAAAGCATATACTTCGTAATAATCTTATTCATTTATTAATAAAAAGTATTAATTTATTAAAGGCTTTTAATTATCTACATGATGCTGTTTTATAATATGTGATAAACCCATAGTTTTAAGCAATGTTTTTAGAATAATGATGATGATCATTCTAATGAGATCTAAATTCTTAGAAAGCTTAAAACTAAAATAGTTCTCAATCGTTGGATTACTAAATTGGGGATTAGTGAATCTGGATAGATTGGTACATGCGTTGCTTGCTCATTGGATGAGGATGATTGATCTCATGATCATTTGTGTGGAGACACTAAAGCAAGTATGTAGGTGCTTATTAGAGAATAAGTTCACTTTGAGCGTTGGCTCGCTAAGAAATACCTAATGCAGGTTTTACTTGCTGTCAATAGGAATTCTGTAGTGATAGTAGTACAAGTGATCCTTGGACTTGAGATCATCATAGTATCTTATGTATGATGAGTTATACTTTGACTTATTCCTTAAGACCCTTAGGGTATATCAAAGGGTATGCTTGGGTATAATAAGTCGTATATGGAGATAATGTATGATCAATAAAGAATATACCGCTTCTAGTAAAAGAAGAGAAATTTCCTATGTGATTCGATAAATGACAACCCAGTAGTCCTTGGTCAAGGCAGAATGAAATTAGAAAGGAGTTTCTAATTTGCATTATTTGGTGTTGTGCATTTAAGAGTCGAAATACATATAATTAAATAAATTAAGACTTGACAGTAATTTCATGTCTTATATTTAATTACGACATTGTATGGTGGAAGGATTGAATTGTATGGTAACTATTTACTCAAAGGTTCTTTTATGATTAATGTTGAAATCTATATTATCTGGAAAGTCGTTGATCGCTTGGGTAGACTTATCCCTACTGTAGAATAAATATTATTTATTTAAATAAATTAATTGTTTAATTTATTTATTTAAATAAGATTAGAATTATTCTAATTGATTTATTCACAACCGGTTTAATATGGAGAACCTAAAGGGTCACACCATAAAAGGAAGAATAATTATTTAAGAAGTTAATGGCATAATCGTAATAATATGTTAAGTATATTTAATTTAATCTATGGTGATAGAATAAATTAAATAGCTTAATATTTATTATTTAATATTTTAGAAATATTAAATATAAATTAATAAGAGGAGTCTTATTAATATTATTACAATTATTATTATTTTAATTTCTAAAAGAGTTTAGGAATTAATTTAATATAAGTACTCTCATTTATTCCTAATAGGATTAGGATGGAAAATTAGTTAAAGGAGTTTAATTAATTATCCCTAAAAAGATTAGGGAGTCTATTTAATTAAAAGAGTTTAATTAAATAAATAATACCTTATTTTTAATTAAATAGGGTTACCTGATATCATTATAAGGTAAGTCTTATATCAGATATAGAGAAACGCAATTCCAATAAGTTGGAGAATACATTCTTTTCTATAGAGATAGAAAACTAGGGTTTAGCCAAATACCCATCTTCTTGAATCTTTCTTTTTCCTTGGTGGATCACCTCTAGAGGCAAAACACTTGGGTGGCTAACGTTGATCAAAGGAAGGAACCAAACCCGGTGGATTCAAGTTGAACGCGAAAAAGATTGGAGGTGAACTTGTACCTGAGGAAGCTCGAATCTTCAAGGGTATGATTCTTGTCCTTTATCTTTTCGTTTAATTAATAATTGTGCATAAAGGATGATCCGGGGATATGGTTTGTAAAATTTTAAAACTCTGATTTTCCACGCTTCCGCTTATTTTATGTAATTCAATTGCGTTCATGAATATTACAAACCTAACAATTATGTTGTAGCTACCCACAAATTGCACTGACGCTGTGTTAATTGCACATTGATCTGTAGGATGTTCACCCGCACACAATTCACAAATAACTGCAACTTGATGTGTCTGTTTCCCTAATCAAGCATCGAAATTCTTAGCGAGCGCTGAAATATGTGATGTTATTGCCGTCACTCCATCTGACTCTAACACTCCAGCTACCGTAGGTTGTGTCATTCTTGTTGTGGGCCACTGATAATTGTTAAATGCCATTGTCTCTATCAATTGATACGCCTCCTCATAATTCTTTTCCATAAAACCTCCACCCGAAGCTGCATCAATACTGGTCTTGAGATTCCCGTGTAATCCATTATAAAATGTGTTCATCTGCAACCACTTAGGCAATCCGTGATGTGGGCATTTTCTGAGCAACTCTTTGTATCTCTCCCATGCCTCGTACAATGATTCCCCATGTTGCTGATCAAATATAGTAATCTCGTTTATCATCTTTGCAGTCTTCGCTGGCGGGAAAAATTTAGCTATAAACTTTTGAGCCAGGTCATCCCAAGTAGTTATTGAACCCGATGGTAGAGAATGTAACCGACTCTTCGCCTTGTCCCGCAGAGTGAATGGGAAAAAGTGAAGTTTGACTGCTTCATCCGACAACCCATTGTATTTGAAAGTGTCGCATATTTCCAAAAAATTGATCAAATGTTCATTCGGATCATCATTTGCAAGTCCCCCAAACTGAACCGAATTTTTGGATCATCTGAATAGTCCCAGGCTTAATCTCGAATGTGTTCGCATGACTATAGCGAGCTGGTAATACTCGATTCTTTTCGATCACCTTGGGTGTAGCAAAGTCCCTCAACGCTTTCTGGTCTTCGACATGCATTGCTTCTTCTTTTTCAGAATTTTTGAAGTCGTCCCTTGTTTCCTTAATCCACTAACTTAACCTTTGAAAGCGTCTCTCAATGTCATCCTCAAAAGGAAGCAAGTCTGGATTTTTTGATCGAGTTTGCATAAACCACTTCAAAAACCTGAAATAAGACAAACAACACAAAAGTAAAAAATGTTTAAGTAAAACTGGACTAATTAAACTGATATTGCAAAATATTAAAATCTATACTAAAGTCCCCGGCAACGGCGCCAAAAACTTGTTTGGTAAAATCTAATTACGCACAACACGCAAGTATACGTGGTCAACAAAGTAATATAATAGTAAGTAAAGTATCGTTCCCACAGAGACTTTAGTAAGAAATTAATCCCTCACAATTACCAATTTCCTATTAATCATAATTTTATTAAACGAACCAATTTCAAGTTTGCAACTAAAAGTATAAAAAATATTAAAATCACAAAATAATCAACAAATCCTAAAAACTAAAATTTCAAACAAATATTTGAGAATTAGGCTTACGACTTCACTCTAAGCATCACTCTGATTATTACACCTTTATTCCAGTTTAATTCATTATCCCAGTTTATTAATCAAGAACACGTATGTAGAACTAGCCACCTCTCGATGTACTAATACCGTATTAACTCAAATCCATAATTTAGATAGAATCAAGTTAAACACTGTAAATTATACTCTGGGTAAATTTCTCCCAAACCCAATTTCTACTTTTACGTATTTAAGTTTTTATACAAATGGTTTTTTCAAGTACTGTAAAGTCTTTATGATGAGAATTTGTAAGGCTTATGTGAATATATGGGTTAAGATGTTATCAAATCATATTTAATCATATATATATTTTTGTTAACCATAACATCAATCACGATGAAAACATGTAGTATATAATTTCTACAAAATTACAGTATGGGTTATGGCCTTATGGCCTTATCGTGATATTTTATGTATTAATCATATAGCATCCCTAAATTTTACACTCGTATGTTGTTATGCATATTAATCTGAAGAGACCAAAGTTTAAATAAATGGATTCGATGTTATAACGAAATCAGAGTATCAATTTTCATGTTTTATTTTCTAAACCTTCATGAACATCAAAAGTCGGTGAAATTGCATGCTTTAAATCATTTATGTAGTGTTTAAAATTGTTAATGTCGGTATATAAATGTTGGGTTGTGTTTATACATGAATTATAACATGTGGGTATGTCTAATTTGAGTAGAAAATAAGAAATTGGGAGAAATTGGCATGTTTTGCGATTTTGCTTGTGACGCCATTTCACATGTCAAATGCGTCATGTAATGTTGCCGGCTGCAAAGTATATTTCTACTTGCTTTTTGACTGACTCGACCATGGTATGCAAGGCGCTCTGTTATATATAAGTGTCCATGTATGCCATCATCCGTCATACATGATATGTGAAGATCATGTATATATCGATGGTATATTTTCCTCTCTCGAAAAGTTCAAGAATGAGATTTTAAAATGTTTAAGTCTAACAATGTGTTAGTGAATTAATGTAATGAACATGTAAACATGTTAGAAGTATAATGTGATTATAAAATAGTTGTTTAACATGTAAATAACATAATTATATGTGGATTGAATTATTGAATTCATAATTAAATTATTATTCATGAAGGGATATTATGTGGCAGTAAATGTGATAAATTGACTAAGTATAGTCAATAATTAAAGTTTAGACAAGGAGAATGAGTTTATGACAATTAGTTAAGTTATAATTAACTGGTATTGTGAATGTGAATGGTATGTAGGATTTAATTCAAAGAACGTGCTTAGTTAAAGTGTAATCTACGCACGAGGCAAGTTTCCTAACCCTACTTGTCATTATTGTTCAAGTTTATTATTTACCTCGAGTAATTATCATTACTATTATTCAAGTTCGACTTATTATATTAAAGATTGATTATCTTCTCAAAGTATGATTTTGTTATACAATAATCGTTCTATTGTATATTCCTTAAGATTATTATTCAATTTGAATATCATTATTATTGAACCCTATTAGACTAGAGAACCCTTATTGATTCGACTAGTCTATAGTTGATGAGCGTTCTAAATTTCAGAACCCTTGATGAATTATCCAAACCAAACTTCCTTTGGTGCGGACTCAAATGTCAAACTGAGATGAACAACCCTGCAAAGGGATTTACTTATACGTTAACGTTAAGATATTGTGAACAGTATGGTACTAAGGGCTGATCCCACTAAGTACGAGAAGAAAGGTCCATAGTCTTATGATTGTTAAAGGTTTCAAGTATAACCCTTGGTAACCTAGGACGTAGTTCAAGGTCTTATGACCCTCAGAATTCTTTTGATTCTTGTTATTCATTCTTGATTCAAAAGTTGAGCTTTTATTCAGATGTCTTTGATTACTCACATGTTATTATATTGTTATTTCATTATTATACTTGTGGGCAATAGTGTTCACTCTTGCTTATTAATAACATTGCAGTTAAGAACGAAAGAACTGATGAACCTTCCACTAGTAAGGGCAAGGGCAAAGTTAGCAAATGATGAAGATTTGTTATTTTATCTGATGATGTATTTGTGTTAGACTTGAGTTAATGATGTTGTTTAAGACTTATTATTTATATTCCGCACTGATGTTTAAGGTTAGTTCAACCTGGGATGATGTTTATTATTCGGATGTTGTAACCCCATAAGGGGAAGATTTTATTTCTATCTATTGCATGGTTTGCATTTTTTATGGGTAGATAGTTAGATGATATTTGTACAGTGAACACCAAATCCCGTGGAATTGAAGTACCCGGATTTGGGGGTGGCACATCGGCGATAAAATATTGATTATACACTTTTAATTCGTAAAAGATAGTAGATATCATACTCTACTTGACTCTTTTAAAATACAATTGTATGTCTTTGGCCTGTAGTGCAAAGATGAATTGTTAATGAATATCTTGGCCGTAGTGAAAAGATGAATTTATTAATATGATTATGAGGAGGAATTGTGATTTGGTATAACCATAATTTTTGATGTTTCATGTGAAGATAGGTGATGAAAATTATCTTCGTCATAGGTGCGAAGAGGAATTTAGAACCACAATTATGATTATGAGTTATTCACCTGATTGTGGACAGGAATTGTTGGCTGATGTTACAGGGATAAAACATTGTTGGTGGATTTTTGAACGTGGAGAAGATAATAGATTTTATGGTCTATTTGACTCTTCTAATGGATTGCTCGTTCCGCTGCAACTATGGTTGAAAAGTTTTATCATCTGTCATATGTTCTAAATCTCTGATTCATTACTGACAAAGGCTATTAATAATTTAATTATCTTTAGTCATGATATTCTTTACTGGGCTAGTTGTGCTAACCCTTCTGCTTCACAATTCCTTTCAGGTAATAAGAGTGTAGCTGGGTCGAGCGAGGATAACAGGAGAATAGAACGGTGGTCTATAGCTATTGAGGTTCTCCCTAAATAGTATGAAAATAATTTTGTTGAGAACTTTAGATAAGTTTGTCGTATTGTATACGTCATTTGATATTTAATTTTGGTGAACCGAATAGGGTGAGGTGAACCCAACTTTGGAAGGGTGTTTTGCCACTATTATACAAGATGTCTAATGACATACAACCTCGTGTTATCATAAGACATAGTTGTGCACATTCACTTGCTGAGTATATCTACGAGCACTACCTATATGATCTTGGAGTTTATTTGAAATATAATTTTCACTTGGAGACAACAGAGATAGTTATATGTCAAGAGAAGACTCACCATTGGAAAGAAGATGATAGTAATCTTCTTGTTTTTCATTGGGGACTTTTGGGTCAACCAAGGATAATTCTGTGGACATATGATATCTATCATAACCTAGACGCATGGCCTCCCATGTACGAAGGTTTCCTTGAGTACTTCCCAAAGATTTTAATTTCTAAAACAGTTTTTGGCTGTACTTTTATGTAAAGTACCATTATAAGGTTGTGGTCGAGGCACCATGAGAGTTACATATATTTGTATTAAAACTCACAGCTTATCTGTTGTCGTACTCTGCACGAAAGTTCAACAGTTGTATAAATGAAGTTTGTATTTGATTTTTATAATGTGATATCTGGCGACTCAAGATGGGTCGTGTGGACCTATTTTGGGGGCGTCACAACTGACACCTATTGTAACTAATATACGTGAGACAGAGGGGAGTCAGTTTATTTTACGTGTTCTTTTTCTAAGGTTAAGAATGTGACGCCCCCAAAATTAGGTATACATCACCCATCTTGAGTCGCCAGATACATGGTACAGAATTCAAATACAACTTAATAATACAAGCGTAAAGGTACAATCGACAAAACATAAGTTGTGAGTTTTAATACAAATCTTATCTACTAGACGCAGATATAAAAACTCAATGGAGTCCTCATTATATTTATTATCACACTATTTCACAGAATAGTGAGGACTACTAATGCACCATCTAGGACCATCACTCTGTTCCCCGACTAGTCCCTGCTACGTTCTCATTTCCTGAAGAGAACAGTGTAAGAAAGGGTGAGCTCAATTAGCCCAGTAAGAAATATTATGACTAAGATAATGCAGAATAATTTATCATTAGCCTTCAACAATGTTAAACTGATACAATATAACAAACATCAAGTTTAACTGCAGCAGAACATGCAATCCATTAGAAGAGTCAAGTAGAGAATACAATCTACAATCTTCTATGATTTAAAAGGTTTTTCATCACTTTTATCGCTAAGACTCAGCTTAATAAATAATCCACATCATCAAATCATCCCTGCACTACAGGCCAAGGATATTCTTTAGTATCACGACCACGAATTATCCATGCACCATGGGCCAAAGATAATCATGTTTTCATCAACGGTCCTGATCATGCCATAAAATAATTCATCTTTGCACCCTTGGCCGAAGAGAATCCATAGCCATAATCATACCAAAAACTGTCCATCAATGCACTATGGGCTAGTGAGGACCTTTTCCACATCATTTGTAACATTACGGTTATGATTATACCGAATAATCCCTGGTCATAATCATACCAAGTCCATCTATGCACTACAGGCAACAGATGACTTTCAAAAAAATAAACATGAGGATGATGACAATGGTATAAGAATTCAATAAAACAAGTTCAAGAATTAATTTATCTAGGAACTGATAACGTCCAAATTGTCAACATGATATCTTTGCTTTGTAGAGTAAAATTCAAGAATGCTCGGAAGAATATTTCCATGAAAAGATCTTTGGATGAAGCGCAAATATCAAGGATATTCCACTAATTTCATGGAGTATAGAAGTCAAAACTTTAACCAACTGAGTATAATAAAGAATGGAATAACAAAAGAAATCACCATCCATGCGGTACTTCACATAGACAGGTTATTCCAACATAATAATAATAACGGAACCGAATTCGAGCAAAATTAACATGCAAGCGGGATATTCCAATGCGAATAATAAATAACGAGAACCGGTCCCACAAAACGCACTTACATGATGATATTCGAGCAGAATAATAAATAACGGAACCAGTCCAGCGTAAAATGCAAATAGGATATTCCAAAGAATAATAAAGAATGGAATATTAGAAGAATTTCACCATATATGCGATTTTTGCATAGGCAAAGTTATTTCAACATAATAATAAAGAATGGAATAACGTAAGAATTTCACCAAGTATAGGGTAGCCACGTATCGAGTTATTCAATGTAATAATAAAGAATGGAATTGTAATAACCCGAGATTTTCTATATAAAATAAATAAGAAATTTTATGTATAATTTTTTTTATTTAATGAGCGAGACTAAGTGTCAAGTAAAGTGAGCGATAAATACTGAATACATTTATTACTTGAAAAATTAGAAATAATTTTGGAATTATTAATTACCACAAATTATATGGTAATAAATTTACATAGTAAAATGTTTTTATTAATTATTTTCCATGAAAACATGATTGGAAATAATATATGATGTGATAATTAGATTTATATAATAAATATTTTATTATATGAATTGTTCGAGAATATTTAAGTTAATTATTTTAACTTGATTATTGATGATGTGTACGAAGAATAAATCGGACATGAGATCCAAACCACGGATTGGGATTGTGATCAAGAGATGAGAATAATAATATTATATTATTTTACGATTACCATAATTATGTCTTTTGGGTATGTGCTTGAACAGATAATATTGAGCAATGACGGTCCAATTAGGTCATATCATATTACCGTCTTTGTGAAACCCTAATTATTAAACTCGGTTATGGGGTATTTACGAGTAGTATTTGTGTATATGAAGTTCTTGTGAATAAGAATATCGGTAATTAGAAGAAACCCTAATTATTTGTTATACATCGATAATTATGACAAACCCTAATTATTATAACCCTAACTTAGGTTGAAATTAGAAACCGTAACGACCGTGTTAGTAACATACACGGATAATTAAAGAACCACTAATGGTCAATTAGAAACCCTAATTTTAATTATCGGGTTTAATTTACGATGTTATTGTATAAGTGTTTTAATTTACAAAAGGATAGAAGTTAATTGGTAAATTATAAAATTAAATCTAGTGATGAAATATTACATTTAATTGCCTTGTACAAGATTGCCCATACACTCTTAAACAAAGCCCAACCATCACCCATAACAAATCAGAAGCAAGAATCAAGGATTTTTGGCAAAAAGGGTATAAGAACACTAAACCTAGAAATACTTTGATTCGATGTTATTTGATACAATTGATTGTTTAAAGTTGTGTAATAGAATGTTAATTGATGATATGGGTTGATAAATCAAAGACCCATAACATCAAAGTGCACGAATTTGAAGATTTAAGCAAGTTGGAAAAACCGAATTCTGTTATTTTTTCACCAAATGTCAGAGGCCATAACTCTTTGCTCGATCATGAGTTTTGTTCTTCAAAAGTTGTTATGTGTAGCCTGATATGTGGTCTTTAATCTGCAAAAAGAATCAAGTCCATATCATGTATTGATTAGAAGTTATAGATGGTCAAACATGGTTGACCGATCATGATAAACTATTTTTGGGCAATCTATAATGGGGGCATTCTCGTCCACTTTTGTGCTTTAAAGGTTTGGGCTTTTGATATGTTGTAGTGCATTTGAGTTAGGAAGCCACGGGCTTTGGAATGACCTCATTCCGACCTCGGATGAGGAATTACGATGATTGGAAGAAAATGTGTCAAATTTCTCAAAATTGAAAGTCAGCAGGGGATGTGCTATTCGGGACACTGTTTGATCCGTTAATGTTTCCAAAACCTTCTGGGCTTTTGGTATGTTATAGTACACCGAATAAGCTTTCCATAGACTCAAAGCGGACTAAATCCGATATCGGGAGAGAGTTATATGACATTTCAAAGTAGTAGTGTCAAAACTTCCCAACAAGTACAGTGCAGTCCATTTGAACGGAATTTCTGGGCTGATTTGTTCGGAATTTGGAAATGGTCAAAGAATAAAAGTTGTAGCCCCAGAAGTTAGCTTGGCGTGGGCTCAAGAATCGCTCAAAAATGTTTTAAAATGAAATAGTTATGACTGTTTTAGCGGAAGAGGTAAAAGCTGAAACGAGATTGAAAACTGCTATATGAGCGTCCACTTTTGGCCTTATTTGTTGGGCTACCTAATGAACCCGAATTGGGTAATTAATTATTTTTAAAAATAGTCTTACATACCATGTATAACATATCCAAAAATCAGATTAATCGGAGTTATGAGCAATGCGTTAGAAAATCGTAAAGTGAGCTATTGAAAAATTAGTATAAACCAAGTCCCACATCGACTAAGTTGAGAACTTCACCATTTTCTAAACCTATAAATAGAAGGGCTTGGCCTTTGTTTCATTCACCAACAATAAGGCCTCCAATTTTTTGAGAAAGGCTTTGTTGTGGGAGAACTTTTATAAAGATCTCCTAGTTAAATTTTGGCGTGGAAGTGCGTATTAATTGTGTGGAATTAGTATTTTCGAATTATGTTTCTTATTTAATTTTTGTAATGTTATTATTTTTAATTGTTAGTTAAAGTTTGAATTTTTGAAGTTTAGTTAGTGTTGTTAATAAACTAGTTAGTTTACTATGTTTATTTTGGCTTAGAATTAGTTATGTAAATGAGTTATTTGTGATGACTTTTAATATTTTGTGATGAATTTCATTAATTAATTATTATTAATGATATTAAAGTTATTTAATGATTATATTAAATAATTTAGTTTAAAATGATTTTAATATTATAAAAATTATTTTAAATGAAAATAAGGTATTTAAAAATATTTTAAGTTATAAAATATAACTTTTAATATTTAAATGATTATTTCATTAATAATTAAATATTAATGATATTAAGATAATATTAATGATATCTAGTTTATTTAATAATTATTATTAAATAAATAGTTTAAAAATAGTTTTACTTATTTAAAAACCATTTAAAGAGGATATTAAGGATTTAAAAATATTTTAAGTTATAATTAATGACCTTTAATATTTGGATAAATAGTACATTAATATTTAAATATTAATGGTAATTATTTAAAATGATTTTTATTGTTTTAAAAATCATTTAAGGGTAATATAAATATTTTAAAAATAGTTTGAGTTATTATAAATAACTTTTATATTTTAGCGATGGTTTCATTAATAGTTTAGTATTAATTAAACTATTAATGATAATGGAATTGTTTAATGTTTAAATCATTTAATTATGATTCCGATAATTGAAAGTTATAATGGCCCAAACTAGGCTGACTTGAGAACCGATTATGAAGTTCTAAATTTGAAGAAGAACACATATAGTAACAAATTATATCACTATAGGCCCTTTAGTAATGATTTGAATTATTTTAAATTTTTTCAATTTACGGAAATTTGAAAATGATTAAAAATTAAGATGTCCGATATTCTGAGATGTTGAGGTATAAAATAAGAGTCTTAGACTCAAGATTATTTGCAAATAAAGTTGTTGATGCAGCAAAGCAAATGTCGAAATTCTATAATAGAAAAAAAAACTCTTGTAAGAGCATGGATGAGATATTTGAAAAATGTATAAAAATATTTTAAGTATAGAATAGGAACTAAAAGTATGATCACTGTGATTATGTGATTAGACTATGTGCTGGCTGTAATAGACAGTACTATGTGTTAAGATATATTGTTCTGATCGAACAAATGATCCGATTATTGATAGGTTGTGATAAAGAGATAAAACCTAAGTTGAGATTTGTAATCGTTGAATCGAAAAAGTATCCTACCTTTGCATTTCCTTTATCAATGGACATGAGTAAGAAGTTTGAGAATTATTCTATTCTGTCTGTTATGTACTCTTTGATTATCAACATGCTAGCTCATATATATATTACATTCGTTGATTTCTAAATGGTTATACAAGTGTCCCCACTTGGATAACCATGGCATTTATTCACATGTTGATATACCTCTGTCAATTACCAGTATACATATATGTTGAATTACATATTATTGTTGAGCAAGATTAAAACCTTCTGGTTTGGAACCGAGCATGTATGAACATCTCTATATGGGAAGATTTTTGCGCCCAAGGCGGATAGAGTGACGATGAATTTCGTTCAAGTTATGTAGTATTGATCAATCTGAGTACAACGAAATTGATCACCCTCCGTGCTAAGTAAGCTAGAGCGGTTGCGGATGGATTTCTGCCAAACCTTTTGAAAATGAAAAGAATGTTCATAGTATGATTCTTAAACCTATTCATGGGTAGAGCCGAGCCAAATTTAAATAATTTGGAAGAGATTTGTTATGTGAATTTTTATCGATCTGATTACTTCACAACTTTAGATTCGTTGTAGAAGTGTTATGTAAAGAGAATACTTATATTCTTTAGAACTTATATATATAATTGCTATTACTTGTCTTGGGCACTCAAATGCTCATCCTTGCTTAAAGTAAATGTTTTCGATTATGTATGAGCAACTTTGAAGGCTCGAGCAACGAACAAAGGAAAAGGAAAGTGATCGAATAAGTGTGTATTATGAGTTAATGGTTATAGTTGTATTGGTATCTATTCAAGTATTGTAAGGAATGTATTTGAAGGTCACGTACCTGGGGAAGTAAACTTTGATGTATGTAAATTAAGTTTGAATGTATTATTATATTAGTATTATTCAACTTAAAGAAATGGTATCGTGGAGAACCGAGTTCGGGTTTCAAGTACCTGAATTTGGGGTCGTCACAGGTTGGTATCAAAGCTGTTGGTTATGAAGCTTAGGTAGGAATACCTGAGACTAATAACCGCAATGATTAGGATAAGTATTAACTCATATAGAGTTAGTTGGTCGATAAGATTCAAAGATGAATCTCAATGAGTGTAAAGACACGAGTTCCCTAACTACGATTATAAAGTTAAATAGTAGTGGGGAATAGATTGAGTCTAAAAGACCTAAAGTCCAGATTATGAGAGATCGTAAAATAAAACGATCAAGATATAGAACTAAATCGTAATATATACGATGAGATCACCCCTGTGATCTCGATAAGGCTATAATGACGGAAGGAATCAATCGATGATTGGAAAGTTTACAACAAGATTAACGTGTATGAATTATACTATAAATTGAGTACAGATCCGGAAGAGAATTATAAATACGAATAAATTCATATATGGAGAATGGGGTTAGTGTTAGATGGGGATTCAATTGAGGACTCATGTATGGCAAATGAGTTGTATGATTCTTCGTATGGGAGCCGAATTGTACTTGGTGTAAAAAAAATCACTTAGTTTACAACAATCGATAATCATTGAAATGTATACGTATTCGCGCTATTTGTTATATGCACATTAAGAGGATGACTCCATTCTCGTGTGTATAATGGTAGATAGGTCATAGATAGAGAATATAAGATTAAGTCACGAGTTCTTAAAACTCATACCTATGAGACGTTCTTGACTCATAATTATATGAAATGTTTATGAACCCCTCGGTGAATGGGCGCCAAAGGTCCCATTTAGGATAAGTTCTTAAACTCATATGATTGTGGCAATTTATGAACTCATAAGTGTGGTTTGATGAACTGGGTATAGTTTTGTGTGAATGGAGTGTTATGGATTACAGGAACAGATAGATTGTTAAGTAAATGATTTTTAGTGAAGGTGTTAGGTTTTTCTAAACTCCTAGCTATGCTAAACTTCAAAATTTTTGACATCAAGCTAAATCGCACTATGTGCTTTTGAAAACAAAATGTAGACTAAGTAATCATTTTTGAAACCGGTTTAAAAATACGATTATGCTACTTATTTACGCTAGAGGCAAATGATTTGAAATATCAAAATTGTTTTTAATTATCACTCATGTACCATGTAACTTTGATGCGAGAGATGATAAAAATGTGATGGAGTTGTAAATCTGAGAATACTTAGTGTGAATTTGACTTTGAAGTCATTTGTTCCACTATTGTATGATGTGTTATGACAAAGTCATACAATGACGACATCCTCAACGGATTGTTAATACAAGATGCAGCATCATGGCGTCATTCTAGAAAATGTTTTCAAAAAGTTTAATTTGCCAACGGGGTTTGGCTACATCTAAATAATTCGATTGAAGTGAATTATTGATATGAGTCTATGCTATTTGAATCAACTAGACTAATGTTTATGAAAACTCTAAGTGTTCATTGAAAGAAATTTCCCGAACCAAATTGTTTGGTGCGGAATCCTATGATAAGACTGAGGTGAACAATGTTATTTGGATAAATGATCCAATCTAATGGCGTAAATATTAAGCTAGGTATGATTAATACGTTATGCATGACGCGTAGGGTGCAATAGGCTAATCACCTAAAGTACTATTAATGGTAGTTTACCTTCTTTGTGATTGTAAACATACGGGTAATGTTTTGTTTTGCGGTATGAATACTGTTAAAACTATGTGTTCATAGTCTATATGACCCCTCAAAGATAATTTGACAACTTTTACTCTTGTGAGAGGTGTATTGGGTAGCATATGATGATATGTGTGAATGTTGTAAGCCACGTATAGAGTTAGCTTTGAGTTATGAGGAGGTTGGAGCAGCGAGGGAGATATATTCAGATAAGGCAGGTTGAAGGTTGAAATAGAAGCCAAAGACACCGGATATATACCTTGGACCAGCTTTAGTCATCACCTTCATGCGATTCGATGCGAGTGGATGGAGTGCCTTTCTACGAGAGATATAGGTTGATGAGAATTGAATAAATTTATCGTCAATCAAAATAAGAGACAACGATATAGAACTCTTGATTCTCGTGTATATATATACTATATATTAATCGGGGTAACTTATGTTTGTAGATGTACGGTAAGAAAGATATGTGGAATAAGAAGGATCATATTCACACCCCAGAGCTAATATCGAGGCCAACGGATGAAATAGAAGCTCACTAGGAACCCAAATCGGACGAGGTGACTATCGTGGAAAAAACGTAGCATCGAGATCCGAAAATGTTGGATTTGACAGATAGTGATTCGGACACTAAAGTTGAAGCCGCTCAAGCATCAACGGAGGTGCGAGATTTGGAGAACAAGGTTTCTTCATTGGAAAGGTTGTGGGAGATAGAAAAGTTGATCGTCGAGCGTTAATGGAAACAATGGAAGAAGCGGGATAAGCTCAAAATCCAAATTGACCGGATGGAGCCTCAAGCGACACATCCGTGAAGGACACACGCGTCTCCTCGTTGCCCAGACTATAAGAAAGGTGGATGTTTTAATTGTGGGATGGAAGGACATCGAATGCGAATGAATGTCAGAAAAAGGCTTGGTAAATAAGTAGTATGGGTTATGTATGTAATATGTGTGATAAGTAATGAACTATTTTTAACTTTTATGTTGGTTAAGATTTTAAATCCAGACTTTACGTAGTCACAAAGGGATAGTTGTTGATTAAAGCGGGATGTCTTTGTGTAAATATTCGATAAATGAATATGAATCTAAGTTTGAGAAATGAAACGAGTTTAATACATTAATCTTATGCAATAAGGTTTAAAATGTAAGGTATAATTTATGGTTTTATTTAACTTGGATAATGTATGCCAAGACGTCAAACTCGAAACCAAAGGGTAGAAGAATCTACTAATCTTTGGAGAACGACGGCCCAGAATCGATGCAAAACTTTGCAAACATGGTAGCTTCAAAGCTATGCATCGGGAATACCAGTTGCGAGGAACCAACCAGACAATCGCTTAGCAAAATTCAAAGACTTCAAAGCCAGTAGGACCACCAAAATTCGAGAGGATCACCGACCCTATAGAAGCCAGGACTTGGGTGAAGCGAGATAGAGAAGGCGTTAAGTAATCGCTAAAAAATGAGATGAGGGCAAAAACCGCTTTTGCCACTTATATGATGAAAGGGAAGCTAACTTTTGGTGGGAGGCAAATAAGACTCAGGCGGAAAAGAAGAAATTACTTGGGATAGGTTTAAGGATTTATTTTTCAAAAACTATCTCTCTGTTAGTATCACGATCTAGAATGGAGGTGAGATTCACGGAGTTAAAGCGGGATAACATGGTATTTATGAGTATGCCGCAAAAATTTAATGAGTTAGCTAGGTTTGCTCCACATCAAGTGGATCTGAGGCTAGGAAGGCAAGGAGATTTGAGTGGGCTTAAAACCACGGCTCTACAATAAGGTGTCGATCTTTGCAAATCAATACTTTTGCAGCACTCATGGAGAAGGCTATCATTGCTGAACAGGGAAGTGAGGCCATGAGCCTCTACCATAAGGAGAAGAAGAATAAAAGCAAGTCAGAAGGAACAATAAAGATAGAAAGTAGTAGTGGGAATAGGGATGAGAAAAGAATGAGGAATTTTTAAAGAGAAAATGCAAGTAAAGCGAGTTGGTATAAAGAAGCGGTGGTCAGGTTGCAAGAATTGCGGGAAGAATCACTCTGGCGAGTGTCTGAAGGGCATGTTTGTATGCTACAAGTGCGGGCAAGAGGGTCATATCTCTCCCAACTGCCCCAACTCAAGGATGATCAGTGGATGTTTTATATGTGGATCATTGAGCATAAGGTAAGAAGCTGTCCACGAGGGGGATGGAGGCGAGGAACGTAACCACGGGAGAAGCGGTGGACGTTAGCAATTTGAGACCAAACTCAACCATAACCCAACGAAAGCAACTCAGGGTTTTACAACATGACGGTCCGGGATACGGTGGCATTTGGAAACAGAACTCCAGTCTTATTTGAATAACTTATATATCTTATATTTCGCTAATCGAGATAGACAAGTGTTATGATGAATAATTAAAGATCGATTCGATCAAGTATGATCGAGATCTACATACAATGATTATATGCTATGTACCCTTACCTACATATGAGTTTTTAAAGCGGTGATTAGGGGCGGAATCCTTATAAGGGAGGGTGAATGTAATAACTTAGAGATTTTCTATATAAAATAAATAAGAAATTTTGCGTATAAATTTTTTTTTATTTAATGACGAGACTAAGTGTCAAGTAAAGTGAACGATAAATCTGAATACATTTATTACTTGAAAAATTAGAAATAATTTTGGAATTATTAATTACCACAAATTATATGGTAATAAATTTACATAAGTTTAAAAATGTTTTTATTAATTATTTTCCATGAAAACATGATTGGAAATAATATATGATGTGATAATTAGATTTATATAATAAATATTTTATTATATGAATTGTTCGAGAATATTTAAGTTAATTATTTTAACTTGATTATTGATGATGTGTCTAAGAATAAGTCGGACATGAGATCCAACCCTGGATTGGGATTGTGATCAAGAGATGAGAATAATAATATTATATTATTTTACGATTACCATAATTATGTCTCTTTGGGTATATGCTTGAATGAGATAATATTGAGCAATGACGGTTGATTAGGTCATAGCATATTACCGTCTTTGTGAAACCCTAATTATTAAACTCGGTTATGGGGTATTTACGAGTAGTATTTGTGTATATGAAGTTCTTTGTGAATAAGAATATCAGTAATTAGAAGAAACCCTAATTCTTGTTATACATTATTAATTATGACAAACCCTAATTATTATAACCCTAACCTATTTGAAATTAGAAACCGTAACGATTTGTGTTAGTAACATACACGTATAATTAAAAAGAACCACTAATGGTCAATTAGAAACCCTAATTTTAATTCTGGGGTTTAATTTCGATGTTATTGTATAAGTGTTTTAATTTACCAAAGGATAGAAGTTAATTGGTAAATTATAAGAATTAAATCTAGTGATGAAATATTACATTTAATTGCCTTGTACAAGATTGCCCATACACTCTTAAACAAAGCCCAACCATCACCCATAACAAATCAGAAGCAAGAATCAAGGATTTTTGGCAAAAAGGGTATAAGAACACTAAACCTAGAAATACTTTGATTCGATGTTATTTGATACAATTGATTGTTTAAAGTTGTGTAATAGAATGTTAATTGATGATATGGGTTGATAAATCAAAGACCCATAACATCAAAGTGCAATTTAATTTGAAGATTTAAGCAAGTTGGAAAAACCAAATTACATTATTTTTTCACCAAATGTCGGAGGCCATAACTCTTTGCTCGATCATGAGTTTTGTTCTTCAAAAGTTGTTATGTGTAGCTTTGATATGTGGTCTTTAATCTGCAAAAAGAATCAAGTCCATATCATGTATAGATTAGAAGTTATAGATGGTCAAACATGGTTGACCGATCATGATAAACTATTTTTGGGCAATCTATAATGGGGGCATTCTCGTCCACTTTTTGTGCTTTAAAAGGTTTGGGCTTTTGATATGTTGTAGTGCACTGAGTTAGGAAGCCACAGGCTTTGGAATGACCTCATTCCGACCTCGGATGAGGGAATTACGGTGATTGGAAGAAAATGTGTCAAATTTCTCAAAATTGAAAGTCAGCAGCGGGATGTGCTATTCGGGACACTGTTTCGATCCGTTAATGTTTCCAAAACCTTCTGGGCTTTTGGTATGTTATAGTACACCGAATAAGCTTTCCATAGACTCCGAAACGGACTAAATCCGATATCGGAGGAGAGAGTTATGACATTTCAAAGTAGTAGTGTCAAAACTTCCCAACAAGTACGGTGCAGTCCATTTGAACGGAATTTCTGGGCTGATGTGTTCGGAATTTGGAAATGGTCAAAGAATAAAAGTTGTAGCCCCAGAAGTTAGCTTCGCGTGGACTCAAGAATCGCTCAAAAATGTTTTAAAATGAAAGAGTTATGACTGTTTTAGCGGAAGAGGTAAAAGCTGAAACGAGATTGAAAACTGTTATGAACGTCCACTTTTGACGCCTTACTTTATTTGGGCTACCTAATGAACCCGAATTGGGTAATTCAGTATTTTTAAAAATAGTCTTACATACCATGTATAACATATCCAAAAATCAGATTAATCGGAGTTATGAGCAATGCGTTAGAAAATCGCAAAGTGAGCTATTGAAAAATTAGTATCAACCAAGTCTCACATCGACTAAGTTGAGAACTTCACCATTTTCTAAACCTATTAATAGAAGGGCTTGGCCTTTGTTTCATTCACCAACAATAAGGCCTCCAATTTTTTGAGAAAGACTTTGTTATGGGAGAACTTTTATAAAGATCTCCTTAGTTAAATTTTAGGCGTGGAAGTGCGTATTCATTCATGGAATTAAGTATTTAGGGTATGTTTCTTATTTAATTTTGTAATGTTATTATTTTTAATTGTTAGTTAAAGTTTGAATTTTTGAAGTTTAGTTAGTATTGTTAATAAACTAGTTAGTTTACTATGTTTATTTTGGCTTAGAATTGGTTATGTAAATGAGTTATTTGTGATTACTTTTAATATTTTGTGATGAATTTCATTAATTAATTATTATTAATGATATTAAAGTTATTTAATGATTATATTAAATAATTTAGTTTAAAAATGATTTTAATATTATAAAAATCATTTTAAATGAAAATAAGGTATTTAAAAATATTTTAAGTTATAAAATATAACTTTTAATATTTAAATGATTATTTCATTAATAATTAAATATTAATGATATTAAGATAATATTAATGATATCTAGTTTATTTAATAATTATTATTAAATAAATAGTTTAAAATGGTTTTACTTATTTAAAACCATTTAAAGAGGATATTAAGGATTTAAAAATATTTTAAGTTATAATTAATGACTTTTAATATTTGGATAAATAGTACATTAATATTAAAATATTAATGGTAATTATTTAAAAATAATTTTATTGTTTTAAAAATCATTTAAGGATAATATAAATGTTTTAAAAATAGTTTGAGTTATTATAAATAACTTTTATATTTTTGGCAATGGTTTCATTAATAGTTTAGTATTAATTAAACTATTAATGATAATGGAATTGTTTAATGTTTAAATCATTTAATTATGATTTCGATAATTGAAAGTTATAAAATGGCCAAACTAGTGACTTGAGAACCGATTATGAAGTTCTAAATTTGAAGAAGAACACATATAATAACAGCTTATATCACTATAGGCCCTTTAGTAATGATTTGAATTATTTTAAATTTTTCAATTTAAAATTTGAAAATGATTAAAAATTAAGATATCTGATATTTATAGATGTTGAGGTATAAAATAAGAGTCTTAGACTCGGTATTTACAAATAAAGTTGTTGATGCACGAAATAAATGTCGAGACCTATAATAGAAAGAAAAGGCTCTTGTAAGAGCATGGATGAGATATTTGAAAATGTATAAAAATATTTCAAGTATAGAATAGGAACTAAAAGTATGATCACCGTGATTATGTGATTAGACTATGTCTTGTTGTAATAATAAATACTATGTGTTAAGATATATTGTTCTAATCGAAGCGAATGATCCGATTATTGATAGGTTGTGATAAAGAGATAAAACCTAAGTTGAGATTTGTAATCGCCGAATCGGCAAGTATCCTACCTTTGCATTTTCTTTATCTGATGGACATGAGTAAGAAGTTTCGAGAATTATTCTATTCTGTACATATTATGTACTCTTTGATTATCAACATGCTAGCTCGGATATATATATTCTGCTCGTTGATTTCTAAATGGTTATACAAGTGTCCCCACTTGGATAACCATAGCATTATTCACATGTTGATATACCTCATCGATTACCCGTATACATATATGTTGAATTACATATTATTGTTGAGCAAGATTAAAAACCTTCGGGTTTGGAACATCTCTATATGGGAAGATTTTTGCGCCCAAGGCGGATAGAGTGAGCGATGAATTTCGTTCAAGTTATGTAGTATTGATCAATCACAGGGGTACAATCAGGTGATCACCCTCCTCCGTGCTAAATAAGCTAGAAAGCTAAGCATTTCTGGATGGATTTACGCCAAACCTTTTCAAAATGAAAAGAATGTTCATAGTATGATTCTTAAACCCTATTCATGGGTAGAGCGAGCCAAATTTAAATAATTTGGAAGAGATTTGTTATGTGAATTTTTTATCAAGACAGATTACTTCACAACTTTCGATTCGTTGTAGAAGTGTTATGTAAAGAGAATACTTATATTCTTTCAAATTTATATATATAATTGCTATTACTTGTTTGGGCACTCAAATGCTCATCCTTGCTTAAATTAAATGTTTTCGATTATGTATGAGCAACACAAGGCTCGAGCACGAACAAAGGAAAAGGAAAAGGCGATCGAATAAGTGTGTATTATGAGTTAATGGTTATAGTTGTATTGGTATCTATTCAAGTATTGTAAGGAATGTATTTGAAGGTCACGTGCACAGGGAAGTAAACTTTGATGTATGTAAATTAAGTTCGAATGTATTATTATATTAGTATTATTCAACTTAAAGAAATGGTATCGTGGAGAACCGAGTTCGGGTTTCAAGTACCTGAATTTGGGGTCGTCACAGGAATAACCGAAGTTCTCTTCATAAATAAGAAAGAAAGAGTACCCCTTACGAGTACAACAAATAATATTCCCTACCTTAAGAAAGAAGAGTACTGGATATAAAAGTTGTGAAGTAGCAGAACACTTTTCTTCTTTCTCTCTATAGTTTCTCTCTCTAGAGTTTCAGTTAATTCGTAAGAAAATAATGAAGGAGTGAGCTACTATTTATAGAAAAATGGACTGCATAATAACTAATATATTCTAATCTGACGGTCCATATTTAAAGCAAAATCTTTTAAATAAAATATAATATATTCTATTTATAATCTAATAAAACGAATAACTTTATAAAAGATTTTACTATGCAAACACTATGCAGTAACTATATCTGAACACTATGCATAATAAAATATAATATATTCTAATTATTGTCTAATAAAATAGATAACTTTATAAAAGTATTCTGCTTTTATATAAAAAGATTTTACTATGCAAAACACTATGCATACACTACGCAACATTATGCATAATAGAATATAATATATTCTATTTATAGAATAACTTTATAAAAATATTCTATTTTATATAAAAAAAAAATTCTGTATTATTATATTAATAATACCAACAAAATTGAGTGACTTATCACGTAAACATCAATAATTAATACCGTGTGCTACTATGCAACCACGCGTATTACTGTACTTTTACTATCGAGTAGTTCAACAGTATTAATGGTAAAACTTCCGCCGTTATTTTCATAAAGTAATTTTGTCATTTTCTCAATCCGACAATCATTCTGTTGTGGGGTCCACCAATGATTGTACCGTCGTATGAATATTCCCCGACAAAAAGAATATTCCCTGACAAAAAGAATATTCCCCGACCAATCGAATATTATACAACAACTTGCATACTTTTTAAAATTTATAAATACTACCCATAACTATAACATTATATCAAATCCACACCATAATATTTTAAAAAAATTATTTCGAAAAAATTAAATCTTTATTCATAAAATCTGGGGTCTCACAAAGAACACAGAAGAGAGGGTTAGAGAAAGGGAGAGAATTCCTTGTAATTGAGAAGATAAATTTTGAGAATCAAAGAAGATGAAGAAGATTAATCAAGCTTCTCTAATCATCTAGCTAATTAAAGGTAAGTAATTTATTTTAAAGTTTCGAGTTCTTAGTTTTGTTCTCTAAGTTCTCTGTAATTGAAGTTCTAGGGTTAATTGTTGAGAAATTAATTTTTATGTATATTGGGATTACATAATCTGTTATATGTTGTCTATAGATGATTTTTGAAGTATCGAATTCATGAAAACATGTTTGAAGGTGAAGAACTTGAGTTTTGGTTTTATATATATTACATGGTATGTTTTGGGGTCAAAATTGTTTTTGAATTCATACTCTAAACTGTAAATTGATAATGGAAGTTGTTAGTATGTTGAAAAACGAAAAGAACGAAAGTTAAACGGACCAATTTGGTTGAGAAACGAGTTCGTAGCGAATGAATTCGCTAAATATGTTTAAAACATGAAAATATAGCATGAACACTGGATTGGAAGCCTTAAAATGATTTGTTAATGTGACGCCCCCAAATTCAGGTATTTGAAACCCTAACTCGGTGCTTCACGATACCATTTCTATGAGCAGAATAATACTAATAATAATAACAATAATATAAATACTTAAACTTAATTTACATATCAGAGTTTGAATCCCAGGTACGCGACCTTTAAACATTCCTTACATGATAATTAATAAGTATCATCGTCTTAATAAAGTCTAATTATTACATAAGATAACATAGGACTTATTCTGCAACCTTTCCCTTTCTTTGTTTCTGGCAGAGCTTTCTGGTTTATCACACTTAGCTGAAAACATTTAAATTAAGCAAGAATGAGCATTTGGGTGCCCAGCAAGTAATAACAACAATAAGTATTAGCTGAAAGGATTAAATGTTTTCTTTGGATGACACTTCTACAACGAATTAATAGTTGTGAAGTAAGCTGAACCAATAATAACAACATATCAATTCTATATCAAAATTTTGAAACTACGTACTGACTATAACTGGAGATCAGTCGACAGACTATGAACATTATTTTCTATTTTCGAAAAGGTTAATGTAACACCCCCTTTCCGAAATAGAAAGAGAGGTTACTCAAAACATAACAAAACTGATGAATTTAATAGCAAGGCTCTAATCCACAAAAGAATAGTCTTATACTAATTAAATGTCTTAAGGCAAACCATAATAAATGCCACACTAGCTCAAACCACAATCTGAAATAACTATTACAACTCCAATTAAATCAATGTATCATAGCCTAACGAAATATATCAAAACTATTGGATAGAAGGAAGCTCTCGTCACACATGCCCTTGATTCCCCTGATTACCTGCCGGAAGAAAAACACAGCATGAGCCAAATGCCCAGTACGGATATAGAATACAATTAATGAACCGGAATAATTAACTCAATTAAATGAAATAAAACGAAACTAACTAAAACGAAACGAACAAAACTAACACAACGAAATAATAGGCTGAAACAAATGACTGGGTGTTATTTCATACCGAGCTCAGAAATATACCTTGCCACACAGACAAGTCAAAATAATGCCACACAGTCAAGTCAAATAATGCCACACAGGCAAGTCACATGCATTGGACCGCGAATCCAATGCATGTAAAATCGAAGGCGTGTTTGGCACAAACATCACCAATCCATGAGCGAGCGAGCAGAAAACTAGGGTCGACCCATACGCCTCCCACAACAAAACACCAAATGGCCAACTCCCACCGGAGCACAAAAACGGAGACGTCGTGGACTGATCACACCGCCACGGAAGGTGTCATGCCTCGGTGCCAAGAGGACATGCCTGTGGTACCCCCACAGGTGGTTATAGCTCGGTATACCCTACGGTATTCTAACAAAATATAATGTCACAACACATGCGACACAACAAAGGGGTTCTAACATGTACATGTTAAACTGAAACAAATCATCATCACAAGTCTCCAAAAATATACTAACATGTACATTACTACAATATCAAAATAAATTTATAGACATGATACACTAGTCTAAAGAGTACAAATAGGAGTTCCAACTATGAACGCCCAAAACGAACTAGCACAATGAATTTGATACGGAATAATTATAAGAGGCAATTCTAAATTTCGAAACGAATAACGAAACGAACAAATTAAAAACAAAAGAGTCTCGCTGAAAGTGTACGGAATTAGTACCTGGAATCGATAATGCAATACCTAAATTTATATTCCAAAACTCGTTTAGACTCTCTCCGTTAAATCTAAATAATTTAATAAGATTTTATTACAATCCAATCATTAATAACATAATACAATTAAATTTTATTATTAAAAATTTTTATAACTATGTCGATAAAATTAATTAATTCAAATCAATATACATAACTTCAATTGATTTACTAATTCCGTTATAAATTTCATGGCCAAAAGTTTATTAACATTTAATATAATATATATATATATAATAATAATAATAATAATAATAATAATAATAATAATAATAATAATAATAATAATAATAATAATAATAATAATAATAATAATAATAATAATAATAATAATAAAATCGGTAGCCTAATACCATCTTCTAACATGAGCACTTATACTATATATATAAGGTAATACCTGCCAAAATCAACTTGCAAGACTTTTTAAAAAAAAATAATAATATCTAATTCATTATATATAACTTGTAAAAGTAATTCACTGATGCCGATTGAATGATTACTATCCTGACTTCACTTGAATATTTAAATCAATTAGGCTCATCATAATATGATATACATCGATTATAGAAGCATTGATAAATATTAGCAATTTACGACAACAAAATAATAAAACTGTGATCCCCCTCCTTTTTGCAACAACTCACCGCTTGCTTGCTTTCTTCTTTCCCAAACTCGTATTAGACGTAATGTTTAAGTGAATTAGGTTTAGTTATTTATTCACTAAAAAATAGATTTTATTAATTAATATATTTATTTATTCTCCAAATTTTAACAGGATTTTAAATTTTTACACAATTATAAATTTGACCCACTTAATTTAAAGCCCAATTTTACCAATTTAATTTATCCAACACTTATTAATACATCAGCCCACAAAAATTAAATGACTATTTTGACCCAAAATAAATGACAAAGTCCAATTAATATGTTTTAAAACAAAATAATTTTTTTATTATTTTTTATTATAATTATTTTTTTTTCCGGGTATTACATCACCTACCCCTTAAAAGGATTCCGTCCCCGGACCTAATTTTCAAAGAGATGCGAATACTCCGCTCGAATAGATTCCTCCATCTCCCATGTAGCTTCCCACTTCGAATGATTTCTCCACAAAACCTTAACAAACGGAATAGTCTTTCTCCTCATAATCCTTTCTTGACGATCCAAAATCGCCTCGGCTTGTTTCTCACAAGTAAGATCCTCCCGAATCTTATCCAACGGATATTGCACCACGTGCAACGGATGATAATGATAACTCTTCAACGCCGACACATGGAATACATTGTGCACATGAGCTAGCTGTGGAGGCAAAGCTAACCGATATGCAACCTCACCAACCCTCTCCAGAATCTCAAATGGTCCAATATAATGCGGACTAAGTTTTCATTTCAACCCAAATCGTCGAATGTCCTTCCAAGGAGAAACTTTTAGAAACACATGCTCACCAGGTTCGAACTCTAAAGTCCTCCTATGCTTATCAACATAACACTTCTGCCGTGATCGAGCCGACTTCAATTTCTCCTTAGCCACCGCTACCTTCTCCGTAGTGATTTGGACTAACTCAGGCCCTTCTATGGCCCTTTCGCCAACCTCATCCCAACAAGTTGGTGCCCGACACTTCCTACCATACAATACCTCAAACGGAGCCATCCCAATACTTGCATGCCAGCTGTTATTATAAGCAAACTCAACTAGGCTCAAGTAATCATCCCAATTACCCGACCTTTCAAGTGCACAAGACCTCAACATGTCCTCTAATGTTTGAATAGTCCTTTCGGATTTCCCATCAGTCTACGGATGAAAAGAAGTATTGAAGTTGAGTCGAGTACCCCAAGCTCGTTGAAAACCTTTCCGAACTGTGAAGTGAATCATGGATCCCGATCTCGAAACAATAGACACCGGAGTACCATGAAGTCTAACAATCTCTGTTTGAAGATATATGCCAACCTATCCACCGAGTAACCCTCATGGATAGCCAAAAAGTGTCTTGATTTGGTCACCCTAGGTCCACCACTACCCAAATGGCATCATTCTTCCCGAAAGTCTTGACAAACCAGGTCCACAAAATCCATCGTGATATCCTCCCACTTCCATACTGGAATGTCTAACTGTTGTAGCAAACCACTAGCTCGTTGATGTTCTATTTTCACTTGTTGACAAGTGAGAAATTTCCCAACATATTCAGCCACGTCTCGTTTTATCCCCTTCCACCAAAAATTCTTCTTTAAATCCCTATACATCTTCGTAGAACCTAGATGAATAGAAAATGGCAAACTATGAGCCTCAGGCAACATAGCCTCCCGAATGATTGGATCGGATGGTACACACAACCGCTCACCCAATCAAATCACACCATGATCATCAATACGAAACTCAGGCTACTTGCCCTCCTCTAGATTCTGCGTCAGACCCCAAACCTCCCCATCTTCCTTTTGAGCTCCTTTGACCCGCGAGATAAGAAAGGGCTCCACTCTCATACCTGCCAATTGCCCATCTAAACCTCGTACACACAACTCCAACTCGATCTGCTCCATATCCAAAATAAGTTGAGGTTGTGTAATAAGGGCTGCTACACTCCCAGAACTCTTTCAGCTAAGAGCATCTGCAACCACATTTGCTTTCCCTGGGTGATACTGAATTCTAGCATTATAATCCTTTAGAAACTCCAACCAACGCCTCTGCCTCATATTGAGCTCCTTTTGAGTGAAAATGTATTTAAGACTTTTGTGATCGGTGAAGATATCACAAATCTCTCCATACAAATAATGCCTCCAAATCTTTAAGGCAAAGATCACCGCTGCCAACTCCAAATCATGTGTGGGGTGATTCACCTCGTAAGGTTTAAGCTGCCTAGAAGCATAAGCAATCACCTTACCGTGTTGCATTAAAACACACCCCAAACCCTTCTTAGAAGCATCACTATAAATTTGGTAACCTTCTGTCCTTGACGGCAATGCAAGTATAGGAGCCGTCACAAGTCGTTTCTTCAATTCCTCAAAAGTCTTCTCACGCTCTTCATTCCACACAAACTTCACGCCATTTCTCATCAACTGGGTTAATGGCAAGGGAATCAAGGAAAACCCTTCTACAAACCGCCTATAATACCCTGCCAAACCCAAGAAACTCCTAATCTCCGTCACCGTAGTACGTCTTGGCCATTTAATGATAGCCTCAACCTTCGCAGGATCCACCTTAATGCCTTCAGCAGAAACAACATGGCCCAAAAATGTAACCTGCTCCAACCAAAACTTGCATTTAGAGAATTTAGCATACAATTTCTCTTTCTGCAAAATCCCCAATACTGTGCGAAGATGCTCCTCATGCTCTTCCTTAGACTTGGAGTAAACCAAAATGTCATCAATAAAGACAATGACAAATTGGTCCAAGTACTCCCTGAACACCCGATTCATTAAATCCATAAACACTACTTTGGAGTGTTAGTCGACCCGAATAAGGCGTCACCAAAACTCGTAATGCCCATAGCGAAAAGTGAAAAAAGTCGTCTTAGGGATATCCTCATCCCTCACCCTCAATGATAATAGCCCGACCTTAAATCTATCTTGAAAATACTTTTCCCACGAAGTTGGTCAAACAAGTCATCAATCCTCGGCAATGGATACCCCATTCTCGATGGTGATCTTGTTCAACTCTCTCGTAGTCTATACACGACCTCATAGACCCATCCTTCTTCTTCACAAACAAGACCGACCACCCCATCACGAAACACTCCGTATATCATGCCACGATCTAACAATTCTCAGAATCGCTTCCTTCAACTCCTGCGCAACTCCAACGGTGCCATCCGATACGGCGCCTTAGAGATAGGCTCCGCACCAGGAACAAGCTCAATAGCAAACTCTACTTCCCGTTGCAGTGGCAACCCTGAAAACTCCTCAGGAAACACATCAGAAAAATCACGAACAATTGGAACATCCTCAATATGGGACTCACCCTTAGAGGTATCCTTCACAAATGCCAAATACCCCTCATAACCCTTTCCTACCAACTTCCCAGCCTTCAAAGCTGAAATCAACTTCATCACCCTACTTGGTTGTGAACCCTGAAACACGAACTCCGGAGACTTCACATCTCCAAATATAACCTTCTTCGCCTGACAATCGATAGTGGCTTGGTGTTTATCCAACCAGTCCATCCCAAGAATAACATCAAAATCGTGCATACACATCGGAAGAAGATTAGCCCTACGAATCTTATCCCCAAAACTTATCGGACACCCTCGATACAAATCAAAAATAACAACAGAAGTCCCCATCGGGTAAAGCAATGAACATAACAGAATCTAAAAGATCGAGATGGTACACCCAAAATGAAACAAAAGACCGAGCAACAACGGAATGAGTAGAACTCGTATCAAACAAAATAGAAGCCTCGCGATTACCAACTAAAAGAGTACCATAAACAATACCTGGTGCACCTGTCGCGTGGTTATATGTCAAGGCAAACACTCGACCACCCTGACGCTGACCTCCATTGCCACCATTATCACCACCTCCACCATTTTTGCGTGGACCGGTACAATCCCTAGCAATATGACCCATCTGTCCACACAAGAAGCATGCACCTGTGAGTCTATGGCACTGCCTCCCCAGATGAATAGCCCCACAAGTAGCACAAGGAGCTATCGGGATAAGATTTGGGTTACCCCACCACCGGGTCCTTGGATAACGACCACGATTACGCCCTAGCAGATTCTTACGACCATTCCAAGATAGCTGCAGCTGACGATTCTGCCCTTGTTGAGGCATCTGCTGAAAACCCCTGTTTTGATTCTGACCACGCCACTGCCCCTGTTGGCCACCACGATTCCTATTCAACTGACCACCCTGATTTCTCCCATGCTGAACTGAAGTTTGACCCTGCTAGTCATCTCTGTCCCTCTTTCGACTCCCATCCGGTTTAGAAGACCGAAAGTCCTGTTGTGACGCCCTCAAAATAGGTATACAACACCCAACCCATTCTGAGTCGCCAAACACATGGTACAAAAAACAACTATAACTTTATTACAATAATTGTCGTGCAAAATACAACAACACATATACTGTGAGTTTGGATACAAATATATACCAAATATGACACATGTCCCAACCAGTGGTGAAGACCTCACAAATGACACCTTACATAAAGGTATAGTCAAAAACTGTTTTAGAAACTAAAATCTTTGGGAAGTGCTCAAGGAAACCTTCGTACATGGGAGGCCATGCTTCTAGGTTATGATAGATATCATATGACCACTGAATTATCCTTGGTTGACCCAATAGACCCCAAAGAAAAACGAGAAGATTAATATCATATTCTTCTCAATGGTGAGTCTTCTCTTGATTTATCATTATCTTCACTGTCTCAAATTGAGAATTATACTTCAAACAAACACCAAGATTATATAGGTAGTGCTCGTAAATATACTCAAAGAAAGTGGATGAGCACAACCACATCTTATGATGACACGAGGTTGTATGTCATTAGACATCTTGTATGATAGTAGCAAAACACCCTTCCAACGTTGGGTTCGCCTCTCCCTATATGATTCACCAAATATAACTACTAAAAGATGTATACAACACACTTGTCTATACTGTTTAGGGAGAACTCCACAGCTAGAGACCACCGTTCTATTCCTTGTTATCCTCGCTCGACCCAGCTACACTTTTATTGCCTGAAAGGAATTGTGAAGCAAAAGGGTGAGCACAACTATCTCAGTAAAGAATATCATGACTAAAGATAATTAAATTATCAATAGCCTTCATCAATAACAAATCAGAGATTTAGAACATATGGTAGATGATAAAACTTTCAACCATAGTTGCAGCGGAATGAGCAATCCATTAGAAGAGTCAAATAGACAATACAGTCTATTATCTTCTCCATGTTAAAATTCCACCAACAATGTTTTATCCTCAGTAACATCAATCAATGCCTTTTCCACAATTATATGAATATCTCATAATCATAATTGTAATTCTAAATTCCTCTTCGCATTGCCGGTGATTTAATATAATTTTCATCACATGTCTTTACCAAACATCAAAGATCATGGTTATACCAAATCACGGTTCCTGTTCATAATCATACTAATAAATTCATCTTTGCACTACGGCCAAAGATATTCATCCACAGTTCATCTTCGCACCACTGGACAAAGATATTCAACAATAGGTCATCTTTGCACTACGGGCCAAAGATATTCATTAACAGTTCATCTTTGCACTACAGGCCAAAGATATTCCTCAATAGTTCATATTTTCACTACAAGCCAAATATATTAATATCTCAAAGAAATATATAATCATTTCAGAATTTATATAAACAATAATTATAACCATGTTGATCAATTCACCTTTGCACTTAAGCTAAAGATATTCAATTATAAGTTCAATGGTCATGATCATACCAGTCACAATTCAACTTTTCACTACTGGCCAAAGAGAACCCTAGTCATGATCATACCAATAATCTACCCATCTTTATACTCAAGTGAAAGAGAATTTCAACATCAGGGTTATAAAAATGTTATATATGATAATAAAATCAATATAATCAATATATAGTTTTAATCTCCAGAGTAATATTCATAAATCAACTATAATTTGGTTAGAAAAAGAAACCAATTTTGTAGTGAATAGTACCCATGAATAGTAACTCGTGAATAGTAACTCGTGAATAGTAACTCATAAATAGTAACTCATGAATAGTAACTCTGACACAAAAAGGTAGAAATTCCACAATAAAATCCATACCAATATTTCGGTATAATGATATTGAAAGAATAACATTTCTTAAACTTATAAACAATTTATTTTAATTGTTTACACTTTACTAAATAATGTATTTAATCATCATAAAATGCCAAACTTATAAGATTTCATCACCAATAACTAAAACCCTCATCAAAAATCTGCATATACCACATATATGATTCTCAAGCCATAAAATCATATTTTCCAATTTTCTTCCTTCACATAACATATTTAACTCATTTATTCATAACTAGTCCATTTTCATGAAAAATACCAAATCAGTTCCAAAATATTTCTTTTAAGGGATTTAGCGAATATAGTCCCATATTGAACATATATTTTTCTTTGAATTTTTAAAATTCATTTACTATTTTCATATATAAAACCGCCAATATTTAGATATTTATCATAAATTATACTTTTATCCAAAATTTCAAATTCACAGAGTACAATCGATATTATATAGATGTACTCCTAATAAAAATTTCATCAATTTTGGAGTTAACCACAAGGAATTATAAGCGGTTACTTTTAAAATAGTCTTTTCTCATAAAATTCATAACTCTTAATCTATACATCCAAAAATCACCATTTTGGACACAATCAATAAAACTCATCTACATATCATTTCAAATTTTTCCGAATTTTTCGAAGGTCAAGAAGTACGAACCTGAAAAAACATAATAACCCTTAAAATCCCTTACTATCCCTTACCTCAAAAAGAGCAAAAGACTTCGATATCGGATATCTGATATGACGTGAAGGAAACTTACAATCGATGAATATCAACTCACCAAGTATCTAAATACTCACAAAATACACTCAATAATCTAGAGAGAGAAAGAGAAAAACTTGTTTACGGTGTGATTTTCAATTCTAACTTAGCCTCTATTTATAGGAAAATGTTAGCAGACTTGACCGCAACCCCGATGGCTTTACCTGCTACTATTCCCACCCACCACATTTGAAATAAATTCAGCACATTTTTTCACTAACCACAAGTGGGGCCCACTCAATTCTAGAATTTTCCACCAAAATCATTTATAAACCTAATTTCTGAATCAGTCACACAGACAAGTCAAAATAATGCCACACAGGCAAGTCACATGCATTGGACCGCGAATCCAGTGCATGTAAAATCGGAAGGCGTGTTTGGTACAAACATCACCAATCCGCAGAACAGAACAGAACAGAAAACTAGGGTCGACCCATACGCCTCCCACAACAAAACACCGAAGCACAAAACGGAGACGTCGTGGACTGATCACACCGCCACAGAAGGTGTCATGCCTCGGTGCCAAGAGGACATGCCTGTGGTACCCCATAGGTGGTTATAGCTCAGGTATACCCTACGGTATTCTAACAAAATATAATGTCACAACACATGCGACACAACAAAGGGGTTCTAACATGTACATGTTAAACTGAAATAAATCATCATCACAAGTCTCCAAAAATATACTAACATGTACATTACTACAATATCAAAATAAATTTATAGACATGATACACTAGTCTAAAGAGTACAAATAGGAGTTCCAACTATGAACGCCCAAAACGAACTAGCACGATGAATTTGATAAGTAATACATATAAGAGGCAATTCTAAATTTCAAAACGAATAACGAAACGAACAAATTAAAAATAAAAGAGTCTTGCTGAAAGTGTATGGAATCCGTACCTCGAATCGATAATGCAATACCCAAATTTATATTCCAAAACTCGTTTAGACTCTCTCCGTTCAATCTAAATAATTTAATAAAATTTTATTACAATCCAATCATTAATAACATAATACAATTAAATTTTATTATTAAAGTTTTTTATAACTATGTCGATAAAATTAATTAATTCAAATCAATATACGTAACTTCAATTGATTTACTAATTCCGTTATAAATTTCATGGCCAAAAGTTTATTAACATTTAATATAATATATATATATATATATATATATATATATATATATATATATATATAATAAAATCAACGCTCATAATCTTATCACTTTGAAGTCTCATATATATATATATATATATAAGGTAATGCCTGCCAAAATCAACTTGCAAGACTTTTTTAAAAATAAAAATAAAATCTAATTCATTATATATAACTTGTAAAAGTAATTCACTGATGTCGATTGAATGATTACTATCCTGACTTCACTTGAATATTTAAATCAATTAGGCTCATCATACATATGATATACATCGATTATAGAAGCATTGATAAATATTAGCAATTTACCTGACAAAATAATAAACTGTGATCCCCCTCCTTTTTGCAACAACTCAACCGCTTGCTTTCTTCTTTCCCAAACTCGTATTAGACGTAATGTTTAAGTGAATTAGGTTTAGTTATTTATTCACTATAAAATAGATTTTATTAATTAATATATTTATTAACTCTCCAAATTTTAACAGGATTTTAAATTTTTACACAATTATAAATTTGACCCACTTAATTTAAAGCCCAATTTTACCAATTTAATTTATCCAACACTTATTAATACATCAGCCCACAAAAATTAAATGACTATTTTGACCCAAAATAAATGACAAAGTCTAATTAATATGTTTTAAAACAAAATAATTTTTTTATTATTTATTATTATTATTATTATTATTTTCGGGTATTATAGTTAAGCAGAACTTCATCTGCAAATCGTCATAACTTATAGGCACGGGGGGTGATTAGCCCGTTATGCCTTGTATTGATCAATACTATATGTAAGAACGAGATTATCGGTCATCTTATCCGCCTTTGGCGCACAAAAATTTCCCATGTATGGGATGTTAATATTTAGTCGAGAATCCGAACCAAAATAATCTGGTTGGATACAATAAATTTCTATCTTATTCAACAATACTTTTAAGTTTATGTCTAGGCGGATCAAATAGCTTAGACGACTTTAAGTTAACGTATACATACTGGAAATCAATAAGTATGTATCAACATGTGATTAAATTCAATGATTATCCAAGTGAGGACACTTGTATAACCATATTTAGAAATTAACGAATACAATAAATATCTTAATTGTACAATAGTACTGTATTGATAAACAATGATCGGATAATTTAAGAATTTGTATGAATACAAAAGATTGGATATATAATCGAAAATAATAGAGGTAATAATCTGGCACAATAATACTTTAAATTCTGAAACTTTCTTACTCATGTCCATTGCATAAAGGAAATGCAAAGTTAAGATACTTGCATAAGCTGCTACTTACTAGTATGCAACTTAATTTTATCTTTTATAATACAACCTATCATTAATAAGATCATTTGTTTGATTAGAATAATATATCATATCACATAGTACTGCTATTTGTAGTCAGCACATAACCTAATCACATTATCACATATGTTTAATAGTAATTTGATCACAAACAAACACGTATCGAGTCCAATTATCTACGTCCGGATCAATTTCTGAAATACGTCGGGATACCGACGGCTTTATCAGGTAATTATCAAGTCTAAAACTCCATTGTGTAGTTCAATATTCATTTAGATAATTTAAATATCAGTCGTATTATTTTTCATAGCCTTATAATAATTTTTAAATAATTATTATGATTTTTCAAACACTGGAATCATTACTAAATGATTTAAATATTAACTAATTCTATTATTATTAATATTTAATTATTATTAAATTATTAATGAAACCATTGCCAAAATATTAAAGTTATTTATAATAATTCAAAATATTTTTAAAACATTTTATTACCCTTAAATGATTTTTAAAATATTTAAAATCATTTTAAATAATTACTATTACTATTAGAATATTAATTTATTATTTATCAAAATATTAAAAGTCATTAATTATAACTTAAAATATTTTTAATTCACTTATTCCTTTTAAATGATTTTTAAATTAGTAAAACCATTTTAAACTATTTATTTAATATAATTATTAAATAACTCTAATATCATTTAATATTAAATTATTAATGAAATTTACCTTTAAATATCAAAAGTTATATTTTATAACTTAAAATATTTTTAAACTATTTATTTTCATTTAAAATGATTTTTATAATATTAAAATCATTTTTAATTAATATAATTACTAAATAAATCTAATATCATTAATATTAAGTAATTAATGAAATTTGTCTTAAAATATTAAAAGTTATATATTTTAACTTAAAATATTATTAAATACCTTTTTATCATTTAAAATGATTTTAATATAATAAAATCATTTTAAATTAATTTATTTAATGCATTTATTAAATAAATAAAATATCAATAATATCTAAATAAATATTAATATTTATGAAAAATATGTCAAATTATTAAAAGTTAATTTTATAACTTAAAATCATTTTTAAAATAATTTTTGGAATTTTTAATAATTAATTTCTATTTTTAAATGATTTTTGGAAAATAAATTAAATATAATTATTAAATCTATCACTATAGCTTTTAGCGACAGAAAACGTCGCCTTAGGTGTTCTTAAGCCCTCAAGAACATTCATAGCAGTTAACAAGTGAACACGTTTGACCAAGTATTCCTCTCTGATTAATGTGTGTCTGGGTAAGTACTAGTGTCAGATTACAAGATCCAACAACAAACATGGCCAATAAACATAAAACCAGAGAGATCTAGGCTTGCAAAGTGGCTGTCAGAGCTGTTCTTCATTTGTATATTGGGATTACATAATCTGTTATATGCTGTCTATAGATGATTTTTGAAGTATCGACTTCATGAAAACATGTTTGAAGGTGAAGAACTTGAGTTTTGGTTTTATATATATTACATGGTATGTTTTGGGGTCAAAATTGGTTTTGAATTCACACTCTAAACTGTAAATTGATAATGGAAGTTGTTAGTATGTTGAAAAACGAAAAGAACGAAAGTTAAACGGACCAATTTGGTTGAGAAACGAGTTTGTAGCGAATGAATTTGCTAAATGTGTTTAAAACATGAAAATATAGCTTGAACACTGAATTGGAACCCTTAAAATGATTTGTTAATATGTTTGAAGTGTTATAATTATTCTCTAGATGAGTAGCTAAGAGTTTAACGAGTCCAACGAATCGAAAATCGACTAATTCGGACTTAAAATGAAAAAGATATGTCCAAAATCGTTTCACATGCGTTGCGCTAGCGCCACCATGCTTGTGAGGGTGCGCATTTGAGCTAGACATTGGCGCAAAAGTCGTATTGGTGAAAAAAAGGCGCGCTCGTGTGTTACATCAGACTACTTTGATCTATTTTGGTAAAACGGTCATAACGTTTTCATACGAACTCCGATTGAGGTGATTCAAGATGATCCGAAACGAGGAAGAATAGACCTACAAGTTTGGTTCTTTAAGTCTTTCAATTTGAGGTCTGTAACAGGGGTCAAAATGGTCATATTTAGGACTGTTGTGTTTTCGGAGGCAATCGGAGGGCGTCGGGCATACACGTATGCAATTATAGTGCTCTTGACCATAAAAGATGTTATTCTAAGTTATAGAACATAAATATTATGAAGTATAATGATGCTCAACATTAATAAATGATATATTAGATATGTTGTATACGCATACTAAGCACAAACAAGAGAGACAAATTGGGCGTGTGACGACTAAACGTCGAAACATCGTGATAAGTGATAATAAACGCAAAAAGTATTTTAAATCAAATGAAATGAATATTATAAGGTATTGAAGTGTTAATATAAAACCAATAAGTAGTCCTAGTAAGACTTAAACACTTGAATGAAATTCGTATATGAAACGTAGTGAGTTATAAGTCGAAAGTTAACACAATCAAATTGAACATTGTGTATTTATGATAGGAAGGGTTATGAGACGTAGAATAAAGTTTACATTACAACTACTATGCGTTGCTATGTGACTAATAGTTAATGTGAATGATTATATAATTGTGTAGGGCACATGAAGTGCAGATATCTATAAGCTGTTAAACTGTTATTAGTAAACAACGATCAAGACAAGTCTTTCAGTTCCTATTTGTTATGTGAACTTGGTGATTAACTGTTTTAAATCTTTATTGCAAAGAGCATGATGTGTTATATATATGTTGAATGTATGAAATGTTATAGTCAACTTATGACTACGTTTATTGAGTAAAGCATGTTGATTGAGTAAGGAACTCAATCTTTATACTTGTTATCTGAACCGTAGCATGTATGTTATGTTAGTCCAATGTTTATGAGATATATGTTGAGCATGTTATTATGTGCTATGTGATGCATAAAAACTGTTAGATTTTGCTGGGCTATCGAGCTCAACCTTGCAAATAACCATTTTTGCAGGTTAAAGATTTAAGGTAAGGATATGTGCTACGTGAGTTATAGAGATCCATATTCACAAAGATTACTTATGTTTTAAGGGAAATGTATGTAATATTTTGAATGTAACATGTTGTTGAATTGTAAGTTAAGCTATCCGGTGTATATGGATATCTATTTATGATGTAAGAATTTGTATAGTCATTTTGTTGTAACGATTCATGATATAAATTTGAATCAAAGAGATGTAATGTAAAGGTTGCGATTTAGGGCGATAAAGAAGGAAGTGTATAAAAGTTTTAAATATTCCGCATTTTTAGTGATTTTAATATCGGATAATGATGTAAAGATAGATTAAAGTTGTATTGTTAACGATCAAGAAGGAGAATATTATTTTAATAATACATAGATATTATATTAAGAGTAATATCTTGAGAAAATGAGTAAATCATTTTATTATGATTAGTTTCTATATTTAGAGAAAACATGATAAAAACATCTTATGTTATGTTATGGCGAAATACATAAATTTGATTATAGTAATGTATTTCCGAGAGGGTTAAAATTAAAAGAAAAATAAGTTATTTTAATTTACTAAATAACTTGAGTTATTATATTATCGCGAATGTTATAAAGAATATTTTGATATCTCCATTCACGATATATTTATATATGTGAACCTTGTGATATAATAATTCGATGTAAATTGAATATGTTATAAATAGTAATGTGGTGGGAAATGAATAAGTAATGAGAATGAGAATAAGCTTAATGTAAGCTTGTGAGATATGCCTAGTGTGGCAAAGTGAATGAATAAGCATTCATCAAATAAATTAATGAATGAATAATTGAAGGAATTAATTTGTATGTGCAATGATTATATATTATATAGTAGCTACATCTATATGATATGAAAGGAAGTGTGATGTGACGCCCCCAAAATTAGGTATACATCACCCATCTTGGGTCGCTAGATACATGGTACAGAATTCAAATACAACTTACTAATACAACTGTCGTGTACAATACGACAAAACATAAACTGTGAGTTTGAATACAAATATTGTCTACTAGAGATTATACAAACTCAAAAGAAGTCCTCATTACAATTATTATCACACTATTTCACATAATAGTGAGGACTACTAATGCTATCCTCTGGACTATCACTCCGTTCCCCGACTCGTCCCAGCTATATTCTCATTTCCTGAAGAGAACAGTGAAAGAAAGGGTGAGCTCAACTAGCCCAGTAAAAAATATTATGACTAAGATAATGCAAAATAAATTATCATTAGTCTCTAACAATGTTAAACTGATAAAATATAATAGACATCAAGTTTAACTGTAGCGGAACAAGCAATCAATTAAAAGAGTCAAGTAGAAAATAAAATCTACTATCTTTTATGATTTAAAAGGTTTTTCATCATCATCATTATCACGAGACTCAACAATAAATAATCCACATCATTGAATCACCCTCGCACTACGACCAAGGATATTCTTTAGTATCATGACCACAATTATCCATGCACTACGGGCCAAGAATATTTGTGTATTCATTAATGGTCATGATCATGCCAATCTATCCATCAATGCACTACGGGCCAATGAGGACTTTACCACATCATTTGTAACATTACTACCATGATTACAATCAATAATCCTCGTCATAATCATACCATGTCCATCTATGCACTACAGGCCACATATGACTTTCAAAAAGAAAAAAATATAAATATGAGGATGATGACAATGATATAAGAATTCAATAAAACAAGTTCAAGAATTAATTTATCCAGGAACTAATAATGTCCAAATTGTCAACATGATACTGCTTTGTAGAGTAAAATTCAAGAATGCTCAGAAGAATATTTTCATGAAAAGATACTGGATGAAGCGCAAATATCAAGGATATTCCACTAATTTCATGGAGTATAGTAGTCAAAACTTTAACCAACTAAGTATAATAAAGAATGGAATAACAAAAGAAATCACCATGCATGCGGTACTTCGCATGATGCAAGTTATTCCAATGAATACTAAATAACGGAACCAGTCAAAGAAATTCGACCGATGTGATGTTCCAACGAGAATAATAAAGAATGGAATAACAACGAAAATCACCTTGTATGCGGTATTGCATGTATAGGTTATTCCAACGTAATACTAATAAGGATTTTAATCAGTTTTCGGCAGAAAACGCATGTATGTGATATATTCCAACGAATAATAATAAAAAGATGGAACCAGTCCCATGCGTAAAAGCGTGCATGTGATATTTCAAATGAATAATAAATACGGAATCAGTCCCACAGAAAATGCATAGATAAGATATTCCAACGAGAATAATAAAAAAGATTAATAATAGAAGAATGTCACCAAGTATAGGGTAGATCACAGATACAAAGTTATTCCAATGTAATAATAACAACGATTCTCTTCATGAATAAGAAAGAATAACACCCCTTACCGTAAAAGAAAGCTGGATATAGGAAAAGAAAGGTAGCAGATTTCTTTTTTCTTTCTCTAAAATTTTCTCTCTCTAGTTCAAAGAATTAAAAAAAATAATGAAGGAATGAGCTTCTATTTATAGAAAATGGAATGCATAAGTAACTAACTCACTCATGAACGGTCCAGATTGATTTACTTTAATCTGACGGTCCATATTTAAAGCAAAATTTTTTAAATAAAATATAATATATTATATATATAATATCCATAATAATACTCCTTCCGTCCATTTTTTTCAACTTGCATATATATATATATATATATATATATAATATTCATAATAATACACCTTCATCCACTCTTTTTCAACTTGCATATATATATATATATATATATATATATATATATATATAATACTCATAATAATACACCTTCCGTCACTTTCCCCCCCACCAACCTTCCATTAACAAAATAATATATATATATATATATATATATATATATATATATATATATATATATATATAACTAAAAATGAGATAAATTCTACCGACAATTTTTAAAAATGGAAAGTGCGGGGTCCAAATAATAAGCATAATTTACATCAAATTCTTCATAAAATCCCCTCAATATTTTTAACAACATGTATCATCATTATTATAATTCACAATATTTATCGACCAGGTCGTTCCCAGGAAAGAGGGGGCTTTCCAATAAAGATTTCTCCTTATTGGTGCGAAATTAGGTGACCAAACCTCTCATTGACAGAACTTCTAGACATCGTTAATATTGCAAATTATAATATTAATAACTCTGTCATTTCAATTATTGATTTAATAATATATAAAATATCAACAATAATTGAATCAAATAACGTGAGATACTATGCAACAATTACTGAGGCAATAATTAAACAAAACTGAGTGACTTCTCGCGTAAGCATCAATAATCAATACCGTGTGCTACTATGCAACCACGCGTATTACTGTACTTTTACTACCAAGTAGTTCAACAATATCAACGGTTAAACTTCCGCCGTTATTTCAATAAAATATTTTTATCGTTTTCTTAATACGACAATAATTCTGTTATGGGGTCCACCAATGATTGTGCCGTCGTATTTAATATTTCTGCTTTAAAACGAATATAACTTGAATTAATCGAATATTATATAACAACTTGCGTACTTTGCAAAATTTATAATTATTACCCACAACTATAACATTATATCATAATATTCAAAAATGATAATTATAGAAAATTCATTTTTATTCATAAAAGTTGGGGTCTTACAATCTCCCCTTCTTATAAAATTTTGCCCTCGAAATTAGGGTAAGTACCTGGTATATCGAAGAGGTAAGGATACCTTGACTTCATTTCAGATTCTAACTCCCAGGTCATTTCCTCAACATCGTGGTTTCTCCACAAAACTTTGACTTGAGGTATACCTTGGAGCATAGAATATGTTCCTTCTTATCCAAGATTTGAACAGGAACCTCTTCATACGTTAAATTTTCTGCTATTTCATCTGGTTCTAACTCAATAATTTGGTTCGGATCTTTCACATATTTACGTAACTTGGATATGTGAAAAACATTATGAACACAAGACATACTTGGCGGTAAAGCGAGTCTATAGGCCAAAGTTCCTACTCGATCGAGGATTAAAAATGGGCCAATAAATCGAGGATTGAGCTTTCCTCTCTTTCAAAATCTTGTAACTCCTTTCCATGGAGCAACATGTAACAACACATGATCTCCAATATCGAATTCCACGTCCTTTTGATGAAGATCAGCATAACTCTTTTGTCGATCTTGTGAGGTTTTTATATGTTGTCGGATTGTTTGAATCTTTTCCGTATTCATACGTACCAACTCCGGTCCCAACAACGTTGCTTCACCCACCTCATCTCAGCATACTAGAGAGCGACACTTTCTTCCATACAATGCCTCGAATGGAGCCATGCCAATACTTGCTTGATAACTGTTGTTGTAGGAAAACTCCACCAATGGTAATAACTTATCCCAACTTCCCTTGAAGTCAAGGACACGAGTCTTAATAAATCTTCCGAGTTTGAATAGTCCTCTCTAATTGTCCGTCTCACCGAGGATGATATCTTTGAACTAAATCGTAAATCCGTGCCCATAGCTTTTTGCAAACTAACCCAAAATCGTGATGTAAATCTTGGGTCTCGATCAGAAACTATGGATACTGGCATACCATGCAGTCTTACAATCTCGTTTATGTACATACGAGCAAGACTTTCAAGTGTATAAGTTTCTCGTATTGGTAAGAAGTGAGCAGACTTGGTCAATCTATCAACAATGACCCAAATTGCATCTATACCTTGAGAAACCATAGGAAGACCGGTAACGAAATCCATGGTAATGTGCTCCCACTTCCATTCTGGAATTTCAAGTGGTTGCAATGGACCTTTTGGTACTTAATGCTCCGCCTTGACTCGTTGACATGTTAGACACCTTGAGATAAACAACGCTATTTCTCTCTTCATATTTCCCCACCAAAATGTATGTCGAAGATCATGATACATTTTGGTACTACCAGGATGGATTGCAAATGGTGTGTTGTGTGCCTCCATCATGATTTTATACTTTAAATTAGGGTCATTAGGAACACAAAGTCTGGAGTTGACTCGAAGTATTCCTTCCTCATCGATTCTTGCTTCCGGCATAGCACCTTCTTGCACTTTCTTCTTCATACACATCAGCTCCAGGTCTATAGCTTGAGCAACTTTAACTTTATCAATTAAAGTCGGTTATACTCGTATATTCGCCATCATCACATGGGTCCCTGGAGTCTTTAACTCTATCTCCATCCTTTGTAAGTCACACAAATGGGCCTTTGTGTTGACAATATCGTACTCGTACTTGCATATGATCTTCTACTTAATGCGTCAGCTACCACGTTCGCTTTTCCAGGATGGTATGATCATAATCTTTCAACAGTTCAAGCCAACATCGTTGTCGCATGTTGAGTTCCTTTTGAGTGAAGAAATATTTGACGCTTTTATGATCCGTAAAGATCTCCACCTTCTCTCTATACAAATAATGCCTCCAAATTTTAAGTGTGAAGACCACAACTGCTAACTCTAGGTCATGAGTAGGATAATTCTTCTCATATTCTTTGAGTTGTCGTGAGGCATAGGCTATGACTTTCCCATGTTGCATGAGAACACATCCTAACCCTTTGCCCGAAGCATCACTGTAGATGACAAATCCCTCCGAACCAGATGGTATTGTCAAAACAGGTGCTGAAATGAGTCTCCTCTTGAGTTCTTGAAAACTCTTCTCACATTCCTCGCTCCAACTGAACTTTGTATCTTTCCGAGTTAGCTGAGTTAGTGAAGTAGCGATTCGAGAAAAACCTTCTACGAATCTCCGATAATAACTAGCTAAATAGAGAAAGCTACGTACTTAGGTCACTGATTTAGGTTGCTCCCAGCTTTGAATAGCTTCAATCTTTGCTGGGTTAACAGATATTCCATGACTTAATACCACGTGCCCAAGAAATGCTACTTCCTCAAGCTAAAACTCGCATTTCTTCAACTTGGCATAAAGCTTATATTCACGAAGCTTTTGGAGTATCAGCCTCAAGTGCTGCTCATGATCTTCACGGCTTTTGGAATAAATAAGGATGTCATCAATAAAGACGACCACAAACTGATCCAAATATGCCTTGAATACTCGGTTCATCATATCCATGAAGGCAACAGGAGCATTAGGCAATCCAAAGGACATGACAAGGAATTCATAATGCCCGTACCAAGTTCTGAAAGTCGTCTTTGGAATGTCATCGGTTCTAATCTTCAATTGGTGATATCCAGAATGAAGATCAATCTTTCAAAAGAATTTGGCTCCTTGCAACTGGTCAAACAGGTCATCAATACGTGGGAATGGGTACCTATTTTTGATGGTGACATGATTCAACTCCCGATAATCAATACAAAGTCGCATACTCCCATCTTTCTTCTTCACAAATAGAACAGGAGCACCCCAAGGAGAAGTACTAGGACGAATAAAGCCAATGTCTAACAATTCCTGTAATTGAGTCTTTAACTCCTGAAGTTCAATAGGAGCCATTCGATATGGGGCTTTAGAAATAGGTTTTGTACCAGGTTCAAAGTCGATACAAAATTTAATTTCACGCTCTGGGGGTAGGCCAAGAAGTTCTTCAGAGAATACGTCAGGAAATTCATTAACAATAGAAATATCATTCAAAACTGACGTAGTTTTGTTTAGATCCGTGACATGAGCTAAGAAAGCTTGACATCCGTTTTTCAATAAACGAATAGCTTTATGGCTTGAGATGACTGTGATTAATTTTAATTGTATGGTTGCTTGAATTCGCATAATAGGTTGGTTAGGAATATGAAAGCTAACAACCTTACGAAAAAAATCAATTTTTGCATGATGTGTAGTTAACCAATCAATCCCTAGAATCACATCAAATGCAAGTATTTTCAAATAAATAAGATCGACAGGTAACGTGCAGGTACCGATTTGAACTAAACAAGACTTATAAATAGTGGATGTAATGAAGGTTTCTCCCAATGGAGTTTTAACAGATAAGTTAAAGTCTAATTTCTCCGGAGTCAAATTTAATCGTTGAGCGCAAGTAGGAGAAATAAAAGAATGGGTAGAACCGGTATCAAATAAAGTATAGACTTCGCTAGAGTTTATGATAAGCTTACCCGTGATGACCTCGTTCGGGTTCCTTGCTTTTTGGGAGGTCACAACAAATGCTCTCCCTTGCACCACTGGCTTTGACTTTTCTGGGACGACCTTTGGTGCCTCCATCCTAGCTGAACTTGCTTTGGTGAACGACAAAATCGGGCTAGGTGACCTTCTCTTCCACAATTATAACACGCTTTGGATGGCATCGCGCAGTTTGGACTGATATGTCCCTCCCCTCCGCATTTGAAGCATATGATAGGTGGTCTTTCTCCTTCCTTAACAACGGGTACTGGTGCTAACGTCTTTCCATCATTGTTGAATCTCCTCTTCTTGAAATGTCCATTCTTATTGTTTTGGCCCTGATTACCACTGAAGTGGTAACCATTTATGGCCTGTTGATTCCCTCCACGCTTGTTGTCACCTCTTCGATGACTGCTCTAACTGGTATTATCATTTTGCCAGCTGCTCTCTTTTGGTTGTGTTGACTCGTTATCGCGTTCCACCAACTGAGCCCTATTTACAACATCTGAATACAAACACAGTTTATGAGAAATAAGATGTTGACGTATCTCCGACTTCAAACCTCTTAAAAACATTCGCGCCATTCTCTCTTCATTATCCACCAAGTGGGACGCAAATCGGGATAACTCCGCAAATTTTGCCTCATATTGCGACACGGTCATATTGTTTTGCTCCAATTTGATAAACTCCACCTCCTTCATGTGACGAATACTTTCATGAAAGTATTTGTCATTGAATGCCTCTTGAACTTCTCCCAAGACATCTTTAAGTACGGCGGAGTTGAGTACGCTTTCTGGATTCCCACCAAGAATCCGCCTCCGCAAGCAAACATAAAAGGCGGCAGGGAAACTTTTGCTCTTCGGAGCATGCCAAGACATCAAATATCTTGGTGATCTGCTTTATCCATGCTTCCGCCATAAGTGGTTTTGGCTCTCCCTTAAACTCCGGTGGTCCAAGCTCCTTGAACTATTTAACAATGACCGTCCGAGAGTTTCCAGTGTTTCCACCTATATTTTTGACAGGAGCTGCTCTCGCCTGATGTTGCATGAATTCCATAAAGCCTCTGAACAGTCCATCATTCATCATTTGGTCAGTGTTGTTGTTTGCATGAGGATTGTCGCCTTCCTGATGCAAATTCTCCTGATTATTGATATGTGGAGACTCAACGGTCTCTTGTGCTCCATTGCTATTTTCAACATTCTCGGATGTCATTTTCAAATACTGCCACAAAACAAAGGTTCATTAACATATAACATATTATCCATATACTTTGACCGACCAATTAAAAATAGCAAATAAACATAGGTAGGTTAAACTAGCGAAGGAATTCCCCGTCTCTCCCCTCCTAGTTCTAGTCTCACATTTTAGCCAGGGATCATATCCCTAAGCTTTAATACCAACTGTGACGCCCCCAAAATTAGGTATACATCACCCTTCTTGGGTCGCCAGATACATGGTACAGAATTCAAATACAACTTACTAATACAACGGTCGTGTACAATACGACAAAACATAAACTGTGAGTTTGAATACAAATATTGTCTACTAGAGATTATACAAACTCAAAAGGAGTCCTCATTACAAATATTATCACACTATTTCACAGAATAGTGAGGACTACTAATGCTATCCTCTGGACCATCACTCCGTTCCCCGACTCGTCCCAGCTATATTCTCATTTCCTGAAGAGAACCGTGAAAGGAAGGGTGAGCTCAACTAGCCCAGTAAGAAATATTATGACTAAGATAATATATCATTAGTCTCCAACAATGTTAAACTGATAAAATATAATAGACATCAAGTTTAATTGCAGCGGAACAAGCAATCCATTAAAAGAGTCAAGTAGAAAATAAAATCTACTATCTTTTATGATTTAAAAGGTTTTTCATCACTGTTATCGCTGAGACTTAGCTTAATAAATATTCCACATCATCGAATCACCCATGCACTACGGCCAAGGATATTCTTTAGTATCACGACCACAATTATCCATGCACTACAGGCCAAGAATATTTGTGTATTCATTAATGGTCATGGTTATGCCAACAACTGTCCATCAAATGCACTACGGGCCAATGAGGACTTTTACCACATCATTTGTAACATTACGGTCATGATTACACTAAATAATCCCTGGTCATAATCATACCAAGTCCATCTATGCACTACAGGCCATACATGACTTTCAAAAATATAAATATGAGGATGATGACAATGATATAAGAATTCAATAAAAAAGTTCCGAAATTAATTTGTCCAAGAACCAATAACATCCAAATTGTCAAAATGATACTTTGCTTTGTAGAGTAAAATTCAAGAATGCTCGGAAGAATATTTCCATGAAAAGATATTTGGATGAAGCGCAATTATCAAGGATATTCCACTAATTTCATGGAGTATAGAAGTCAAAACTTTAACCAACCGAGTATAATAAAGAATGGAATAACAAAAGAAATCACTATGCATGCGGTACTTCCATGTATGTGTTATTCCAACGTAATACTAAATAACGGAACGGTCAAAGTAAATTCGCACCGCAAGCGAGGATGTTCCAATGTAATAATTAAGAATGGAATAACAATGAAATCAACTTGTATGCGGTGCTTGCATGTAGGCGAGTTATTCCAACAAAATACTAATAAGCATTTTAATCAAAAAGTCCGTAAAACGCATGCATGTGATATTCCAACAGTAATAATAATGACAGAATTAGGTCCCACAGAAAACGCATGCATGTGATATATTCAATGGAATAATAAAGACGGAATCAGGTCCGACATAAAACGCATAGATATGATATTCCAACAGAATAGTAAAGACGGAATAATAGAAGAATGTCACCAAGTATAGGGAAGTCCGCGTATACAGGTTATTCCAATAGAATAATAAAGAATGGAATAACATAAGTTCTCTTCATGAATACAAAAGAATAACACCCCTTACGAGTACAACAAATAATATTCCCTATCTTAAGAAGAAGAGTACTGGATATATAAGTAGTGAAGTAGCAGAATACTTTCTTCTTTCTCTCTATAGTTTATCTCTCTAGAGTTTCAGTGAATTCGTAAGAAAATAATGAAGGAATGAGCTTCTATTTATAAAAAAATGGACTGCATAGTAACTAACTCATTAACGGTCCATATTTAAAGCAAAATCTTTTAAATAAAATATAATATATTCTATTTATAATCTAATAAAATGAATAACTTTATAAAAGATTTTACTATGCAAACACTATGCATAATAAAATATAATATATTATAATTATTGTCTAATAAAATGTATAACTTTATAAAAGTATTCTGCTTTTATATAAAAAAGATTTTACTATGCAAAATACTATGCAGAACACTATGCAACACTATGCATAATAGAATTTAATATATTCTATTTATAGAATAACTTTATAAAAGTATTATGTTTTATATAAAAAGATTTTCTGTATTATTACATTAATAATACCAACAAAACTGAGTGACTTATAATGTAAGCATCAATAAATAATACAAAAGTGTCTTCTACTATGCAATCACACGTACATCGTATTTTTTTAACAAGATTGTTTTCAACAGCTAATAAAGAAAACTTTTGCCATTATTTTTATAAAGTATTTTTGTCATTTTCTCAATCTGACAATAATTCCGTTGTGGGGTCCACCAATGATTGTGTCGTTGTACGAATATTCCCTGTTAAAACGAATATTCCCCGACCAATTGAATATTATATAACAACTTGCGTACTTTGCAAAATTTATAAATATTACCCACAACTATAACATTATATCAATTTCACTCCATAATATTTATAGAAAATTCATCTTTATTCAAAAAGTTGGGGTTTTACATCATGCGTAATCCGCACAGACATGATGTTCCAACTGAATAATAAAGAATGGAACCAGGTCATGTGTAATCCGCACAGACAAGATGTTCCAACATAATAATAAAGAATGGAATAACAAAAGAATTCATCAAGCATACGATAGACCGCACAGACAGGTTATTCAAACAAAATAATAAATAATGGAATAACAACCCTTACGAGTATTGAAAGAAAATAACTCTCTTCATGAATACGAAAGAATAATACCCATTACCTTAAAAAGAAGAGTATTCTGACGGGTAGGGCGGGGATATACTTGAAGAAAACTTGCATTATTTTCTACGCTCAAAGCTTTTTTAAACTCTAAAGAAATACGCTCAAGATTATAGAAGAAGAATTCTCTAAACTTCTGGTGTGATTTTTAATTCTAACTAAGCATCCTATTTATATGAGAATTGAAAGGATACTATACTGCACTATGCATTAAAATATAATATATTCTATTTATAATCAAATAAAACAAAACTTTATAAAAAGTATTCTATTTTATATAAAAAGTTTTTACTATGTAAACACTATCACAGCACTATGCAAACACATGCATAATAAAATATAATATATTCTATTTAAAATCTAATAAAACAAATAACTTTATAAAAGTATTTTGTTTTATATAAAAAAGATTTTACTATGCATAATAAAATATAATATATTCTATTTAAAATCTAATAAAAAAATAACTTTATAAAAGTATTCTATTTTATATAAAAAGTTTTCTGTTTTATTATATTTATAATAATAATAAAACAAACTTTATCATCATTATTATAATTCACAATATTAATCGACCATGTCGTTCCCAAGAAAGAGGGGGCTTTCTAATAAGGATTTCTCCCTATTGGCGAGCAATTAGGTGGCCAAACCTCTCATTGACAGAACTTCTAGACATTGTTAATATTGCAAATAATAATATTAATAAATTTGTCATCTCAATTATTGATTTAATAATATATAAAATATCGACAATAATTGAATCAAATAACGTGAGATACTATGCAGCAATTACTGTAGCAATAATTGAACAAAACCGAGTGACTTCTCATGTAAACATCAATAATCAATACCGCTGCTACTATGCAATCACGCCAGTATGTATTCTTATTTTTAACACCGTGTGTTTCAATGCTTAACGGTAAAACTTTCGCCGTTATTTTCATAAAATATTTTTGTCGTTTTCTCAATCCGACAATAATTCTGTTGTGGGGTCCACCAATGATTGTGTCGTTGTACGAATATTTCTTGTTAAAACGAATATTCCCCGACCAATCGAATATTATATAACAACTTGATATTACCCACAATTATAACATTATAACAAATTCACACCTTAATATTCAAAAATGATATTTATAGAAAATTCATCTTTATTAATAAAAGTTGGGGTCTTACAGATATGCCTTTACGCCATATGTAATCTTATAGAGAACTTGTTCTTTAAATCCTTTTTTAATTGTAATTCACATAGAGATATAGTGGATTAGTTAATTAGGGTGTCTTGCTTAATTCTATCATATGTGGATTTAAGTTAGTATGGGTATTATGCATCGAGAGGTGGTTTAACTGCTTTAGTGTTCTTGATTAACAATTCAGGATAGAAAATAATTGATGAGAAGTGTGTTAACTTAAATTAAGCAATAAGTGAAGTTGTGATCTTAAATCTCCGTAATCTGATTTTTAATTAGTGGTAATTAGAATTATTGTAATTAAATAATTTAATTTATATAATTTAAAATTCATTCGTTTAAATAAGATTGAGTTGGTTACGGGTTAGTACTTGGTGATTTTTTATTAAACAATTTCTCGTGGGAACGATATTCTACTTTCACTTTATTACTTGTTGACCACGTATACTTGCGTATTGTGCGTAATTAGATTTTACCCAACATACTTCGTGAATAGTATCCTATGAATAGTACCCTGTCATGAAAATATTAAAAATTATCAAGAATGCTCAGAATAATATTTCTGTGAAAAGATACTAGATAAAGCGCAAATTTCAAGGATATTCTACTAATTTCACGGAGTATAGAAGTAATACCTAACAAAATGAGTGTAGAATTTGAAATTTGAAACGAAATAATATTACTCACATACCACAGAGTATGGAAGTAAATATTATTTCTTACGAATACTGAACAAAAATAATATCACTTACCTTGAAGGGAAAGTACTTTTGACTAGTATAGTGGAGATATTCTTGAAGAAAACTTGCAATGTTTTCTACACTCAAAGCTTCCTTCAATTATAAAGAAATACGCTTAATATTATAGAAGAAGAATTCTTTGATTCTGGTGTGATTTTCAATTCTAAACTAAGCATCCTATTTATAGGAGAATGGAGGGATACTATTTGAATTAGAAAATCACAGACTCCACAGGAAATCATTCACGGGCGCGCAACGATCGGCTGAATATTTTCTGATTTTACTATGGAAACACTTTGCAGACACTATGCAAACACTATGCATAATAAAATATAATATATTCTATTATTCATAAAAATCAAAACTTAATAATAATAATAATAATAATAATAATAATAATAATAATAATAATAATAATAATAATAATAATAATAATAATAATAATAATAATAATACCCTCCCGATGAAAGGTAACTCCCCCATTTCAAATCATTTAATATATATATATATATATATATATATATATATATATATATATATATATAACAAAATTGAGATAACTTCTACCGATAGTTTTAAAAAATGGGTAAATGGGGGTCCAAATAATAAGCAACATTTACAACAAATACTTCATAAAAATTCTCTCAATATTTTTTACAACATTTATTCATCAATAATATAACTTGGAATATTAACAACCAGATCATTCCCAGGAAAGAAAGGAGCTTTCCGATAAGGATTTCTCCCTATTGGCGCGTAATTAGGTGACCAAACCCCTTTCCTCGACAGAATTAATTGACTACTCACGTAAACATCAATAATCAATATCTTGTGCTACTATGCAACCACGCGTATTACTTTACTTTTATCACTGGGTATTTCAACAGTTAATGGTAAAACTTTTGCCGTTATTTTTATCATTTTCTAACTCCGACAATAATTCTGTTGTGGGGTCCATTAATGATTGTGTCGTCATACGAATATTCCCTGTTAAAATAAATATTCCCCGACCAACTAAATATTTTATAACAACTTGCTTATTTTGCAAAATTTATAAATATTACCTACAAATATAACATTATATTAAATCCACACCATAATATTCAAAAATAATATTTAGAGAAAAATTCATCTTTATTCATAAAAGTTGGGGGGTCTTACATAGAGGGTCATCAAGAGGAGTTGTTGGCTGAAAATGAAAAGATGAAGACTGAAGTTGAGAAGCTAAAAGATTATCTGGAGGAAGAGTCAGCAAAGCTTGCGAGAGCAGAAGATGCTTGAGTGAAGGCTACTCAGCGTGAAGATCATGCTGAAGACAAGGTTCAGATGAAGAAGGCCAAGATGAATGAAATGGATTATACTTTTCATTCTGTGATTAATAGGGCCTTGGACCGAGTCTTTTATTACCCAGCTCATTTTGAAAACTTTCCATGGTGTATGATGGATTGTAGAACAATGTTTCGTATCATGGAAGAAGAGCATATAGAAGCTTATCGACATCTTAATATGCCAAGATAGGAAAAGTAATAAGTTATGTGATTAACTATGTGTTAAATAAATTATAAATCCCTTATTTTGAGATAAATAGTTGGGTAAGATGAGCATGTAATTCTGGAAACTTTACAAGTTTAGGAAACTTGATGTTGATAGCGGATATACTATCCTTACTATGTTTTGAAAGCTATGAATGAATAAAATATTGAAGTTTATTGAAATGTTGTGTATTAAGCTTTAATTTTAGAATGTTTAAGTTAAACCATAAATATTTAAGAAATTAAGTGATGATCTAATAAGTGTATATCTTAAACAAAAAATGCCTCCTAAAAAAAGACTACCACGCCAACAACCACCCATTGAGGGGTCTACTAACAACCACAATAACGAGGCCAATGCTAACCCGGTTCACTAATTGGTGACTTTGTTAACAGGAGCAATTGCGAATCACCCGCAAGCTCAAGTCACAACTTTCAAGGACTTCAAAGCGGTCGGGCGGCCATAGTTTCAAGGGTCTATGATTCCAGTTGAAGCCCAAACCTGGATCATGGAAATGGAGAAGGTTTTCGATGTTGCCAGAGTCAATGAGGATCAGAAAACCGCCTTCGCAACATTTATGTTGAAATCTGAAGCTCGCTATTGGTGGCAGAAGAATAAGGTTCGTGGGGGATAGGGAATAGTAGTGTGGGATAGGTTCAAAGAAATGTGTTTTGAGATGTACTTTTCGACGAGTTCCCGAAACCAGATGGAAGTGTAATTCTTGGAATTAAAGCAAGGAACCATGTTTGTGCCAGAGTATGTTACGAAGTTTAATGAGATGGAAAGGTTTGTCCGTACCAAGTTAATACAGATGAGTGTAAGGCGAGAAGATTTGAACAAGGGTTGAAGCCTTGGCTATATAGCAAGGTTTCAATGTTTCAGTTAAATACGTTACAGCAGTACTAGAAAAGGCAATTATCGCAGAAAGTGAAAACGATGCCTTAACTAAGTATAATCAAGAATGGAAAAAGAGAAAGAATGAGAATGAAAATAAGGCTGGTGGAAGTAATAATAAGAAAAGGAAGTAGAATAAAAATCCAAATGCGGGAGGACAGCAAGGAAGTTGGCAAAAGAAGAAGTTTGAAGCTTACTGTGACGCCCCCAAAATCAGTATACATCACCTATTCTGAGTCGCCAAATACATGGTACAAAATTCAAATACAAATTAATTATACAACAGTCGTGTAAAATACGACTAAACACATGCTGTGAGTTTTAATACAAATATTGTCATCTAGACAATATACAAACTCAATGGGGTCCTCATTACATTTATTATCACACTATTTCATAGAATTGTGAGGACTACTAATGCTATAATCTGGACCATCACTCTGTTCCCCGACTAGTCCCTGCTACGTTCTCATTTCCTGAAAAGAACAATAAAAGCAAAAGGGTGAGCTCAACTAGCCCAATAAGAAATATTATAACTAAGATAATGCAGAATAAATTATCATTAGCCTTCAAAAGTGTTAAACTGATAAAATATAACAAACATCAAGTTTAACTGCAGCGGAACAAGAAATCCATTAGAAGAGTCAAGTAGAGAATAAAATCTATTATCTTCTATGATTTAAAAGGTTTTTCATAACTTTTATCGCTGAGACCCAGCTTAATAAATAATCCACATCATCCCTGCACTACGGTTAAGGATATTCATTAGTATCACAACCACAAATTATCCATGCACCACAGCCAAGGATATTCATGTATTCATCAATGGTCATGATCATGCCAACAACTGTCCATCAATGCACTACGAGTCAATGAGGACTTTTTCCACATCATTTGTAACATTACGGTCATGATTACACTGAATAATCCCTGGTCATAATCATACCAAGTCCATTTATGCACTACAGGCCACAAATGACTTTCAACATAATATAAACATGAGGATGATGATAATGATATAAGAATTCAATAAAACAAGTTCAAGAATTAATTTATCTAGGAACTAATAATGTCCAAATTTTCAACATGATACTTCTTTGTAGAGTAACACTAAAGAATGCTCAAAAGAATATTTCTATAAAAAGATACTGGATGAAGCGCAAATATCAAGGATATTCCACTAATTGCATGGAGTATAGAAGTCAAAACTTTAACCAACTGAGTATAATAAAGAATGGAATAATAAAAGAAATCACCAAGCATGCGATAGACTGCACAGACAGGTTATTCCAACAGAATAATAAATAACGGAACCACGTCATGTGTAAAGCACAGACAAGATGTTCCAACAGAATGATAAAGAACAGAACTAGGTCATGCGTAAACACACAGACATGATGTTCCAACAGAATAATAAATAATGGAACCACGTCATGCGTAAAACACAGACAGGATGTTCCAACGGAATAATAAATAACAGAACCAGGTCATGCGTAAAGCACATACAGAATGTTCCAACAGAATGATAAAGAATGGAATAATAGAAGAATTTCACCATGTATACGATACTTCACATAGACAGGTTATTCCAACATAAATATAAAGAATGGAATAAAAAAAAAATTCACCAAGTATAGGGTATCCCGCGTATACAGGTTATTCCAATAGAATAATAAAGAATGGAATAACAGAAGTCCTCTTCACGAATAAGAAAGAAAAAATACCCCTTACGAGTACAACAAATAATATCCCTTACCATAAAAGAATAGTATTCTGACTGGTAGGGCGAGGATATTCTTGAAGAAAACTTACACTACGCTCAAAGCTTCTTAAAACTCTAAAGAAATACGCTCGAGATTATAGAAGAAGAATTCTCTCTATAGTTTCTCTCCCTCTCTAGAGTTTCAGTGAATTCATAAGAAATAATGAAGGAATGTGTGAAACCCCGAATTTTATGAAATAAAAGTATTCAATTTTTCTATTTTGGTAAATAGTTAAATTGATATAAAATATTCGTTGTGTCGGGGAATATTCGATTAGTCGGGGAATATTCTTTTTGTCGGGGAATATCCATACGACGGTACAATCATTGGTGGACCTCACAACGAAATTATTGTCGGATTGAGAAAACGTCAAAAATATTTTTATGAAAATAACGGCGGAAGTTTTACCGTTAACTGTTAAAACACCCGATGTTAAAAGTACAGTAATACGCGTGGTTGCATAGTAGCACACAATATTGATTATTGATGCTTACGGGAGAAGTCACTCTGTTTTTGTTTTATTATTATTATTATTGTAATAAAACAGAAAAGCTTTTTATATAAAACAGAATACTTTTATAAAGTAATTCGTTTTATTAGATTATAAATAGAATATATTATATTTTATTTAAAAGATTTTGCTTTAAATATGGATCATCCGATTAAAAGTAAATCATTCTGGACCGTTCATGAATTAGTTGCTATGCAGTCAATTGTTCTATAAATAGAAGTTCATTCCTTCATTATTTCTTATGAATTCAGTGAAACTCTAGAGAGAGAAACTATAGAGAGAGTTCTTCTTCTATAATCTTGAGCATATTTCTTTAGAGTTTAAGAAAGCTTTGAGTGTAGTGCAAGTTTTCTTCAAGTATATTCCCGTCCTACCAGTCGGAATACTTTTCTTTTTAAGATAGGGGATATAATTGTCGTACTCGTAAAGGATATTATTATTATAGTAAGGGATATTATTTGTTGTACTCGTAAGGGATATTATTTATTGTACTCATAAGGGATATTATTTGTTGTACTCGTAAATGATATTATTTGTTGTACTCATAAGGGGTATTCTTTCTTTCTTATTCATGAAGAGAACTTCTATTATTCCATTCTTTATTATTCTGTTGGAATAACCTGTATACGCGGGCTACCCTATACTTGGTGAAATTCTTCTTTTATTCCATTATTTATTATTCTGTTGGAATATCCTATCTGTGCGTTTTACGCCGGACCTGGTTCCGTCTTTATTATTCTCCTTTAGAATATCCTCGTTCATGCGTTTTTCTGCGGACTGGTTCCGCTCTTTATTATTCTCGTTGGAACATCCTCGCTTGGTGCAATTTCACTTTGACTTGGTTCCATTATTTATTATTCTATTGGGAATAACTCATGCATGCGCGCCTATCGCATTTACGGTGAATCCTCCTGTTATTTCATTCATTATTATTCTGTTGGAATAACCTGTCTATGTGGATTACCACATGCATGGTAAATGATCCTTTGTATTCATTCCTTATTAAATTGTGTAAATGATCTGTCTAAGTGGATTACTGCATGGCGGCAAAAATCCATTTGTAGTTTCATATATTCTATTACACTCAGTTGGTTAAAGTTTTGAATTCTATACTCCATGAAATTTGTGGAATATCCTTGATATTTGCGCTTCATCCAGTATCTTTTCGTGGAAATATTCTTCTGAGCATTCTTGAATTTTACTCTACAAAGAAGTATCATGTTGACAATTTGGATGTTATTGGTTCTTGGATAAATTAATTCTTGAACTTGTTTTATTGAATTATTATGTCATTGTCATCATCCTCATGTTTATATTATGTTGAAAGTCATATGTGGCCTGTAGTGCATAGATGGACTTGGTATGATTATGACCAAGGATTATTCGGTATAATCATGACCGTAATGTTACAAATGATGTGGAAAAAGTCCTCATTGGCCTGTAGTGCATTGATAAACAATTTTTGGTATGATTTTGGCTATGGATTCTCTTCGGCCAAGGGTGCAAAGATGAATTATTTTATGGCATGATCAGGACCGTTGATGAAAACACGATTATCTTTGGCCCGTAGTGCATGGATAATTCGTGGTCGTGATACTAATGAATATCCTTGGCCTGTAGTGTAGGGATGATTCGATGATGTTGATTAATTATTGAGCTGAGTCTCAGCGATGAAATATTAATTCATGGATGTAATAATAATGAATATCTTTGGCCATAGTGCATGGATAATTCATGGATGAGATACTAACGAATATCCTTGGCCGAAGTGCATGGATAATTCAATAATGTGGATTATTTATTAAGCTGAGTCTCAGCGATAAAATATTTGTTATACACTTTTAATTTGTAGAAGATAGTAGATATCATGCTCTACTTGACTCTTCTAAAATACAGTTGTATGCCTTTGGCTTGTAGTGCAAAGATGAATTGTTAATGAATATCTTTGGCCGTAGTGCAAAGATAAATTTATTAGTATGATTATGAACAAGAATTGTGATTTGGTATAACCATGATTTTTGGTGTTTCAGGTGAAGATAGGTGATGAAAATTATCTTCGTCCTGGTTGCGAAGAGGAATTTAGAACCACAATTATGATTATGAGTTATTCATATGATTGTGGACAGGAACTGTTGATTTATTTTACATGTATAAAATATTATTGGTGGACTTTTAATATAGAGAAGATAATAGACCTTATGGTCTATTTGACTATTCTAATGGATTGCTCATTCCGCTACAACTATGGTTGAAAGGTTTTATCATCTACCATATGTTCTAAATCTCTGATTTATTATTGATGAAAGCTATTGATAATTTAATTATCTTTAGTAATGATATTCCTTACTGGGCTAGTTGTGCTCTCCCTTTCTGCTTCACAATTCCTTTGAGGTAATAAGAGTGTTGCCGTAAGAGTGTTGCCGGGTAGAGTGGGGATAACAGGGGAATAAAACAGTGGTCTATAGCTGTGGAGGTTCTCCCTAAACAGTATAGAAAAGTGTGTTGTATCCTATACAACATTTAGTAGTTATATTTGATGAATCAAATAGGGTGAGGTGAACCCAACTTTGGAAGGGTGTTTTGCCACTATCATACAAGATGTCTAATGACATACAACCTCGTGTTATCATAAGATGTGGGGGTTATGCGATCCACTTGTTTGGTATATCTACGGCACTACCTATATGATCTTGGAGTTTATTTGAAATATAATATTCACTTGGAGACAGTGGAGATAGTTATATGTCAAGAAAAGACTCACCATTAGAAAGAAGACGATAGTAATCTTCTTGTTTTTCTTTGGGGTTTATTGGATCAACCAAGGATAATTCTGTGGACATATGATATCTATTATAACCTAGACGCATGGCCTCCCATGTACGAAGGTTTCCTTGAGCACTTCCCAAAGATTTTAATTTCTAAAACAGTTTTTGACTATAATTTTATGTAAAATACCATTGTAAGGTTGTGGTCGAGGCACCATGAGATTTACATACATTTGTATTAAAACTCACAGTTAACTGTGGTCGTATTCTAAACGACAGTTCAACTGTTGTATAAATGAAGTTATATTTGAATTTTGTACCTCGTATCTGGCGACTCATAATAGGCGATGTATACCTAATTTTGGGGGCGGCAAAGTTGGTATCAGAGCCATAAGTGTGAAGAGCCCCGAGCCTCTCGCTGGTAACTTTCAAGTCCTGGAATGCACCGAAGCCAGACTATCCGTAGGGGACGCCTTCTTTCGGTGGCAAGCTGATAGGTATTAATGTGAGGTGCTATCCAAGTAAAGGGATTAGAGTCACAGTTGGTATCAAAGCTTAGGGATATGGTCACTGGCGGAGATAAGAGTCTAAAACTAGGAGGGGAGAGACGAGTTATATACTTCGCTAGTGTGTGACTTACCTAAGCTGAAATTGTTTACTTGATAAGTTGACAAATTATGATATGTCAATAAACCTTTGTTTTGAAGCTATATTCTAGAATGATATCTTAAATACAGGAGATGAGAAATGGGAAAATCATGATAGCGAGGAAATTACCGAGAAGTTACAATCTGAAAAGAAAGCAAGGTATTCTCATCTATTCGAATATCAGGTACGTACATAAGGCGAAATTTCATAAGGAGGGGTGATTGTGAGACCCCGAATTTTATGAAATAAATGTATTCAATTTTTCTATTATGGTAAATAGTTAAATTGATAAAAATTTAAAGTTAAGGGTAATATGTGAATTTTTTTTTTGCAAAGTAAGCAAGTTGATATAAAATATTCGTTGTGTCGGGGAATATTCGATTAGTGGGGAATATTCTTTTGTTTGTCGGGAATATCCGTATGACGGTACAATCATTGGTGGACCCTATAACGGAATTATTGTTTGATTGAGAAAACGAAAAAAATATTTTTATGAAAATAACTATGCGAAGTTTTACTGTTAATCTGTTAAAACACCCTAAGTGTTAAAAGTACAAGAATACGCTGTGGTTGCATAAGAGTAGCACACAATATTGATTATTGATGCTTACGGAGAAGTCACTCTGCTTTTGTTTTATTATTATTATTATTGTAATAAAATAGAAAAGATTTTTATATAAAATAGAATACTTTTATAAAGTAATTCGTTTTATTAGATTATAAATAGAATATATTATATTTTATTTAAAAGATTTTACTTTAAATATGGACCGTCCGATTAAAAGTAAATCATTCTGGACCGTTCATGAATTAGTTACTATGCAGTCAATTTTTCTATAAATAGAAGCTCATTCCTTCATTATTTCTTACGAATTCACTGACACTCTAGAGAGAGAAACTATAGGGAGAGTTTTTCTTCTATAATCTTGAGTGTATTTCTTTAGAGTTTAAAAACGTTTTGAGTGTAGTGCAAGTTTTCTTCAAGTATATTCCCGCCCTACCACCCTACCAGTCGGAATAATTTTCTTTTTAAGGTAGGGGATATAATTGTCGTACTCGTAAAGGATATTATTATTATAGTAAGGGATATTATTTATTTTACTCGTAAGGGATATTATTTGTTGTGGCAACCCGAGAATTTTGAATATTTTTAAAATTTTTAATTATTGATTTAAGGTTTAAAATTAGAACCTAGATAGAAAATTAGTGTATGCGTTTGATATTTTTAAGATAGAATTTTGAGGATTTTAAAATTCTGTGAAGGATTTAGGTGAATTATTCAGGATTAAGGAATAAGTGAATATGTTCTGTGTATATGTGTACAATATGTGGTTAAGGGTCAAGGGTTGACCAGATAAACGATATCTGTAACAAACCCTAATTATATATTAAGAACTTTAACGTTCGGTTAGAAAACCCTAGCGATTAATAAGAAACCCTAGAAAACGGTTCTGGAAATCCTAATTTCAGTTCTGGGAATCCAAAACCCTAATTCGGTGCATGAAACCCTAAATCGGATTTGAAACCCTAATTTATAATTAGAGAAAACGAAAGTGTTAATTTAATACTTTTAATGTTAATTAGGATATATTAATTCTAATTTTCAAGTTAAGTAATTAGAAAACCCTAATCTAATTACGAAATCTAATTTCTATTTTAGAAAATTAATTTTCTATTAGAAACCCTAATTTTTGGGTTATAAACCCTAATTCGTGATTTTGACCTTAATTACTTAATTAGCGACTTTAATTAGGAAATACTAATCCTAATTAGCGAGATTTAATTTATTATTAACAAATTTTAATATAATTAGAAAATCCTAATTATAATTTAAAAATATTAATTTTTTATTTTTAAAACCTAAATTGGAAATTTTAGAAAATTAAGTTTGAAAACCCTAAGGGTTTCAAACCCTAAACCCTAAAATTTTCCAAACCTTAAACCCTAACCAAACCCTAAGGGTTTGGGATAATGTCCATTATGCCATTAAAATAAAATTCCAAAAGACAATTTTTCCCTTAATGCATTATTGAAGGTTAATTGCAATCTTGCCAAGATATGTGGTTGGTGACCAACCTAGATTAGCCACATGCTACAAATCCAGCCAACCAGCCGAATTATCCAGCCATAACATCATATACAAGTCATTTATAAAAGATTAAAGAGAGAGAAAGAGCCACTTTAATTTAATTTTTCACCAAGAGCTTCTCTCTCTAGAATTTTGGGAATGAGAAAGAAAATGAGTGAGAAGTTAAGACAAAATCATCTCTTAGCTTACCAATAACAGATTCATGGATCAGAATCATAATCAAAGCCTCAAAAGGTCTTCGGATAAAGCGATATAAATTGCGTAGCGATAATCAACGGTTCAGGCAAGTTTGTTTTACTTAACTCTAATAAGAGTTGTTTCATTCGGATAAGCTTATGGTTTATCATTGTTGGTTGCCATGAATTGTAATCTGTACATATTTCATGTATAAGTCAGGTATGAAAGGCTGATCACCTTCATTACCAGTTGGTTCAGATATATTTGTTCATGTATAATACTTGTTCAGTCATAAATTTGTTCTTGCTAGTTCACAATTATATTGTTGAATTATAGCCAGCTTATTATTCAAATCATTTCAATCATGATATATCGTTATATTGTTGAATTTAAACTTGTTGGGCAACATTGCAGATTAAGGCGAATGCGTCGGATACAAGGAAAGGTCCAAGACAATTCCAGCTTTAGTTTACGTTTGTAGTTAGAATTGTAATAGTAATGTATATAATGTCATTGTAAGTCAAGTAAGTTATGAATTGTGTATTAAGTTAAGGTTACTCGACCTTGGGGATTATGTGTAAGTTTAATGTATAAACAATTTATGTTTATATCTTCCGCAAATAGTAATAGTTGAATAGTGATAGAATGATCGAACCGGATCCGAGGTGATTTGGGACCTGGATTCGGGGCTCGTCACATTTGTTGTAGTCGTAAGGGATATTATTTGTTGTACTCGTAGGGGATATTATTTGTTGTACTCGTAAGGGATAATATTTGTTGTACTCGTAAGGGGTATTCTTTCTTTCTTATTCATGAAGAGAGCTTCTATTATTCCATTCTTTATTATTCTGTTGGAATAACCTGTATACACGGGCTACCCTATACTTGGTGAAATTCTTCTGTTATTCCATTATTTATTATTCTGTTGGAATATCTTGTCTGTGCATTTTACGCCTGACCTGGTTTAGGCTTTATGTTAGAGTTTATGCCCTAGAGGCCAATTGTTTGATATAATTGTTTAACGTTTTGATATTATATTGATTGAATAAATAAATGATTTTATTATGGTTTTATTTACTGCGTAATATAATTGTTAACATAATAAAATTCCTTAGAATAGTGATACAAATTATATAGTTTCAAGTATGTGACTTGAACATGAGATTATAATTACAATTAATATCATTGTTCTTAAATGTCCCTAGTCGAGTATCATTGTTGATGGGACAACAATGATACATTGAGACTAGTATATGGATTGACTGATGACCAAATCTAATTGGTCATAAATATATGAGATATTAAGTCAATGCATAGGTACATGTTAGAGAACGATGTACTGGACAAACCCACCATGAGAATTCTATATGGAGCATTATGCGAAGTGTCATTAGCAATTCTCATAGTGACAATGATGTAATGGTCCTCCGACCTGAAATCGCTATATTACTACACGAGAATTTATGTACTTAGATATCATCAAATATCACCTTTAATATGGTGGACTATAATGGTGATTATTGGGTTTATCATGAATCGTGTGAGAAATATGAGTGATCTAGATGGAATTTAACCATCCTATATATTATGGGTGATATTCATAGGCCTCTTGATTGAGTAGGACTATGAAATGCATGACCATGCTCAAATAATGATTTGTTTCATATAGTCTACTCATTGATCAAGAAAACTCAGATTAAATTATGAAGAGTATGACACATTCCATGACTCGAGTTTAATCTAGGATATTAAGGTTAAAAGGATTAAATTACATTGAAACATTGGTCACGAAAAAGGTTGCATCGAATCATCGATCTTATTATTACTTGAGTAGCAGTGATGTATTACTAGATCCCGCTCACTGTTTATAATTTTATAATATAATTTTAAAATTATTGCCAACGTAATAATAACCTATAGGGTCACATACATAGAACGTATTTTAAAAGGGAATTAATTTAAATTTTAAGGATTTAAATATATTAATATGATTAATAGTATTTAAATCACGAATTTAAATTAAAAGGATAATTTGTATATATGTATATTAATTAAGTAAGATTTAATTAAGAGATATATATATAAATTCGGATTTTATGAAATTAGATTTTGATTAATACCTTTTAATTACTATATATATGATATATAGCAGCCACTTAGGAAGACAATCAAAAACTTACAAACCCTAGCCGCTCTTAGAGAGAGACTAGAGAAAAGTTCAAAAATCTTGTTCCTTTGGTGGCTAGTACTGCAGCTCCATTTATTGCAGAATCGTTCGACGATTTGCGTGAATTCGTGTGGATACTATAGAGACGTAGTACCGTGAGAAATTGCGTTGGAGATTCGGAGCGTTTTAGAAAATTCAATAATCGGTACAATATTTAAAACCACTGAATTAATTATTTTTCCCATGGATCCTGTTTTTAGGGTTTCAGAAATTACTTTAAAATTTTAATTTTCACCATATGTTCAGGTCAAACCCAACAAATGGTATCGTAGCTACTTATGCTAAACGATTAATTCAGATAACGTGTTTAATTGTTTTTGATATATATGATATGTGATGATATAATTTTACCGGTTTGAAATTGATTGTATTGTTTTCGATATATATGATATATGATGATACAATTTTACTGAACTGTTAATTGAGTATATGATATTTTGTAATCAACATATTCTGGTATTATGAATATCAGTAATTGATATGCATGTATATGATGTTCTGTTAATTAAGTATATGATATTCTGTAATCGACATATTCTGGTATTATGAATATCAATAATAGATATGCATGTATATGATGTTCTGTTAATTGTATCTTATATGGCGTAATAATAGTATACAACTTATGTTCTAATTGGATTAGAAGTATGCAGATTCAGTTTAATATGATTAATTGAAACTGGACATATATGATATGTACCGGGTGTATTGTTATTATGACTATTTTGGTGGATTAAATATATATAGTTTTCTTTAATTATATATAAATTGTTATGCGCTTATTGTGATATGCATGGTGCACAGTTATGGACTTTTGACCTATAGGTTAGTGGTTTTTGGTTTTGAAATACGGCTTGCATGTTGTGCCTTTCTATAAATTCTAATGTAATATTCTCTTCTCATCTAAATCCACTCGAATGTAACTCGAGGTTTCTTTATGTCATGTAATAATCTGTAATCGATGAAGATGACAAGATGGAGAACACGATGGAAAGATGATGATGGAAAGGAGGCACATGCTTGAGGAAGATCCAAGGAAGCTATTTATTTTAAGATCTTTTACCACCTTAGATTGACCTTCAATCTTTCATTAGCTTGAAAAGATTTACAGAGGATTGGGCCATAACTGTGACACATTTAATTTTGCACTTTATTTATGCTTGTATGCGATATGATATGATAAATAATGTGCATGCTTAATAAGATTAAAATTGGTGAGATCTAAATTAATTAATAAAATCCCTCATTAAATTATTAAGTCTAAATCAGATGCCTTCCAATGAATAACACTCATCAAGACCTTGATCAATAGATGTAGGTTTGCCAAAGAAAAGTACCCTATTTATCTAGGTAAGATGCGATAGGATAATTGTGATATCCAAACTATTAAAATCATTGGGCTCGACTTAACTAAGTTATCTCAATAGGATTGTGGACTTAGAGGCATAGAGTTTGGTAGGTACCATTAGATGGACTAGAAACAATTGTTGTTTACCAAACTATCCAGGAGTTATATATGATATAATTGACAAAGGGTTGTCTACCTAAATAATTATGTTTTAAGAGATTAGCCAAAGCTAACTTAAGGCATAATGAAATATGGATCTTGTCTCATTAGAAAGATTTAATAGAAAATGTTTTCCGAATTAATGGCGAGGGCTATTGATTTGAATAAAATAGTGGGAGTTATATTTTGAATGTACTATTATCAATTACATAATATCAACTCTGCAATTTGACTTATTATTTCTGCACTTATAAATTGTAGATATCAATGGCAAACAACAACACAAATAGTCTGTCATTACGATCAGTCCTTGAAAAGGACAAGCTGAGTGGAATTAATTTCCTTGACTGGCATAAGAACTTGAGGATTGTCCTCAAACAAGAGCACAAGCTTTATGTCCATGATGGGCCCATTCATGCAGCACCAGCTGTCACTGCACCACGTGCGGAGCATAATGCTTACAAGAAGCATCAAGATGATGCTCTGGACGTGAGTTGTGTCATGCTAGCAACCATGAACGCTGAGCTTCAGAAGCAACATGAGTTGATGGATGCTTATAAGATGATCGAGCATCTCAAGAAATTGTTCGAAGGGCATGCTCGACAGGAGAGGTATGATACAAACAAGGTGTTGTATCACTGCAAGATGGGTGAACGTGATCTAGTTGGTCCACATGTGCTGAAAATGATTGGGTATATTGAGTACCTTGATAGGTTGGGTTTTCCAATCACTCCAAAAGCCCAAACTGATCTTGTTTTGCAATCTTTGAACAATAACTACTCTCAATTTGTTATGAACTATCTTATGAATGAAATTGAGAAACCCTCATCGAGTTGTTGAGCATGTTAAGAACTGCCGAGAACAACATGAAAAAGCGTGACCCGCCCCCATATAATGATGGTGCAAAGGGGAATGCTAAGGGAAATTGGAAAGGAAAGAAGAATATAGGATCTAAATCTTTTTCCAAACCCAATTCCAAAACCAAACAAAGCTTTAAAAAACTCAAGGTAGGGTGGCTAAAGAAGGTGAATGTCACTACATGGAAAACCCGACAATTGGAAAAGGAACTATCATGCTTATTTGGAAGAAGTGAAGAAAAGGAAAGGAAATCGACTTTCGATTCGTGTATATATGTTATAGAAGTCAACTTGTCTACTTCTACATCATGGGTATTGGATACCGGATGTGGTTCTCACATTTGTGTTAATGTGCGGGGACTCAAGGAGGAGGGACTTTAAGCGAAAGGAGAGGTTGACCTACGAGTTGGGAATGGAGCAAAAGTTGTCTTTACCGGCCGTAGGAACTTATCATTTATCTTTGCCCACCGGGCTAGTTTTAGAATTAGAAGATTGTTATTTTGTGCCTGCTATAAGCAAAAACATTATTTCTGTTTCTTGTTTGGACAAGAAAGGTTTTTCATTTATAATAAAGGACAATCGTTGTTTGTATTACTTAAATGATATTTTTTATGGTGTTGCAAAATTATTTAACGGTCTCTATATTCTTGATTTAGAAATGCCTATCTATAACATAAATACAAAAAAGATTTAAATCAAATGATTCAAATCCGACATATCTCTGGCACTGTCGTTTAGGCCATATAAATGAGAAATGCATATCTAAACTCCATAAAGATGGGTTCTTGGATTCATTTGATTTTGAATCATATGAGAAATGCGAGTCTTGTTTATTAGGCAAGATGACTAAAGCCCTTTCATCGACACAAAGTGAATCGGGCTAGCGATGTATTGGGACTTATACATAGTGATGTATGTGGACCCATAAGTTCGTTAGCAAGAGGTAGGTTTTATTACTTCATTACATTACTGACGACTTTAGTAGATATGGATACGTGTATCTTCTGAGACACAAATCCGAATCCTTTGAAAAGTTCAAGGAATTCAAGAATGAAGTTCAAAACCAATTTGGCAAAAGCATAAAAGCCCTTCGATCCGATCGAGGAGGTGAATACTTAAGCCAAGACTTTGATGACCTTCTAAAGGAGTGTGGTATTATATCACAGCTCACTCCACCTGGAACACCGCAATGGAATGGTGTGTCTGAGAGGAGGAATCGAACCTTGTTGGACATGGTACGATTAATGATGAGTCATGAAGATCTTCCAATAAGCTTCTGGGGTCATGCCCTAAAGACAGCTGCATTCACACTTAACCGTGTTCCTACAAAGACGGTTCAGAAGACACCATATGAGATGTGGACTGGGAAACGTCCTAGTATGTCGTTCATGAAGATTTGGGGTTGCGAGGCGTTCATAAAACGTCTGGATTCTGACAAGCTCAGACCCAAATCTAGCAAATGTAATTTTGTGGGATACCCAAAGGAAACAAAAGGGTATTATTTCTACAAACCTTTTGAGAACAAGGTGTTTGTTGCTCGAACTGTTATTTTTCTAGAAAGAGAATTTGTGTCTAAAGGAAATAGTGGGAGGAAAGTAGAGCTCGAAGAAATTCAAGAACCTTAAAATATCATTGAACCTGAGTTGGAACGTGAGCAGGAACCACAAGATATTATGGAAAGTGAACCTGCTCAAATTACACAAGTCATTCGTAGATCTGGTAGGACACGCCAAGAGCCTGAGAGATATTATGGATATCTTGTGACTCAAAACGGCGATGTGATGCTCATAGATCAAGATGAGCCTGCTTCCTACCAAGAAGCTATGAATGGACCAGATTCTGAGAAATGGCTTGAAGCCATGAAATCTGAGATGGACTCCATGTATATTAACCAAGTATGGACTCTGGTTGATCCACCCAAAGGGGTAAAACCAATCGGGTGCTAGTGAGTTTTCAAGAAGAAAACCGACATGGATGGTAATGTACAAACCTATAAAGGCCGACTGGTAGCAAAAGGTTTCAAACAAATTCATGGTGTTGACTATGATGAAACCTTCTCTCCAGTGGTAATGGTTAAATCCATCAGGATCTTACTTGCTATTGCAGCTTTTTATGATTACGAAATCTGGCAGATGGATGTCAAACTGCTTTCCTTAACGAAAATCTCCTTGAGGATGTGTATATGACACAACCTGAGGGTTTTGTCACTCCAAAGGATGTTGGAAAGGTATGTGTCGCAATGATCCATTTATGGATTGAAGCAAGCCTCTCGGAGTTGGAATCTTCGATTTGATGAAGTAGTCAAAGAATTTGGCTTTATTAAAAATGAAGATGAACCTTGTGTATATAAGAAGGTTAGTGGAGTCACATTGTATTCCTAGTATTATATGTTGATGACATATTAGTTATTGGGAATGACATTCCTTCCTTACATGCATCAGAAAACATGGTTAGGAAAATGTTTCTCTATATGAAAGATTTGGGCGATGTCGCTATATTTTAGGTATCGTGGATCTATAGAGATAGATCGAGAAAAATGCTCGGCTTAAGTCAAAGTACATATATTGATAAAGTGTTAAAACAGCTCAAAGATGCAAGAGGCGAAAAGAGGAAACTTACCCGTGACTCATGGTGTAAAGATCTCTAAGGCCCAATGTCCTAAATCACAAGATGATGAGGGCGATGAGAAAGATCCCTTATACTTGACGAGTTGGATCTATCATATATGCAATGATATGTACTCGTCCGGATGTCTCGTATGCTTTGAGCATGACGAGCGTATACCAATCAATTCAAAGTTAAGGTCATCGATAAAGACTCAAGAATATCCTCAAGCACCGAAAAGGACTAAGGATTCATTCTTGGTATATGGAGGTGAAGACGAATCGGCGAAGAAGGGTTAAACAGATGCGAGCTTCGGACCGACAATGATGACTATAAGTCTCAAAAGTCAGTTTTGTGTTTTGCCTTAATGGTGGTGTTTGTTAATGGAAAAAGTTTGAAGTAAAGAGATGAGCTTATTCTACAACAGAGGTCGAGTATATTGTCGCTTCTAGTGCGTACCCAAGGAGGATGTATGGATTAAAAAGTTCATCATCGAACTTGGTGTTGTTCCAACCATTGTTGATTCATTTTGCTTTCTATCTTGTGATAATAATGGAGCCATTGCAGACAAAGCTAAGGAACCTAGATCTCACCAACGATCCAAGCATATACTTAGGCGGTACCATCTCATCGATGAAATCATTGATAGAGGAGATGTACATATTGGAAGAGTGCCAACAGATGATAATATTATTGCAGATCCAATTTGACCAAGGCTTTTAGCAGCAAAGAAGGCTACCCACGGTCACACTAGTTCCATGGGTATTAGATACATGAGTGATTGGCTCTAGTGCAAGTGGGAGACTGTTAGAGTTTATGCCCTCGAGGCCAATTATTTGATATAATTGCTTAACGTTTTGATATTATATTTGATTGAATAAATAAATGATTTTATTATGGTTTTATTTACTGCGTAATATAATTGTTAACATAATAAAATTCCTTAGAATAGTGATACAAATTATATAGTTTCAAGTATATGTGACTTTAACATGAGATTATAATTACAATTAGTATCATTGTTGTTAAATGTCCCTAGTCGAGTATAATTGTTGATGGGACAACAATGATGCATTGAGACTAGTATGTGGATTGACTGATGACCAAATCTCATTGGTCATAAATATATGAGATATTAAGTCAATGCATAGGTATATGTTAGAGAACGATGTACTGGACAGACCCACCATGAGAATTCTATATGGAGCATTATGCGAAGAGTCATTAGCAATTCTCATAGTGACAATGATGTAATGGTCCTCTGACCTGAAATCGCTATATTACTACACGATAATTTATGTACTTTGATATCATCAAATTTCACCTTTAATAGGGTGGACTATAAAGGTGATTATTGGGTTTATCATGAATCGTGTGAGAAATATGAGTGATCTAGATGGAATTTAACCATCCTATATATTATGGGTGATATCCATAGGCCTCTTGATTGAGTAGGACTATGAAATGCATGGCCATGCTCAAATAGTGATTTGTTTCATATAGTCTACTCATTGATCAAGAAAACTCAGATTAAATTATGAAGAGTATGACACGTTCCATGACTCGAGTTTAATCTAGGATATTAAGGTTAAAAGGATTAAATTACATTGAAACATTGGTCACGAAAAAGGTTGCATTGAATCATCGATCTTATTATTACTTGGGTAGCAGTGATGCATTACTAGATGCCGCTCAACGCTTATAATTTTATAATATGATTTTAAAATTATTGCCAACGTAATAATAACCTATATAGGTCACTCACATAGAACGTAATTTAAAAGGGAATTAATTTAAATTTTAAGGATTTAAATATATTAATATGATTAATAGTATTTAAATCACTTTATTTAAATTAAAAGGATAATTTGTATATATGTATATTAATTAAGTAAGACTTAATTAAGAGATATATATATAAATTCAGATTTTATGAAATTAGATTTTGATTAATACCTTTTAACTACTATATATATTATATATAGCAGCCACTTAGGAAGACAATCAAAAACTTACAAACCCTAGCCGCTCTTAGAGAGAGACTAGAGAAAAGTTCGAAAATCTTGTTCCTTTGGTGGCTACTACCGCAACTCCTTTTATTGCAGAATCGTTCGACGATTTGCGTGCGTTCGTTTGGATACCGTAGAGACGTAGTACCGTGAGGAATTGCATTGGAGATTCAGAGTGTTTCAAAAAATTCAATAATCGGTATAATATCTAAAACCACTGAATTAATTGTTTTTCGCATGGATCCTGTTTTTAGGGTTGCAGAAATTGCTTTAAAATTTAAATTTCCTCTGTGGGTTTCTGTACCGAAACCCAACACTTTATTATTCTGTTGGAATATCCTGTCTGTGCGTTTTACGCCGGACCTGGTTCCGTCTTTATTATTCTATTGGAACATCCTGTTAGTGCGAATTTAGCCTAACCTGGTTCAATTATTTATTATTCTGTTGGGAATAACCTGTCTGTGCAGTCTATCGCAAGCATGGTGAATCCTCCTGTTATTCCATTCTTTATTATTCTGTTGAAATTGTAAAATCCCAACTTTTTGAATAAAGATGAATTTTCTATAAATATTATTTTTGAATATTATGGAGTGAAATTGATATAATGTTATAGTTGTGGGTAATATTTATAAATTTTGCAAAGTACGCAAGTTGTTATATAATATTCGATTGGTCGGGGAATATTTGTTTTAACAGGGAATATTCGTACAACGGCACAATCATTGGTGGACCCCACAATGGAATTATTGTCGGATTGAGAAAATGACAAAAATACTTTATGAAAATAACGGCAGAAGTTTTACCGTTAACTGTTGAAACACCTTATTAAAAAGTACAAATGTACGCGTGGTTGCATAGTAGCACATGATATTAATTATTGATGCTTACGTGATAAGTCACTCAGTTTTTGTTGGTATTATTAATGTAATAATACGAAAAATCTTTTATATAAAACATAATACTTTTATAAAGTTATTCTATAAATAGAATATATTATATTCTATTATGCATAGTGTTGCATATAATTCCGTATAATGTTTTGCATAGTAAAATCTTTTTATATAAAATGTAATACTTTTTATAAAGTTATCTGTTTTATTAGACAATAATTATAATATATTATATTTTATTATGCATAGTGTTTGTATAGTGACTGTATAGTATTTGCATAGTAAAATCTTTTATAAAGTTATTCGTTTTATTAGATTATAAATAGAATATATTATATTTTATTTAAAAGATTTTGCTTTAAATATGAACCGTCAGATTAAAGTAAATCAATCTGGACCATTCATGAGTTAGTTACTATGCAGTCCATTTTTCTATAAATAGAAGCTCATTCCTTCATTATTTTTTTACGAATTCACTGAAACTTTAGAGAGATAAAATATAGAGAGAAAGAAGAAAGTATTCTGCTACTTCACTACTTATATATCCAGTACTCTTCTTCTTAAGGTAGGGAATATTATTTGTTGTACTCGTAAGGGGTGTTATTATTCTGTTGGAATAACCTGTATACGCGGACTTCCCAATACTTGGTGACATTCTTCTATTATTCCGCCTTTTACTATTACATTTGGAATATCCACGCATGCGTTTTTTCGTCCTGACTTGATTCCGCTTTTTATTATTCTCGTTGGAATATCCTCGTCTGCATGCGCTTTCTGTTTGGACTGATTGATTCCGCCATTATTATTCTCGCTGGAATATCCTCGCTGCATGCGTTTCTGTACGGACCGATTCCGTCCTTATTAGTATTCTGTTGGAATAACCTGTCTATGCGAAGTACCGCATGCATGGTGATTTATGTTGTTATTCCATTCTTTATTATTCTGTTGGAACATCATGTCGGTGCGAATTTTGCCTGACCTGGTTCCGTTATTTAGTATTCTGTTGGAATAACCTGTCTATGCGAAGTACCGCATGCATGGTGATTTCTTTTGTTATTCCATTCTTTATTATACTCAGTTGGTTAAAGTTTTGACTTCTATACTCCATGAAATTAGTGGAATATCCTTGATAATTGCGCTTCATCCAATATCTTTTCATGGAAATATTCTTCTGAGCATTCTTGAATTTTACTCTACAAAACAGTATCATGTTGACAATTTGGACGTTATTGGTTTTTGGACAAATTAATTCTTGAACTTGTTTTATTGAATTCTTATATCATTGGCATCATCCTCATATTTATATTTTTTTGAAAGTCATCTGTGGTCTGTAGTGCATAGATGGACTTGGTATGATTATGACTAGGGATTATTCGGTGTAATCATGACCGTAATGTTACAAATGATGTGGTAAAAGTCCTCATTGGCCCGTAGTGCATTGATGGACAGTTGTTGGCATGATCATGACCATTAATGAATACCCAAATATTCTTGGCCCGTAGTGCATCGATAATTGTGGTCGTGATACTAAAGAATATCCTTGGCCGTAGTGCAGGGGTGATTCAATGATGTGGATTATTTGTTGTCGAGTCCCAAATGATAAAAGTGATGAAAATCTTTTAAATCATAAAAGATAGTAGATTTTATTCTCTACTTGACTCTTTTAATGGATTGTTTGTTCCCACAGAGTTAAACTTGATGTTTGTTATATTGTATCGCTTTAACAACTTTTTTAAGGCTAATGATAATTTATTCGCATTATCTTAGTCATAATATTTCTTCTTTAGCGCTAGTTGAGCTCACCCTTTCTTTCCGTTGTTCTCTTGAAATGAGAATATAGTTTGGAGCAGTCTGGGAACGGAGTGATGGTCCTAGATGGTGCATTAGTAGTTCTCACTATTCTGTAAAATATTGTGATAATAATTGTAATGAGGACTCCTTTTGAGTTTGTATACTCTCTAGTAGACAATATTTGTATTCAAACTCATAGTTTATGTTTTGTCGTATATTGTACACACGACGATTTGTATTATTAAGTTGTATTTGAATTACGTACCATATATCCGCAACTCAAGATGGGTGATGTATACCTAATTTTGGGGGCGTCACAGTTGGTATCAAAGCTTAGGGATATGATCCCTAGCTAAGATGTGAGACTAGAACTAGGAGGGGAGAGACGGGGAATTCCTTCGCTAGTATGACCTACTTAAATTTACTTTGTATTTAAATTGGTTGGTCAGAGTTTAGAGATAATATGTTACATGTCAACTAACCCTTGTTTTGTGGCAGTATCTGAAAATGACATCCGAGAATGTTGAGAATAGCAATGGAGCACAAGAGACCGTTGAGTCTCCACAAATTAATAATCAGGATAATGTGTATCTGGAAGGCGATAATCCTCATGCAAACAACAACACAAACCAAATGATGAATGATGGATTGTTCAGAGGCTTTATGCAATTCATGCAACATCAGGCGAGAGCGGCTCCTGTCCGAAATATAGGTGGAAACACTGGAAACTCTTGGACGGTCACTGCTAAACAATTCAAGGAGCTGGGACCACCGGAGTTTATTGGAGAGCCAAAACCACTTAAGGCGGAAACATGGATAAAGCAGATTACCAAGATATTTGATATCTTGGGATGCTCCGAGGAGTAAAAGGTTCCCTTCGCTACCTTCATGTTGCATTAAGAGGCAGATTATTGGTGGGAATCTGTGAAACGTACCTAGCCTGACGCACTCAAGATGTCTTGGGAGAAGTTCCAAGAGCTATTCAACGACAAGTACTTTCCCGAGAGTATTCGTCACATGAAAGAAGTGGAGTTTATCAAATTGGAACAAAACAATATGACCGTGTCGCAATACGAGGCTAAATTTGCGGAGTTATCCTGGTTTGCATCCCATTTGGTCGATAATGAGGAGCGAATGACGTGAATGTTTTTAAGAGGTTTGAAACCGGAGATATGTCAATATCTTATTTCTCATAAACTGTGTTTGTACTCAGATGTTGTAAATAGGGCTCAGTTGTTGGAGCGCGGTAACAATTCAACGCAACCAAGAGAAAGCAGCCGGCAACATGAAAATACAAGTGGTATCAGTCATCGAAATGGTGACAACAAACGTGGAGGGAATCAACATGCCAGAAATGGTAACCACTTCGGTGGTAATCATGGCCAAGACAGTAAAAATGGACATTTCAAGAAAAGGAGATTCAATAATGATGGAAGGACGTCAGCACCAGCACCCGTTGTTAAGGAAAGAGAATGACCACCTATCATATGCTTCAAATATGGAGGGGGGGGGGACACATCAGTCCAAACTACGTGATGTCGTCCAAAGCATCTTATAATTGTGGAAGAAAAGGTCACTTAGCCAAATTTTTTCGTTCACCGAAGACAAGTTCAGCCAGGATGGAGGCACCAAAGGCCATCCCAGAAAAGTCAAAGTCGGTAGTGCAAGGGAGAGCGTTTGTAGTGACCTCCCAGAAAGCAAGGAACCCGAATAAGGTCATCACGGGTAAGCTTATCATAAAATCTAGCGAAGTCTATACCTTATTTGATACCGATTCTACCCATTCTTTTATTTCTCCTACTTGCGCTCAACGTTTAAATTTGACTCCAGAGAAATTAGACTTTGACTTATCTGTTGAAATTCCGTTGGGAGAAACCTTCATTACATCCACGGTTTATAAGTCTTATTTGGTTCAAGTTGGTACCCACACATTACCTATCGATCTTATTTCATTGAAAATACTTGCATTTGATGTAATTCTAGGGATTGATTGGTTAACTACTCATCATGCAAAAATTGATTATTTTCGTAAGGTTGTTAACTTTCATATTCCTAATCAACCTATTATGCATTCAAGCAACCAAACCATTAAAATCAATCACTGTCATCTCAAGCCATAAAGCTATTCATTTATTATAAAATGGATGTCAAGCTTTCTTAGCTCATGTCACGGATCTAAAAAAAAATACGTCAATTTTGAATGATATTTCTATTGTTAATGAATTTCCTGACGTATTCCCCTCAAGAACTTCCTGCCTACCCTGGGCGTGAAATTGAATTTTGTATCGACCTTGAACTCGGTACAAAACCTATTTCCAAAGCCCCATATCGAATGACTCCTATTGAACTTCAGGAGTTAAAGACCCAACTACAAGAATTGTTAGATATCGGTTTCATTCGTCCTAGTACTTCTCCTTGGGGTGCTTTTGTTCTATTCGTGAAAAAGAAAGATGGGAGTATGCGACTTTGTATTGATTATCGGGAGTTGAATCATGTCACCATCAAAAATAGGTACCCATTGCCACGTATTGATGACTTGTTTGACCATTTGCATGGAGCCAAATTCTTTTCAAAGATTGATCTTCGTTCCGAATATCACCAATTGAAGATTAGAACCGATGACATTCCAAAGACGGCTTTCAGAACTCGGTACGGGCATTATGAATTCCTAGTCATGCCCTTTGGATTGATTAATGCTCCTGCTGCCTTCATGGATATGATGAATCGAGTATTCAAGGCATATTTGGATCACTTTGTGGTCGTCCTTATTGATGACTTCCTCATATATTCCAAAACCCGTGAAGATCATGAGAAACACTTGAGGCTGATACTCCAAAAGCTTCGTGAATATAAGCTTTATGACATGTTGAAGAAATGCGTGTTCTGGCTTGAGGAAGTAGCATTCCTTGGGTACGTGGTATCAAGTCATGGAATATCTATTGACCCATCAAAGATTGAAGCTATTCAAACCAGGGAGTAACCTAAAACAGTGACCGAAGTACGTAGCTTTCTCGGTTTAGCTGGTTATTATTGGAGATTCGTAGAAGGGTTTTCTCGAATCGCTACTCCACTAACTCAGCTGACTCGGAAAGATACAAAGTTCGGTTGGAGCGAGGAATGTGAGAAGAGTTTTCAAGAACTCAAGAGGAGACTCATTTTAGCACCTGTTCTGACAATACCATCTGGTTCGGAGGGATTTGTCATATACAGTGATGCTTCGGGCAAAGGGTTAGGATGTGTTCTCATGCAACATGGGAAAGTCATAGCCTATGCCTCACGACAACTCAAAGAATATGAGAGGAATTATCCTACTCATGATCTAGAGTTGGCAGCTGTTGTCTTCACACTAAAGATTTGGAGGCATTACTTGTATGGGGAGAAAGTGGAGATCTTTACGGATCATAAAAGCCTCAAATATTTCTTCACTTAAAAGAAACTCAACATACGACAACGACGTTGGCTTGAACTGTTGAAAGATTATGATCATACCATCCAATACCATCCTGGAAAAGCGAACGTGGTAGTTGACGCATTGAGTAGAAGATCATATGCAAGTGCGAATGCGATATTGTCAACGCAAAGGCCCATTTTGAGTGACTTGCAAAGGATGGAGATAGAGTTAAAGACTCCAGGGACCCATGTGATGATGATGAATATACGAGTAGAACCAAATTTAATTGATAAAGTTAAAGCTGCTCAAGCTACAGACCTGGAGCTGATGTGTATGAGGAAGAAAGTGAAAGAAGGTTTTATACTGAAAGCAAGAATCGATGAAGAAGGAATACTTCGAGTCAACTCCAGACTTTGTGTTCCTAACGACCCTGATTTAAAGTATAAAATCATGATGGAGGTGCATAACACACCGTTTGCAATCCATCCTGGGAGTACTAAAATGTATCATGATATTTGTCATACATTTTGGTGGAGCAATATGAAGAGAGAGATAATGTTGTTTATCTCAAGGTGTCTAATGTGTCAACGTGTCAAGGCGGAGCATCAAGTACCAAAAGTTCCATTATAACCACTTGAAATTCCAGAATGGAAGTGGGAGCACATTACCATGGATTTCATTACCGGTCTTCCCAAAGTTTCTCAAGGCATAGATGCGATTTGGGTCATTGTTGATAGATTGACCAAGTCTGCTCATTTCTTACCGATATGAGAAACTTATACACTTGAACGTCTTGCTCGTATGTACATAAATGAGGTTGTAAGATTGCATGGTATGCCAGTATCCATTATTTTTGATCGAGACCCAAGATTCACTTTAAGATTTTGGGTTAGTTTGCAAAAAGCTATGGGCACGGATTTACGATTTAGCTCAGCATATCATCCTCAGATGGACGGGCAGTCGGAGAGGACGATTCAAACTCTTTTTGAATAAAGATGAATTTTCTATAAATATTATTTTTGAAAATTATGGAGTGAAATTGATATAATGTTATAGTTGTGGGTAATATTTATAAATTTTGCAAAGTACATGAAGTTGTTATATAATATTCGATTGGTGGGGAATATTACGTTTTAACAGGAATATTCAGTATAACTAAGACAATCATTGGTGGACCCCATAATAGAATTATTGTCGATTGAGAAAAAATGACAAAAATACTTTATGAAAAATAATGGCGGAAGTTTTACTGTTAACTCGTTGAAACACCTTAAGTTAAAAGTAAATGCGATGTCTGGCGTGGTTACATAGTAGCACACGGTATTATTTATTGATGCTTACGTGATAAGTCACTCAGTTTTGTTGGTATTATTAATGTAATAATACAGAAACTCTTTTTATATAAAACATAATACTTTTATAAAGTTATTCTATAAATAGAATATATTATATTCTATTATGCATAGTGTTGCATAAAGTGTCTACATAGTGTTTTTGCATAGTAAAATCATTTTATATAAAACATAATACTTTTATATAGTTATCTATTTTATTAGACAATAATTAGAATATATTATATTTTATTATGCATAGTATTTGCATAGTGCCTGCATAGTATTTGCATAATAAAATCTTTTATAAAGTTATTCGTTTTATTAGATTATAAATAGAATATATTATATTTTATTTAAAAGATTTTGCTTTAAATATGGACCGTCAGATTAAAGTAAATCAATCTGGACCGTTCATGAGTTAGTTACTATGCAGTCCATTTTTCTATAAATAGAAGCTCATTCCTTCATTATTTTCTTACGAATTCACTGAAACTCTAGAGAGATAAACTATAGAGAGAAAGAAGAAAGTATTCTTCTACTTCACTACTTATATATGAAGTACTCTTCTTCTTAAGGTAGGGAATATTATTTGTTGTACTCGTAAGGGGTGTTATTCTTTTGTATTCATGAAGAGAACTTATGTTATTCCATTCTTTATTATTCTGTTGGAATAACCTGTATACGTGAAATTCCCTATACTTGGTGACATTCTTCTATTATTCCGTCTTTTACTATTCTCATTGGAATATCCGTCTCTGTCGTTTTACGTGGGACTGATCTGTCTTTATTATTATTCATTTGGAATATCCTCATATGCATGCGTTTTATGTCTGACTGATTCCGTCATTATTATTCTGTGGAATATCATATGTCTGCATGCGTTTTCAGGACCGATTCCGTCCTTATTAGTATTCTATTAGAATAACTTTGTCTGTCTGCTAAATCTGCATGAGCATGGTGATTTCTGTTGTTATTCTTTTATTTATTATTCTGTTGGAACATCCTGTCGGTGCGAATTTCGCCTGACCTGGTTCCGCTATTTAGTATTCTATTGGAATAAACTATCTATGCGAAGTACCGCATGCATGGTGATTTCTTTTGTTATTCCATTCTTTATTATACTCAGTTGGTTAAAGTTTTGACTTCTATACTCCATGAAATTAGTGGAATATCCTTGATAATTGCGCTTCATCCAATATCTCTTCATGGAAATATTCTTCTGAGCATTCTTAAATTTTATTCTACAAAACAGTATCATGTTGACAATTTGTACGTTATTGGTTCTTGGACAAATTAATTCTTGAACTTGTTTTATTGAATTCTTATATCATTGTCATCATCCTCATATTTATATTTTTTGAAAGTCATCAGTGGCCTGTAGTGTATAGATGGACTTGGTATGATTATGACCAGGGATTATTCGGTGTAATCATGACCGTAATGTTACAAATGATGTGGTAAAAGTCCTCATTGGCCTGTCTTCGCATTGATGGACGATTGTTGGCATGATCATGACCATTAATGAATACACAAATATTCTTGTCCCGTAGTGCATGGATAATTGTGGTCGTGATACTAAAGAATATCCTCGGCCGTAGTGCAGGGGCTATTCGATGATGTGGATTATTTGTTAAGCTGAGTCCCAACGATAAAAGTGATGAAAAACCTTTTAAATCATAAAAGATAGTAGATTTTATTCTCTACTTGACTCTTTTAATGGATTGTTTGTTCCGCTACAGTTAAACTTGATGTTTGTTATATTGTATAAGTTTAACACTGTTTAAGGCTAATGATAATTTATTCTGCATTATCTTAGTCATAATATTTCTTACTGGGTTAGTTGAGCTCACCCTTTCTTTCACTTTTCTCTTCAGGAAATGAGAATATAGCTGGAACGAGTCGGGGAATGGAGTGATGGTCCTAGATGGTGCATTAGTAGTCCTCACTATTCTGTGAAATAATGTGATAATAATTGTAATGAGGACTCCTTTTGAGTTTGTATACTCTCTAGTAGACAATATTTATATTCAAACTCAAAGTTTATGTTTTGTCGTATTGTACACGATAGTTGTATTATTAAGTTGTATTTGAATTCTGTATCATGTATCTGGCGACTCAAGATGGGTGATGTATACCTAATTTTGGGGGCGTCACAGGAATAACCTGTCTATGTGGATTATGTAATAACCCGAATATTTAGATATTTATTAAAATCTTAAAAGAGTGAATAGAGGTTAAATATTAAACCTAGACAGAAAATGAGTGTATGTATTTAACATTTTTAGGAATAAATTTTGTGAATTTAAAAACTTTTGGTAAAAGCTTACAGTGTTAACAGTATCTGTGTATATGGTCATATGTGTGTATAGTATGTGGTTAAAGGTCAAGGGTTGACCAGATAAAGTATATCAGTCACAAACCCTAATGACCAATTATGACCCTAATTGCTAAATTAGCAACTTTAATTAAGAAAGTATAAATCTTAATTAGCAAGCTTGAATATAATTAGAAAGTCCTAATTATAATTTAGAAATATTAATTTTCTATTTTGAAAACTTAAATTGGAAATCCTAGAAATTATTTTTTAAAACCCTAAGGGCTCAAACCCTAAACCCTAAGGGCTCAAACCCTAAACCCTAAGGTTCCAAACCCTAAACCCTAAGGGTTGGAGCATTTGATAAGTTTGCCACTAAAAGCAAAAACCAAATGACCAAAGTGCCATTTATATTATTTTAATAAGGTGGAGTGTAGATCTAGCCCTAGTAAGGAGTGGGTGACCAACTCTAGCTAGCCACATGGTCTAGAAAGCAACCTTTAATCAGCCAACAACTGATCAAATGATCAGCCATATTGCATCATATCATATTATATATAGATTTAGAGAGATAAAATGCTCACTTTAATTTTCAACATTGCCAAGTCATCTCTCTCTCCCCTCCGAAATTATAGAGTGAAATTGAGTGAGAAACAAAACCAATGTCAGCCTTTAGCTTGCCAAGAACAAACATCAAAGTCAGAATCAAGATCAAGCTCAAAAAGTAGGTATAAACCCTAAATTTTGAAATCCTTAGATTTGATGTTAGATGTTATGATTTGTTGTTTAAAGTTGTGTTAGAGGGTGTTAATAAGTGATCTGGGTTGTTAGATCATGGATCTATAACATATAGAGGCATGAAAATAAAGATTTTATAAGCTGACTATGAACCCTAAATTGTGCTCTGACAGCCTAATGTCAGCGCTCGTAGATTCTTGTATGTTAATTGTTTGTAGTGTTTTAAGTTATAGACTTGTAGTATGATGTAAGGGCTTTGATCTAGAACTTGAATCAAGTCCAGATCATGTCTAGATCGTGAGTTATGACCGGTCAAACCTAGTTGACCGATCACGAAACTGAAATTCTGGGCAACCCAGAATTTCCAGAATTTATGACAACGTCTTGCAGGCCTCGGATCGTGCAAGTCTTAATTAGTTTGGTCATGTTAGTGTTTGCTTTGTGTAAACTTACATGAGTACTACTTATACATGCCTTTAGATTACCATAATCCATAATGGAATCATAGATATGAGTGCTCAAACCACCGTTGACCGACTGCCCGGATGAAGATTCTGGAAAACCCAGAATCTTCAAGAACACGTTTTCTGTCAGATATTGACCGACCTAGATCTATTACTTGTGAAGTTGTTGTTATGCTCTGATGATATATAATTGTTCACTGACATGTGTACTACATGTGTGAACGGTTAGATCACACAAACCAAGTCCAGAATGCAAATCATAAGGACCTAAACCTAGCACCCTCGACTGTTCTTCATTTTCTGGAAAACCCAGAAATGAAGAACACTGTTGTCAGAATTTTTGGAAGCCTTGATCTTTCTGTTGTGATATGTTTTAGCTATGATTTTTGTTTGTGGTTGTAGTGCTACATGAGTACTACAACTATAATACTTTTATAAGCCCTGAAAGCAACCGGAACCTAGATCTAATTGCGGTCAAAGTAGGTACCACAATAACCAAAATATGAGTTTACGGGCTTGGGCCAAGAACACCAAGAACACCTATAGCGACGCTCATACATTTATAGGCACCCTTTAGCTTACAGTTTGATTAGAAAAATAATTATTTTATTTATTAAATAGATAAAAAAGTTTTAATTATTAAAAATACATAATAAATTTCAAAAAATTATTTTAAAGTCTCGAAAATAGTTTTTAATTATTTTGAGTATATTTCACAAATATTTAATATTTTTGGAATATAAATGGTATTTAATTTATTTAAATATAATATTAAATAAATTATTTAAAAATGATTTTAATACATAAAAATTATATTATGGTATAAGAAAATATTTTAAGTTATTTTTGACGACTTTTAATATTTTGTGATGGATTTCATTAATTAATTAATATTAATGGTAATTAATTTATTTACTAAATGTATTAAATAAATTATGGAAAAATAGAATTAATGATTTATAAATCATATAAAAATGATTTAAGTATTATAAAAATATTTGAAGTTATAAAATATAACTTTTGATATTGTATCATGAAAAACATTAATATTTAATATTAATGACAATTATCGGATAATGGATTTAAAGGTTTAAAAATTATATAAGTATAGTTTTAAGGTATTAAAAATACTTTGATATATTATAAATATATTATAATATTATGTTATGATTTTCATTAATATTTAGTATTAAATAAATATTAATGATAAGGGAATTATGTGGTATTTAAATCATATACTTATGATATTAATGAATGAAAAATTATAATAAATGATAATAATTACTTGAAAATTATTACGAGCTTATAAAAAATGTTTTGACTGATAATATAATTATTGTTAAGTGTTAGGTAGAGTTTAATTGAACTTAAACTCGATATCTATCCGATTAGACCGTCGAAATGTCAGAATTATGCCGGATTAAACTCAGACTGTAATAGTTTGACTTGATACTAGGTTTTATATGTTGTATAGACTAATAGGATTATATGGTAATGTGTTTAGGTTATTTTATACTATGATGATATTATTCTAACTTGGAAAATCGATATTGTTAACATTAGGTCTTCAAATAAAGATAAGTTATGTTTCGTAACGATAATCAACGGTTCAGGCATGTCTTTCTTAACTCGACCTCGAGTTGTATTATTCAATTATATTTATGGTTAATCATTTCTGATTGCCATGTCTAAGAATTATTAAATTGCACCCTGTGCGTATGACATGTGTTCATTAGGTATGAAAGGTTGATCACCTTCATTATCAATCGGTCAGATATATTTGTTCATGTTAAATACTTGTTCAGTCATAAAATTTGTTCCTGCTAGTTCGCAATTATATTGTTGAATTTAGCCAGCTTATTATTCACATTCTTTCAATCATGATATATCATTGAAATTAAACTTGTTGGGCAAATTTGTTGCTCACCCTTGCTATATCATGATAAAACATTGCAGATTAAGGCGAATGCGTCAGATACAAGGAAAGGTTAAAGACAGTTCCAGTTTAAAGTTATTGTATGCGATTAGATTTGTAATAGCAATGTATGATAATATCTTTGTATGTCAGATAGGATAATGAATTGTGTATAAGTTATGGTTACTCGACCTTGGGGATAGTGTATAATGTTTAATGTATAAACAATTTATGTTTATATCTTCTGCAATAGTTATAGAAATAGTGCACCAGATTCGTGGTGATTTAGGACCATGAATTTGGGGGCGCTACAGATTACCACATGCATGGTGAATGATCCTTTGTATTCATTCCTTATTAAATCATGGAAATGATCTGTCTAAGTGGATTACTGCATGGCGGTGAAAATCCATTTATAGTTTCATATATTCTATTATACTCAGTTGGTTAAAGTTTTGACTTCTATACTCCGTGAAATTTGTGGAATATCCTTGATATTTGCGCTTCATCCAGTATCTTTTCATGGAAATATTCTTCTGAGCATTCTTGAATTTTACTCTACAAAGAAGTATCATGTTGACAATTTGGACGTTATTGGTTCCTGGATAAATTAATTCTTGAACTTGTTTTATTGAATTATTATGTCATTGTCATCATCTTCATGTTTATATTATGTTGAAAGCCATCTGTGGCCTGTAGTGCATAGATGGACTTGGTATGATTATGACCAGGGGTTATTCGATATAATCATGACCGTAATGTTACAAATGATGTGGAAAAATTCCTCATTGGCCCGTAGTGCATTGATGGACAATTTTTGGTATGATTATGGCTATGGATTCTCTTCGGTCAAGGGTGCAAAGATGAATTGTTTTATGGCATGATCAGGACCGTTGATGAAAATACGATTATCTTTGGCCCGTAGTGCATGGATAATTCGTGGTCGTGATACTAATGAATATCTTTGGCCTGTAGTGTAGGGATGATTCGATGATGTGGATTAATTATTGAGCTGAGTCTCAGCGATGAAATATTAATTCATGGATGTGATAATAATGAATATCTTTGGCCGTAGTGCATGGATAATTCATGGATGGGATACTAACGAATATCCTTGGCCATAGTGCATGGATAATTCAATGATGTGGATTATTTATTAAGCTGAGTCTCAGCGATAAAATATTGGTTATACACTTTTAATTTGTAGAAGATAGTAGATATCATGCTCTACTTGACTCTTCTAAAATAAAGTTGTATGTCTTTGGCTTGTAGTGCAAAGATGAATTGTTAATGAATATCTTTGGTCGTAGTGCAAAGATAAATTTATTAGTATGATTATGAACAAGAATTGTTAATGGGTATAACCATGATTTTTGATGTTTTAGGTGAAGATAGGTGATGAAAATTATCTTCGTCCTGGTTGCGAAGAGGAATTTAGAACAACAATTATGATTATGAGTTATTCATATGATTGTGGACAAGAACTATTGATTTATTTTACATGGATAAAATATTATTGGTGGACTTTTAATATAGAGAAGATAATAGACCTTATGGTCTATTTGACTCTTCTAATGGATTGCTCGTTCCGCTGCAACTATGGTTAAAAAGTTTATCATCTACCATATGTTCTAAATCTCTGATTTATTATTGATTAAAGCTATTTATAATTTAATTATCTTTAGTCATGATATTCTTTACTGGGCTAGTTGTGCTTACCCTTTCTGCTTCACAATTCCTTTAAGGTAATAAGAGTGTTGTCGTAAGAGTGTTGCCGGGTCAAGCGGGGATAACAGGGGAATAGAACATTGGTCTCTAGCTGTGGAGGTTCTCCCTAAACAGTATAGAAAAGTGTGTTGTATCCTATACAATATTTAGTAGTTATATTTGGTGAATCAAATAGGGTGAGGTGAACCCAACTTTGGAAGGGTGTTTTGCCACTATCATACAAGATGTCTAATGACATACAACCTCGTGTTATTATAAGACAGGGTTGTGCACATCCACTTGCTGAGTATATCTACGGGCACTACCTATATGATCTTGGAGTTTATTTGAAATATAATAGTTATATGTCAAGAAAAGACTCACCATTAGAAAGAAGACGATAGTAATCTTCTTATTTTTCTTTGGGGTTTATTGGATCAACCAAGGATAATTCTGTGGACATATGATATCTATTATAACCTAGACGCATGGCCTCCCATGTACGAAGGTTTCCTTGAGCACTTCCCAAAGATTTTAATTTCTAAAACAGTTTTTGACTATAATTTTATGTAAAGTACCATTGTAAGGTTGTGGTCGAGGCACCATGAGATTTACATACATTTGTATTAAAACTCACAGTTAACTGTGGTCGTATTCTAAACGACAGTTCAACTGTTGTATAAATGAAGTTATATTTGAATTTTGTACCATGTATCTGGCGACTCAGAATAGGCGATGTATACCTAATTTTGGGGGCGTCACAGAATGAGCTTCTATTTATAGAAGAATGGACTGCATAGTAACTAATTCATGAACGGTCCAGATTGATTTACTTTTAATCGGACGGTCCATATTTAAAGCAAAATCTTTTCAATAAAATATAATATATTCTATTTATAATCTAATAAAATGAATAACTTTATAAAAGTATTCTGTTTTATATAAAAAGATTTTACTATACAAAACACTATGTAGGCACTATGCAACACTATGCATAATAAAATATAATATATTTTATTTATAGTCTAATAAAACAAATAACTTTATAAAAGTATTCAGTTTTATATAAAAAGCTTTTCTGCTTTTATTACATTAATAATACTAATAAAACAAAAGCTGAGTAACTTATCACGTAAACATCAATAATCAATACTTGTGCTTACTATGCAACCACGCCAGACATTCTTTTACTTTTACTACCGAGTAGTTCAACAAGATTAATCTGTAAAACTTTTCGTAGTTATTTTCATAAAATATTTTTGTCATTTTCTCAATCCGACAATAATTCCGTTGTGGGGTCCACCAATGATTGTACCGTCGTACGGATATTCTCAGACAAAAAGATTATTTCCCGACCAATCGAATATTATACCACAACTTGCATACTTTTCAAAATTTTTAAATACTATCAACAACTATAACACTATCTCAAATCCACACCATAATATTCAAAAAAATATTTCGAAAAAATTAAATCTTTATTCATAAAATCAGGGATCTCATAATCTCCCCTCCTTATGAAATTTTGCCCTCAAAATTTACGTATGTACCTGGTATGCCAAAGAGGTGAGGATACCTTGACTTCATTTCAGATTCTAATTCTTGAGGTATAACCTTTGAGTGTTGAATACGATCCTTCTTATCCAAGATTTTAACACGTATCTCCTCATACGTTAAATCTTATGCTATATCGTTTAGTTCTAATTTAATAATATGGTTTGGGTCGTCCACATATTTACGTAACCTCGATACGTAAAAAAAATGTTCTGAACACGCAACATACTTGGCGGTAAAACGAGTCTATAGGCCACAATTCCTACTTCATCAAGGATTTCAAATGGGCCAATTAAATCAAGGGTTGAGATTTTCTCTCTTCGTCGATTCTTGCTTCTAGAATAACGCCCTCTTGAACCTTCTTCTTCACATTCATCAGCTCTGGGTGTCTAGCTTAAGCGGCTTTAATTTACCGATTAAAGTCGATTCTACTCGTATATTCATTATCTTCACGTGGGTTCGTATATTCGCACTTATAACTGCATACGATCTTCTACTCAACGCGTTAGCTACAATGTTCGCTTTTTCTACGATGGTATTGAATGGTACGATCGCAATCTTCAACAGCTCGAGTCAACGTCTTTTGCGCATGTTACATTCATTTTAGTTGAAGAAATATTTGAGGTTTTAAGAAATGGGTTTTGTACTGGGGTCAATACAAAATTTGATTTCACGCTCTAGGGGTAGGCTAAGAAGTCTTCAAGAATACGTCAGGAAATTTATTAACAATAGAAATATCATTCAAAACTGTGACCCTCATCCAAGACTTGGATAGTACGTCACATTGATACCTATCAACATGCCATCGTCATTCACGACGTTGCCTAAAGAAAGTCTGGCTTCGGTGCATTCCACACAAGGAAGTCAACAACGTAAGGACTGGGGCTCTTTACTTATGGCTTGATATGATAATGATTGACTTTAGTGGTTTGGTTGCTTGAATTCGCATAACAGGTTGGTTAGGAATATGAAAGCTAACAACCTTATGAAAAGCATGATGAGTAGTTAACCAATCAATTCCTAATATCGCATCAAAGGCAAGTATTTTTAAAGAGACAATATCGACACGTAACGTGAAAGTGTTAATTTGAACAAGATTTATAAATAGTGGAGGTAACAAAGGTTTCTCCCAACTGAGTTTAAATAGATATATCAATGTCTATCTTCTCCGGGGTTAACTTCAAACATTGAACACAACTAGGTGAAATAAAAGAGTAAGTAGAACCGGTATCTAACACGGTATAGACTTCGCAAGAGTTTATGACTAACATACATGTGATAATTTTATTCAGGTTCCTTGCCACAAAAAAAAATGTTATCTGTTAAACTACCGGTTTTAGCTTATCTGGGACATCCTTTGGCATCACTATCCCAGCTGGACTTGACTTCACCATACGATAAAATTGAGGTAGGTGACCTTCTCTTCCGTAATTAAAATACGTTTTGGATTGCTGCATCCAGTTTGGACGGATGTGTCCCTCCTGTCCGTATTTTAAACATACGACTGATGGTCTTTCTTCTTCCTTTGAAACGGGTGCTGGTGCCGACGTCTTCACGTCATTGTTGAACCTTCTCTTCTTGAAATGTTCATTCTTATTGTTTTGACCATGATTACCACCGAAGTGGTTACCATTTCTGGCATGTTGATTCCTTCCATGCTTATTGTCACCGCTTTGATGACTGTTATCACCCCTATTATTATCATTTTTCCTACGCTCTCTTTTGGTTGGGTTGACTCATTATCGCGCTCCAATAACTGATCCCTATTAACAACATCTGAATACAAACACAGTTTATAAGAGATAAGATATTGACGTATATCAGGTTTCAAACCTCTTAGAAACATTCGCGTTATTCTCTCCTCATTATCAACCAAATGGGATGCAAATCGGGACAACTCGACAAACTTTTTTTCGTACTGCGACACGGTCATATTGTTTTGCTCCAACTTGATAATTTCCACCTCCTTCATATGACGAATGGTTTCGGGAAAGTACTTGTCATTGAAAAGCTCTTAGAACTTGTGACACCCCCAAATCCTGATACTTCAATTTCACGGGATTTGGTTTTCACTGTACAAATATCATCTATCTATCTACCCATAATAAATGCAAACCATGCAATAGATAGAAATAATAATAAATCTCCCCTTATGGGGTTACATCAACTACATAAGAAATACAATCCCAGGTTACTTTAACCTTAAATCATCTGTGCGGAACATAAACAAATAGGTCTTAAGTAACATCAATTCTAATTATCATTACATAACCACATAAGTAATCAATCTTCATTACTTGCTAAGCTTGCCCTTGCCTTTACTAGTGGAAGGTTCGTCTGCTCTTTCATTCTTAACTGCAATGTTATTATTACGCAAGAGTGTGCATGATTGCCCACAAATAAAATAATGAAATAACAATGTATAATAACATGAGACGGAATCAAAGACTTCTGAAATAAAAGCTCAGCTTTTGAATCAAGAATGAATAGCAAGAATCAAAATATTTCTGAGGGTCATAAGACCTTGAACTATGTCCTAGGTTATCAAGGGTTATACTTGAAACCTTTAACAGTCATAAGACTATGGACTCTTCTTCTCGTACTTAGGGGGATCAGCCCTTAGTACCATACTGTGCATAATATCTTAACGCTAACGCATAAGTAAATCCCTTTGCAGGGTTGTTCGTCTCAGTTTGAAATTTGAGTCCGCACCAAAGGAAGTTTGGTTTGGATAATTCAATAAGGGTTCTGAAATTTAGAACATTCATCAACTAAAGACTAGTTGAATCAATAAAGTTCACTAATCTAATAAGGTTCAACAATTATGATATTCGATTTGAATAATATTCTAAAGAAGTATACAATAGGACAATTATTGTATAACTGAATAATGCTTTGAAAAGATAATCAATCTTTAATATAACATTTGAACTTGAATAATAGTATTGATAATTTACTTGAGGTAAATAATAAACTTGAACAATAATGACAAGTAGGGTTAGGAAACTTGCCTCGTGCGTAGATTACACTTTAACTAAGCAGGTTCTTTGAATTTAATCCTACATACTAATCAGATTCACAATACTAGTTAATTATAACTTAACTAATCATCATAAACTCATTCTTTTGTCTGATTCAAATATTGACTATACTTAGTCAAATTACCACTTTGTCACATAATTTACACATCATGAATAACAAGCTAATTATGTATTCAATAATTCAATCCACATGTAATTAATTTATTTACATTCTAAGTATCTATTTTAACATCTCATTTTACTTATAACATAATTTTATGTTCATTAAATCAAGTTGTTATCACATTGCTAGACTTGAGCATTTAAAAATATTTCATTTCTGGACATTATGCAGAGTGGCGCTGCGGTGCCACTTTTGTACTTGGTCTTCGTAATCTTTGCGGCTTGAGACTTAGCCATTTGTATATTGCCTGAACGAGCTGCTATGCAATTCGCGAAAATTGCAGAACACATCCAAAAAAACTCCAATTAAATTTTACGACACGAATTTAATCATACCCACATGTTAGAATTCGTATATAAACATTACTCAACATCTATAGAATGATTTTAACTCATTAAAACACATAATTACAGAATTAAAATTTATAATTTTCACTGTTCTTGATGTTCTTGAAGGTTTTGAACATAAACCATAAAAATTAATACAACAGATTCGTTATAACACCGAATCCGTTCGTTTAAGGTTTGGTCTCTTCGTATCAACATGCATAATAAAATAAGGGTGTAAATTTTACGAAAACATTTATGTTTGACATACTAAAATCACGTATAAGACCATATGGCCATAACCCAAACTCTGTAATTTTGCAGTAATCATATACGACATGTTTTCATGAATTTGATGATATGGTTTATACAATATATATAATCAAATACGATGTGATATGTCATAACACATACACAACCCATAATCATTACTCCTATCCCAATTACAGAGGTTCACAAAAAGAATGAAAGCCATATTCATGAAAACTTTTAAAGACGTAAAATAAACATTTGGGTTGAAGAGAATTACCCAAGCATAGATAAAAAGGATGACAATTACTCTCTAATCTTTCTCAAAGATTTCTGAAACTCTCTCTGAAATCTCTCTGGCTCTCAATTAACTAAAATGAAAAATACGTAAGTTAAACTCAACTGAGCCTTTATGCACAGAGTTGAGGTCAGTTATTCCATTCGTGGTTTAACTTCCCCCAACTCCTCCTAAGGCCTCGTTTGGCTAGCAAACTAGGTTCAAAGCTCTTTATTTTAATAAAACTTTTTATCATATAGTTACAATAATGCCGCACTCCTTTATAAATTAAATCAATATATTATTTAATTTGTTTTAAATAAAATAGAATAAATTCTCATAAATTCACATAGTCACATAATTAAATTTCTCATTAATAAATAATGTCAAATTATTAACTCTCTAATTAATAATTAAATTAATTAAAATACCAATAGGCTTATTAAATATTTCTTTTAATACCATAAGCTCACATAATCACATACTTCGATAATAAAAATTCTACACATTAATTTAATAAATATAACACATATAATTAAATTAATCTACCACAATTGCATCAATTAATTATTTAATCTAATAATTATATCATCGAAAATATTTATTTAATCTAATAAATATTTTAAATTAATTACAAAAATCTCGTTTGTCGCATCTTTCCTCCCTTAAAAGGATTTTGTCCCCAGAATCACGACTCAATAATTTTGACCCGTTACATTCTCCCCCCCCCCCTTACAAAGATTCTGTCCCCAGAATCGGTTACACATAAATCAAGTAAATAAATGAGGGTAATTCTTCATCATATTCTCTTCGAGTTCCCACGTAGCTTCTTCAGCGTTGTGGTTCCTCCAAATTACCTTAACAGAAGGTATTACTTTATTTCTGAGAACTTGTTCTTTTCTGTCGACAATTTGAACAGGAATTTCTTCGTAAGATAAGTCTTTTTCAAAATGTAGGGGTTCGTATTCAATTACATGCTTGTAATCGGGTTTGTAGGGTCGTAAAATAGAAACATGGAAGACATTATGGACATTCTCGAGTGCTGGAGGTAGGGCTACCTCGTACGAAACTTCTCCGATTCTTCTGAGTACTTCAAATGGTCCAATGAATCTTGGGCTCAATTTCCCTTTCTTTCCGAACCTGATCTTTCCATTTCAAGGAGAGACCTTCAAGAAAACATAACTACCTGATTCAAATTTGATATTTTTACGATGTGGATCAGCGTATTTCTTCTGTCTATCTTGAGCTGCTACCAGTCGTGCTCGGATCACTTTGACTATTTCTTCTGTCTGTTGTACCAATTCTGGCCCTAGCAATTGTCATTCGCCAACTTCATCCCAAAAAAGTGGAGTTCTGCACTTTCTGCTGTATAACGCTTCATAAGGCGGCATGTCATTACTAGCGTGGTAACTGTTTTTGTAGCCGAACTCTATTAACGGTAGGTGATCATCCCAATTTCCTTTAAAGTCCATTATACAAGCTCTTAACATATCTTCCAATGTCTGAATTGTTTATTCATTCTGTCCATCTGTTTGAGGGTGATATGCCGTACTCATTCGCAACTGTGTACCCATACATTCTTGTAGACGTTTCCAGAAATTTGATGTGAAGCGCGGATCCCTATCGGAAACAATTAACACCGGTACTCCGTGTCTCAAAACAACTTCTTTTACATATAACCTTGCCAACTAATCTAAATTGAATCTAATTTTGATCAGAAGGAAGTGTACGGATTTCTTCAATCGCTCAACGATAACCCATACTGCGTCGTAGCCTTTCTGACTCGTCGGAAGGCCAACCACGAAGTCCATTGTAATATGTTCCCATTTCCATTCTGGGATCTCTAACGGTTGTAGTAATCCACTCGGTCTCTGATGTTCTGCCTTCACTTTTTGATAGGTCAGACACTTGGCAACACATTCTGCAACATCACATTTTAAATTCGGCCACCAGAAATGTTGTCGAAGATCTTGGTACATTTTGGTACTACCAGGGTGAATCGAATATCGTGAACTATGAGCCTCGCTCAAAATATCTTCCTTAATCTCTTGTACTGGCGGTTCCCAAATTCTACTCTCAAATCTCAGTATTCCTTCCTTATCCATCTTAAATCTCGGTTCAGTTCCCTCAGATATCTTCTTTGTCACCTTTTTACATTCTTCGTCCTGAAGCTGAGCCTCCTTTACTTTATCTAGTAGAGTTGTACCGGATTGCATCTGAAATAACTTCTCATCAATTTCCATAGAACACTTCACTTCCAACTCTAGTTTCTCCATTTTTGAAATTAGCTCCTCCTGAGCAGTCAACATCATCAATTTCTCATGACCCTTTCTACTTAAGGCATCGACAACCACATTTGCTTTACCCGGATGGTATAAAATCTCACAGTCGTAATCCTTAATTAATTCCAACCATCTTCTTTGACGAATATTCAAATCCTTCTGCGTGAAAATATATTTCAGACTCTTGTGGTCCATATATATTTCACACTTCTCCCCGTAGAGATAGTGCCTCCAAATTTTCAAAGCAAAAACAACTGCAGCTAACTCCAAGTCGTGGGTCGGGTATCCCTTCTCGTAATCCTTTAATTATCGTGATGCATACACAATGACTTTACCGTTTTGCATCAGCACACAACCAAGTCCTTTATGCGACGCATCACTAAAAAACAAAGTATCCTGTATCATCCGAAAGAGATAACACAAGGGCCGTACTCAACCTCTTTTTCAATTCTTGAAAACTTTCCTCACACTTATCCGTCCAAACAAATTTCACAGCTTTTCGAGTTAAATTCGTTAACGGTGTTGCGATCTTGGAAAAGTCTTGTATGAACCTTCTATAATATCCCGCCAATCCAAGAAAACTTCTTACTTCCGACGGCGTTCTCGGCTGATCCCAGTTAATCACGGCTTCGACTTTTGATGGATCTACCGAAATTCCGTTTTTATCGATCACGTGCCCAAGAAATTGTACTTGTTCAATCCAAAATTTGCATTTTGAAAACTTGGCATACAACTTTTCCTTTCTCAATACTTCCAATGTTAATCTCAAATGCTCTACATGTTCTTCCTTGGTTTTCAAATAAACCAAAATGTCAGATATAAATACCAATACGAACTTGTCCAAAAACGGCTTGAACACACCATTCATTAGTCCCATAAATGCTGCAGGAACATTCGTAAGACCAAAAGACATTACTCAAAATTCATAGTGACCATATAGCATTCTGAACGCTGTCTTCGGTACATCTTCTGGCCTCACCTTCAGTTGATGATAACCACTCCTCAAGTCTATCTTGGAAAAGTATCTCGCTCCCTTTAATTGATCAAACAGGTCGTTGATCCTCGATAATGGATATATGTTCTTAATCATGACCTTATTCAGTTCTTTGTAGTCAATGCAGAGCCGCATCGATCAATCCTTCTTTTTCACAAATAACATCGGCGCTCCCCACGGCGATACGCTCGGTTGAATGTACTTCTTGTTTAGTAATTCTTGTAGTTGTACCATTAGTTCTTTCATCTCTACTGGTGCCATTCGGTATGGTGCCTTCAATATTAGAGTAGTTCTGGGCGCCAAATCGATCACAAAGTCTATATCTCTATCTGGTGGAAGTCCTGGCAAATCGTCTGGAAATACGTCGACGAAGTCCATTACAATCGATATTTCTTCTACCTTCGGATTCTCTTTTCGACTGTCGACTATGTAAGCTAAGTATCCTACACAGCCTTGTCTTAATAACTTCCTGCACCATGATCATCGCCGACAACTCGCTTGTCAGGCTACTTGCTACCATAAAACACAACCTTTGACAGAGTCATAAGGTTAATACGCTTCTTTGGCAATCAATTACGTTAGTAATTGAATAACTAGTCCATTCCCAATATAACGTCAAATTCCCCAAGTCGAATAGGGATAAGATCTACGTTCATGATATTACCCTTAATATCTACTCTACAGTTCTTATACACGTACTTAACATGGATTATCTCTTTATTCGTAATTTCTATGTTCATGGGATATTCCAACTCATCCTTAAGCATATCTAAACTATTAGCAAATTCATCGGATATAAAGGAACAAGTAGCACCCGAATCAAATAAAATATAAGCATTCATTTTATTGATCGGAATGATACCTGACACCACATCACGGGACTGAACTGCATCCTGTACCGTCATATTGGAAGTTATGGAGGTCGGTCGGTTTGTAGCGGTTGGTCCGGTGATAGTTAAGGCATTTCATTTGTTGTTTCCCGATTTCCTCGATCCCCGACCTCCCGATCCCTTCTTAGGACAATCTCTTGCCAGATGGTCCTTTGAACCACAAGTAAAGCAAGCACCCTTATTTGGGTTAGGACAATTAGGTGCTATATGGCCTTCCTGACCACAATTGTAGCACACTCTCTTTCCCTTCATGCAAACTCCCAGATGAGCTTTCCCGCAGGTCGGGCATGCTTCGATTCTCTTCTTTTGACTACCTTGTTGATTCCCCGATGATGAGTTGTCATTCCACCTCTTCTTCTGATTAAAATTTCCACCTCCTGTGCAACTTCCACTAGCCTTGATATTTACTTCACCTTCACTCTTCTTCTTCTTCTGATCTTAATTGTACTTGGTCACCGCATCGCTTCCACCTTCAGTGAGGATGGCCTTTTCCAATACTCCAGCAAATGTGTTTATCTGAAACATTGATACTTTGCTGTACACCTAAGGTTTTAGTCCTTGCTCAAACCGTCTCGCCTTCCTCTCACCCGTGTGAACTTGATACGGGGCTAACCTCGCTAACTCGTTGAATTTTGCCTCATAATCAGGTACGCTCATATTTGTGAAACCCCAGATTTTATGAATAAAGATTTAAATTTATCGAAATATTTTTTTTAATATTATGGTGTGGATTTGATATAATATTATAGTTGTGGGTAGTATTTATAAATTTTTCAAAGTATACAAGTTGTTATAAAATATTCAATTGGTCGGGGAATATTCTTTTTGTTGGGGAATATTCGTACGATGGCACAATCATTGGTGGACCCTACAACGGAAGTATTGTCGTAGTTAGAAAACGACAGATTTATCTTTTTTTTATAAAAATAACGGTAGGAAGTATTCTGTTAAAACCTGTTGAACTACTTGGTAGTAAAAGTATAATAATGTCTGGCGTGGTTGTATAGTAGCACACGGTATTGATTATTGATGCTTACGTAAGAAGTCACTCAGTTATACTTAATTATTGCTACAGTAATTGCTGCATCATACCTCTCATATTATTGATTCAATTATTGTCACAGTATCTTCTGCATAAAATGTTTTTTTTATTAAATCAATACTTGAGACGGCAAAGTTATTCATATTATAAATTGCAATATTTACAATGTCTAGAAGTTCTGTCAAGGAGAGGTTTGGTCACCTAATTGCGCGCCAATAGGGAGAAATCCTTATTGGAAAGCCCCCTCTTTCCTGGGAACGACCTGGTTGATAAATATTATGAGTTATAATATTAATAATGAATGTTGTCCGGAGTTGAATTTGAGACGCGGACGTGATATTTGAGTCCGGAACGACGAAATTAGTAAAAATAGTCTATAAACACAAAATTTTCCAGGATTCACAATTTGGTCAAAAAGTCAACAGTTGACTTTTTTGGAAAAAGTCAAAATTCGAAATTTCAAATTTTATATTTTTGATAAAAATAGTTTCATTATGTTGGAATTGTTTGTGTTAGTGAAAATTGACATTTATTCCGATGATAATTAATGTCTAGGGGTTATATTGATAAATCGGGTAATTTATCGGATAAATGAGCAATTAATTGCTACTAATTCACATGCTTATATAACTATTTGTTCACATATGTATACTATTGAATCACATTATTTACTATTAGGGGAGTTGGTGTAAGATTGATAATACTTGCATGACTAAATTAAAAATGGAAGTATAGATGAAGGTACTATACTGAAATTCGTATTTTTCACATGATTATACTATTGATTCACATGATTGAACTATTGATTCACATTATTTACTATTAGTGGAGTTGGTGCAAGATTGATAATACTTGCAGGACTAAATTATAAATGAAAGAAAAGTTGGAGGTATTGTACTGTAATTTTCGAGCCCTAAAACGTGCAATTATCGAAACTATATTTTCCTATAAATAGAAGCTCACTCTTCCTTCATTTCTCACCAATTCACAAAAGCTTTAGAGAGAATATTATAGAGAGAAATTATAGAGAGAAAGAAGAAGAGAACTCTACTACCTCACTATTCAAGTATCCAATTTTTTTTAAGGTAAGGAATATTATTTGTTGTACCCGTAAGGGGTATTATTTCTTTTGTATTCATGAAGAGAACTTCTGTTATTCCATTCTTTATTATTCTCTTTGGAATAACCAAAGATATCGCGACTACCCTATACTTGGTGACATTCTTCTATTATTCCATCTTTATTATTATTACATTGGAATATCATGTATACGTGCTTTTTTTCGTGGGACTGGTTCCGTTATTTATTTTTCATTGGAATAACTTTGTCTGTCAAGTACCGCATGCATAGTAATTTCATTGTTATTCTATTCTTTATTATTCTCGTTGGAACATCTTGTCGGTGCAATTTAATTTCGCACGACCGGTTCCGTTATTTAGTATTCTATTGGAATAACTCGCCTCTGTGCTGATACCGCATATACATAGTGATTTCTTTTGTTATTCCATTCTTTATTATACTCAGTTGGTTAAAGTTTTGACTTCTATACTCCATGAAATTAGTGGAATATCCTTGATATTTGCACTTTATCCAGTATCTTTTCATGGAAATATTCTTCTGAGCATTCTTGAATTTTACTCTACAAAGTAGTATCATGTTGACAATTTGGACATTATTACTTCCTGGATAAATTAATTCTTGAACTTGTTGTATTTAATTCTTATATCATTGTCATCATCCTCATGTTTATATTTTGTTGAAAGTCATCCGTGGCAATGGTAGGTGGTGCATAGATGGACTTGGTATGATTATGACCGTGGATTATTCTTGTAATTATGACCATAATATTACAAATGATGTGGTAAAAGTCCTCATTGGCCCGTAGTGCATTGATGGACAGTTTTTGGTATGATTATGGCTATGGATTCTCTTCGGCCAAGGGTGCAAAGATGAATTATTTTATGGCATGATCAGGACCGTTGATGAAAACACGATTATCTTTGGCATGTAGTGCATGGATAATTCGTGGTCGTGATACTAAAAATATCCTTGGCATGTAGTGCAGGGATGAGTTAATGATGTGGATTATTTATTAAGTTGAATCTCAGCGATAAAGTTGGTGAAAAACTTTTTAAATCATAGAAGATAGTAGATTTTATATTTTACTTGACACTTCTAATGGATTGTTTATTATGCTGCAGTTTTTGATCTAAAACTTGTTGTCTATTATATTCTATCAGTTTAACACTGTTGAAGGCTAACGATAATTTATTCTTCATTATCTTAGTCATAATATTTCTTACTGGGCTAGTTGAGCTCATCGTTTCTTTCATTGTTCTCTTTAGGAAATGAGAACGTAGCTGGGACTAGTCGGGGAATAGAGTGATGTTCCTAGATGTTTGCATTAGTAGTCCTCACTATTCTGTGAAATAGTGTGATAATAATTGTAATGAGGACTCCTTTTGAGTTTGTATACTCTCTAGTAAACAATATTTGTATTCAAACTCACATCATATGTTTAGTCGTATTTTACACGACTGTTGTATAATTAAGTTGTATTTGTATTCTGTACCATGTAAGTGGCGACCCAAGATGGGTGACGTATACCTGTTTTGGGGGCGTCACAGTTGGTATCAAAGCTTAGGGATATGATCCCTGGCTAAAATGTGAGATTAGAACTAGGAGGGGAGAGACGGGGAATTCGTTCGCTAGTATGACCTACCTAAGTTTATTTGGTGTTTGATTGGTCGGTCAGAGTATAGTGATAATATGTTGCATGTCAATTAATCCTTATTTTGTGGCAGTGTTTGAAAATGGCATCCGAGAATGTTGAGAACATCAATGGAGCACAGGAGACCGTTGAGTCTCCATAGATCAATAACCAGGACAACGTGCATCAGGAAGGCGACAATCCTCATGCAAACAACAACACTAACCAAATGATGAACGATGGAATGTTCTGAGGCTTCATGCAATTCATGAAACATCAGGCGAGAGCGGCTCCTATTCAAAATGCAGGTGTAAACACAGGAAACTCTCAGACGGTCACCGCTAAATAGTTCAAGGAGCTAGGACCACCGGAGTTTATTAGAGAGCCAAAACCACTTAAGGCGGAAGCATGGTTAAAGCAGATCACCAAGATATTTGATGTCTTGGGATGCTCTGAGGAGCAAAAGGTTCCCTTCGCCACCTTCATGTTGCGTGAAGAGGCGACTTGGTGGGAATCAGAAAAGCGCACCTGCATCGACGCGACTCAAGATGTCTTGGGAGAAGTTCCAAGAGCTATTCAACGACAAGTACTTTCCCGAAAGTATTCGTCACATGAATGAGGTGGAGTTCATCAAGCTGGAGCAAAACAATATGACCGTGTCGCAGTACGAGGCTAAGTTTGCCGAGTTGTCTCGATTTGCATCCCATTTGGTCGATAATGAGGAGCGAATGACGCAAATGTTTTTAACAGGTTTGAAACCCAATATACGACAATACCTCATTTCTCACAAACTTTGTTTATATTCAGATGTTGTGAATAGGGCTCAGTTATTGGAACGTGATAATGAGTCAGCACAGCCAAAAGATAACGACCAATAACACGATAATAATCATACCGGTGGCAACGGTCATCGGAACAATGAAAACCATCGTGGGGGAAATTATCATGCCAAGAATGATAACCACTTCGGTGGTAATCATGGCCAAAATAATAGAAGTGGAAATTTCAAGAAGAGAAGGTTCAATAATGATGGAAAGACAGCAGCACCAGCATCCGTTTCAAAGGAAGAAGAGCAATCATCGGTCATATGTTTCAAATGCGGACAGGAGGGACACATCCGTCCAAACTATACGCAGCAATCCAAAGCGTGTTTTAATTGCGGAAGAGAAGGTCACCTAGCTCGATTTTGTCGTATGGTGAAGTCAATTCCAGCTGGGATAGTGATGCCAAAGGATGTCCCAGACAAGCCAAAGCCGGTAGTTTAAGAGAGCATTTTTTTTTCGTGACGAGGAACCTGAATAAAGTTATCATGGGTATGTTAGTCATAAACTCTTGCGAAGTCTATAACGTGTTAGATACCAGTTCTACTCACTCTTTTATTTCACCTAGTTGTGTTCAATGTTTGAATTTAACTCCGGAGAAGTTAGGCTTTGATTTATCTGTTAAAACTCAGTTGGAATAAACCTTCATTACCTCCACTATTTATAAATCTTGTTCAAATCAACACTTTCACGTTACATATCGATCGTATCTCTTTGAAAATACTTGCCTTTGATGTGATTTTTGGAATCGATTGGTTAAGTACTCATCATGCTTTTCGTAAGGTTGTTAGCTTTCATATTCCTAACTAACCTGTTATGCGAATTTAAGCAACCAAATCACTAAAGTCAATCATGGTCATATCAAGCCATAAGTAAAGAGCTTCGGTCCTTTCGTTGTTGACTTCCTTGTGTGGAATGCAATCAAGCGAGACTTTCAGAAGGCTTGATACCGTGAATGATGATGGCAAGTTGATAGGTATCAATGTGATGTGTTACCCAAGTCTTGGATGAGAGTCACAGTTTTGAATAATATTTCTATTGTCAATAAATTTCCTTACGTATTCTTGAAGACTTCTTAGCCTACCCCTAGAGCGTGAAATCGAATTTTGTATTGACCCCAGTACAAAACCCATTTCTAAAACCCTCAAATATTTCTTCAACTAAAATGAACGTAACATCCGCCAAAGACGTTGGCTCGAGCTGTTGAAGATTACGATCTTACCATTCAATACCATCGTGGGAAAGTGAACGTGGTAGCTGACGCGTTGAGTAGAAGATCGTATGCATTTACGAGTACGATGTTATTAACACAAAGACTCATTTCGTACGACTTACAAATGATGAAGATAGAGTTAAAGACTCTAGGAACCCACGTGAAGATAACGAATATACGAGTAAAATTAATTGACTTTAATCGATAAAGTTAAAGCTGCTCAAGCTACACACCCAGAGCTGATGAATGTGAAGAATTAAGAAGTTTTAAGAAGGCGTTATTCTAGAAGCAAGAATCGATGAAGAGAGGAAATCTCAACCCTCGATTTAATTGACCCATTTGAAATCCTCGATCGAGTAGGAACTATGGCTTATAGACTCGTTTTACCGCCAAGTATGTCGCGTGTTCATAACATTTTTTTTATGTATCGACGTTACGTAAATATGTGGACGACCCGAACAACATTATTAATTTAGAACCGGACAAGATATCGGATGATTTAACGTATAATGAGATACATTTTAAAATCTTGGATAAGAAGGATCGTATTCAACACTCAAAGGTTATACCTCAAGAGTTAGAATCTGAAATGAAGTTAAGGTACCTCACCTTTTGGCATATCAAATGTGTACGTAAATTTCGAGGGCGAAATTTCATAAGGAGGGGAGATTGTGAAACCCTAGATTTTATGAATAAGGATTTAAATTTATCGAAATATTTTTTTTAATATTATGGTGTGGATTTGATATAATGTTATAGTTGTGGGTAGTATTTATAAATTTTTCAAAGTATACAAGTTGTTATAAAATATTCGATTGGTCGGGGAATATTCTTTTTGTCGGAGAATATTCGTACAACGGCACAATCATTGGTGGACCCCACAACGGAAGTATTGTCGTAGTTAGAAAACGATAGAATTATCTTTTTTTTATAAAAATAACAGCGGAAGTTTTACCATTAAAACTGTTGAACTACTCGGTAGTAAAAGTACAGTAATACACGTGGTTGCATAGTAGCACACGGTATTGATTATTGATGCTTACGTAAGAAGTCACTCAGTTATACTTAATTATTGCTACAGTAATTGTTGCATCATACCTCTCATATTATTGATTCAATTATTGTCACAGTATCTTCTGCATAAAATGTTTTTTTTATTAAATCAATACTTGAGACGACAAAGTTATTCATATTATAAATTGCAATATTTACAATGTCTAGAAGTTACATCAAAGAGAGGTTTGGTCACCTAATTTATGCGCTAAATAGGAGAAATCCTTATTGGAAAGCCCCCTCTTTCCTGGGAACGACCTGGTTGATAAATATTGTGAGTTATAATATTAATAATGAATGTTCGGAGTTGAATTTGGAGACGCGGACGTGATATTTGAGTCCGAAATGACGAAATTAGTAAAAATAGTCTATAAACACAAAATTTTTCGGTATTCATTATTTGGTCAAAATGTCAACAGTTGACTTTTTCGGGAAAAGTCAAACTTCGAAATTTCAAATTTTATATTTTTGATAAAATAGTTTCATTATGTTGGAATTGTTTGTGTTTGTAAAAATCGACATTTATTCCGATGATAATTGATGTCTAGGGGTTATATTGATAAATCGGGTAATTTATCGGATAAATGAGCAATTAATTGCTACTAATTCACATGTTTATATAACTATTTGTTCACATATGTGTACTATTGAATCACATTATTTACTATTAAGGGAGTTGGTGCAAGATTGATAATACTTGCATGACTAAATTAAAAATGGAGGTATAGATGAAGGTACTATACTAAAATTCGTATTTTTCACATGATTATACTATTGATTCACATGATTGAACTATTGATTCACATTATTTACTATTAGGGGAGTTGGTGCAAGATTGATAATACTTGTAGGACTAAATTATAAATGAAAGAAAAGTTGGAGGTATTGTATTGTAATTTTTGAGCCCCAAAACGTGCAATTATCGAAACTATATTTCCTATAAATAGAAGCTCATTCTTCCTTCATTTCTCACCAATTCACAAAAGCTTTAGAGCGATTATTATAGAGAGAAATTATAGAGAGAAAGAATAAGAGAAGTCTACTACCACACTAATCCTGTATCCAATTTTTTTTAAGGTAGGGAATATTATTTGTTGTACCCGTAAGTGGTATTATTTCTTTTGTATTCATGAAGAGAACTTCTGTTATTCCATTCTTTATTATTCTGCTGGAATAACCAGTATACGCAGACTACCCTATACTTGGTGACATTCTTCTATTATTCCATCTTTATTATTATTATGTTGGAATATCATGTCTGTGCGTTTTACGTCGGACCTGGTTCCGTGTTTATTATTATTCTGTTGGAATATCCTGTCTGTGCATTTTACGTCGGACCTGGTTCCGTTATTTATTTTTCTGTTGGAATAACCTGTCTATGCGAAGTACCGCATGCATGGTGATTTCTGTTGTTATTCTATTCTTTATTATTCTGTTGGAACATCCCGTCGGTGCGAATTTCGCTTGACCTGGTTCCGTTATTTAGTATTCTGTTGGAATAACCTGTCTATGCGAAGTACCGCATACATGGTGATTTCTTTTGTTATTCCATTCTTTATTATACCCAGTTGGTTAAAGTTTTGACTTCTATACTCCATGAAAGTAGTGGAATATCCTTGATATTTGCGCTTCATACAGTATTTTTTTATGGAATATTCTTCTGAGCATTCTTGAATTTTACTCTACAAAGTAGTATCATGTTGACAATTTGGACATTATTTGTTCCTGGATAAATTAATTCTTGAACTTGTTGTATTTAATTCTTATATCATTGTCATCATCCTCATGTTTATATTTTGTTGAAAGTCATCTGTGGCCGGTAGTGCATAGATGGACTTGGTATGATTATGACCAGGGATTATTCTTTGTAATCATGACCGTAATATTACAAATGATGTGGTAAAAGTCCTCATTGGCCCGTAGTGCATTGATGGACAGTTTTTGGTATGATTATGGCAATAGATTCTCTTCGGCCAAGGGTGCAAAGATGAATTGTTTTATGGCATGATCGGGATGATTGATGAAAACACGATTATCTTTGGCCCATGAGTATGGATAATTCGTGGTCGTGATACTAAAAATATCCTTGGCCTATAGTGCAGGGATGAGTTAATGATGTGGATTATTTATTAAGCTGAGTCTCAACGATAAAGTTTGTGAAAAACCTTTTAAATCATAGAAGATAGTAGATTTTATATTTTACTTGACTCTTCTAATGGATTGTTTATTATGCTGCAGTTTTTGATCTAAAACTTGTTGTCTATTATATTCTATCAGTTTAACACTGTTGAAGGCTAACGATAATTTATTCTTCATTATCTTAGTCATAATATTTCTTACTGGGCTAGTTAAGCTCACTCTTTCTTTCATAGTTCTCTTCAGGAAATGAGAACGTAGCTGGGACTAGTCGGGGAACAGAGTGATGGTCCTAGATGTTTGCATTAGTAGTCCTCACTATTCTGTGAAATAGTGTGATAATAATAGTAATGAGGACTCCTTTTGAGTTTGTATACTCTAGTAAAAAATATTTATATTCAAACTCACAGCATATGTTTAGTCGTATTTTACACGACTGTTGTATAATTAAGTTGTATTTGAATTTTGTACCATGTATCTGGAGACCCAGAATAGGAGATGTATTCCTGTTTTGGGGGCGTCACAATATTTCCCTACTTCAATTCCAGAAATTGAACCTCCATCTGGTTCTGCGAGCTAGTTAGGAAGTACATCTCGAAAAACATTTCTTTAAATCTCTCCCAAGTAATTACACCTTCACCTCCACGAACTTTGTTTGCTTGCCACCAATAGCTAGCTTCAGACTTCAGCATAAACGTTGCAAAAACGGTCTTCTGGTCTTCTCTAACCCTAGCAACATTGAAAACCTTCTCTATTTCCATAACCCACGTTTGAGCCTCGATAGGGTTCATGAAACCTTTAAATTCTGGCGGTCCCACCGCCTTGTAATCTTTAAACGTAGTATTTGGTGGAGCTTGAGGTTGATTATTCATTGCTCCAGTCAGTAAGTTAACCAACTGCTGCACGGGATTAGCATTGGCATTATTGTTGTTATTTGTTGACTTTTCCTGAGCTGGTTGACGTTGTTATCTTCTTCGAGGCGACATATTTCTGTTAAGAATAATATATGCTTATTAAATCTCTATTAAATTCTCTAAATAGTTAAGACTTAACTCAACAATTTAATATAATCATTTAACACATCATCTCAAACAACTTAATATATTTAATTCAAACTTACAGTTTTACATCAAATGATAGTATAACTGCTATTTACATTCACCATCCTGAGATAAAGAATCCACAGGATTTAAATATTAAAATATTCCTTCGTTCATAAACATATCGGAATTACATATAAAAACTAAGTCTTTCACATAATTAAATGATTATATCACCGTCTGCATCCGAGGTGTCTTTGAATAGCCTTGCCACGCTCTCTTCCATGATACGAGACATCGTCCCTGCGATCCAAAGACATGTACGATGGAAGTCCTTTGAATCGGATGGGGTACCTCAAAACTCGATCCTGGGCCTCATCCATTGCATGATTAAGTGTAGAGTATGTCTCTCCAAGCTTTGCCTTCTTTGCACGACCATTCTCTTCTGCGAGATCAGCACGATGTGACTCTCTTACCCAGCCCTCCTCTACTATGGCAAGCCTCTCTGAACTCTCTTTCAGATCCTTCTTCAACTTTTCTATCTCTGCGGTCTTATCTTCGGTTTGACCTTTCTCATGGACCAAATCCCTTTCTATATTTCCCAGTCATGAGTGAAGAGTCGAATTCTCCCTCTCCTTAACGAGAGTAATCTATTTGAATAATAGCTCGCTTCGATCGGATCCTCACTGCACCTCATCTTGTAACTCCACGTTACGGTCGTATAACGTGTCGTACATATCTGCATCGATGGAATGTTGTGGAAACTCCTCTTCTTCCTCTTCCTCGTCAAATTCCTCCTCAGGATCTGTCTCAGGTTCATGCTCCTGACTAATAACGGTGATCAATGGAGATGACTCCCTCTGTACCAACTGTTCCCTAATGATATGAATGTCTCTAGGCTCCTCCTCTGTAGGTACTGTAGGTACTAGGGGTTCCTCCTCCCCTGCTCGACTAGTTCCTCCAATGTCAGACATCCTGACAACAAAATTTTGAGTTTTAGTTACTAAGTCGTACTAGTGAGCACATAATTTAACACATAAGCACATAAAGTCTTTTATTATCTTTAATGAATTACAAAAATTCATTTCCTAGAACTCGATAAGAGTTTTCCATCACTATGTTCTTTCTATAAGGCTACTACCTAAGGTTGTTCCCCCCACCTAAGATTCATAACCTACAGCTTTGATACCAACTTGTGACACCCCCAAATCTGGATACTTCAATTCCACGGGATTTGGTGTTCACTGTATAAATATCATCTATCTATCTACCCATAATAAATGCAAACCATGCAATAGATAGAAATAATAATAAATCTCCCCTTATGGGGTTACATTAACTACATAAGAAATACAATCCCTGGTTACTCTAACCTTAAATCATCTGTGCGGAACATAAACAAATAAGTCTTAAGTAACATCAATTCTAATTATCATTACATAACCACATAAGTAATCAATCTTCATTACTTCCTAAGGTTGCCCTTGCCTTTACTAGTGGAAGGTTCATCTACTCTTTCGTTCTTAATTGCAATGTTATTATTACGCAAGAGTGAGCATGATTGCCCACAAATAAAATAATGAAATAACAATGTATAATAACATGTGAGGGAATCAAAGACTTCTGAAATAAAAGCTCAACTTTTGAATCAAGAATGAATAGCAAGAATCAAAAGATTTTTGAGGGTCATAAGACCTTGAACTATGTCCTAGGTTATCAAGGGTTATACTTGAAACCTTTAACTGTCATAAGACTATGGACTCTTCTTCTCGTACTTAGGGGGATCAACCCTTAGTACCATACTCTGCACAATATCTTAACGCTAACGCATAAGTAAATCCCTATGCAGGGTTGTTTGTCTCAGTTTGACATTTGAGTCCGCACCAAAGGAAGTTTGGTTTGGATAATTCAATAAGGGTTCTAAAATTTAGAACGTTCATCAACTAAGGACTAGTTGAATCAATAAAGTTCACTAATCTAATAAGGTTCAACAATAATGATATTCGATTTGAATAATAATCTCAAGAAGTATACAATAGGACAATTATTGTATAACTGAATAATGCTTTGAAAAGATAATCAATCTTTAATATAACATTTGAACTTGAATAATATTAATGATAATTTACTTGAGGTAAATAATAAACTTGAACAATAATGACAAGTAGGGTTACGAAACTTGCCTCGTGTGTAGATTACACTTTAACTAAGCACGTTCTTTGAATTTAATCCTACATACCATTCAGATTCATAATACCAGTTAATTATAACTTAACTAATCATCATAAACTCATTCTTTTGTTTGATTCGAATATTGACTATACTTAGTCAAATTACCACTTTGTCACATAATTTACACATCATGAATAACAAGCTAATTATGTATTCAATAATTCAATCCACATGTAATTATGTTATTTACATGCTAAGTATCTATTTTAACATCTCATTTTACTTATAACATAATTTTATGTTCATTAAATCAAGTTGTTATCACATTGCTAGACTTGAGCATTTAAAAATATTTCATTTCTGGACATTATGCAAAGTGGCGCTGCGGCGCCACTTTTGTAATAACCCGAGATTTCCTATATAAAATAAATAAGAAATTTTGCATATAATTTTTTTTATTATTATTTAATGACGAGAATAAATGTCTAGTAATGTGAACGATAGATACAAATATATTTATTACTTGAAAAATTAGAAATAAATTTGGAGTAATTAATTACCACAAATTATATTGTTATGGTAATTAATTCCTGTAAGCCGAAATGTTTTTATTAATTATTTTCCATGAAAACATGATTGGAAATAATATATGAAGTGATAATTAGAATTATATAATAAATATTTTATTATATGATTTGTTTAGAATATTTAAGTTAATTATTTTAACTTGATTATTGATGTTGTGTAAGAAAGAGAAGTCAGATATGAGATCCAAACCCTGGATTGGGATTGTGATCAAGAGATGAGAATAATAATATTATATTATTGTTATAATAATTTTACAGTACCATAAATATGTACTGTGTATGTGCGGACAGATAATATTGTGCAATGACGGTCAATTAGGTCATAGCATACTACTGTGCTGTGAAACCCTAATTATTAAACTCAGTTATGAGATATAACTGAGTAGCGAATGTGTTATATGAGGGTTACTGTGTATAAGATGTCGGTAATTATAAGAAAACCCTAATTATTATAACCCTAATCAGTTGAAGTTAGAGATCGTAATGACTGTGTTAGAACATACACAGATAATAAGAGAACCCTAATGGTCAATTAGAAACCCTAATTGATGGCGGTAAGAAACCCTAATTAGAAAACCCTAATTTTTCAATCAAAAACCCTAATTTTAAATTATCAGGTTTAATTACGATGTTAATGTACAAGTGTTTTAATTTACCAAAGATAGAAAGTAATTGGTAAATGATAAGAATTACCATCTAGTGATTAAATACTACATTTAATTGCTATGTACAAAAATGCCCTTGAAATTATATGCGAAATTACCAAAATGCCCTTTTTGGCTTATTAGTGTATTATTAGTGCATTATTGGAGGAATCTTGCTAGAAAAGCATAGAAAACATGATTACCCTACCAATTGAGCATCCAATACTCAATTATGCACACTCAATCAACCATTGCTTAGCATCCAATGCATTTGAAATGATCTATAAATAGAGATTGAGGGAGAAAATCCTCATTTTACACTAACATTTTTCCAAAGTCTCTAGCTACACTCTCTCTAGACCAAACCTCCGAAATTATCTTGCCCATAACCTCATAATCAAAGCCCAGCCATTACAAACAACAAATCAGAAGCATCAAAGCAAAAAAATCAGAAATCGAAGCTAGAAAAGGTATAAAATTCCCTAATTTTGAAATCTTTCGATTCTATGTTAATTGATGCAATTGATTCTTTAAAGTAGTGTAATAGGAGTCTATTAATGTTCGGGTTGTAAAAACACGCACCCATAACATCAAAGTGCACGAATTTGAAGATTTAAGCAAGTTGGAAAAAAGCGGATTACGTGATTTTTCATCAAATGTCAGGGCTTATAACTCTTTGGTCGATCATGAGTTTTGTTGTTTAAAAGTTGTTATATGTAGCCTGACATGTGGTCTTTAATATGCAAAACGAATCAAGTTCATAGATATTGTAGATCGGGATTTATAAGCGGTCAAAATGGGTTGAATTCAAGATTGACTCCGTTTTTTCTAACCCAGAAAATATTCTAAGTGTCTAGAAAATATTTTTTTGGAAAATGTCAGGCCTTATATCTCAGTTATCTTTAATGTGTTTTGTGTTTTGAAAGTTGATATGTGTAGTCTGTTATTTGTTCTGTAACGTAAAGAAAGAATCAGGTCCGTATCTATTATGGATTAAGATTTATTCATGGTCAAAGTACGTTGACCGAAAACGCTGAAGAACACGAACCCAGATTTTTGAAGAACAAATTCCGTGGTCAACTTTGACCGGCTAGATCTTGCTCATGTTATGATGTTTTAATGTTATGAAGCTTTTAAGTTGTAGTCCTACATGTTGTCTACACACTAGAATTGATATATCACACAAAACATAAATAGATTTCAAGTTATAAGGATCCAAAGTAGGCACCTCGACTGTTCATCGGTTGAAGAACAGTCTTGTCAGACTTTTTGATGGCTAATAACTCTTAGATCTGATGTTTTTTAGCCATGATGTTTGTTGGTAATTGTAGTCTTACATGAGTACTACAAGATCCAAGTATTAGATTGCCCAGAAACGTAATGGATTGAGAATTATTCATGGTCAAACTAGGTACCTTGAAACTGCCTTTTCAGTGTTCTTGAGACTCAAGAACACCTAAGGCAACAGATTTCTGTCGCTAAAGCCTTTAGCGACGGATTCTATTTATTTTTAATTTCTGTAATTTCTGAAAATAATTTAAAAATTAGAAAAATTAGATTTTAATTATTAAAAATACTTATTAAATTACGAAAAATTATTTTAAATTCAAAAAATAATATTTAATTATTTTGAGTATATTTCATAAATATTTAATATCTTTGGAATATAAAAGGTATTTATTTATTTAATTATAATATTAAATAAATAATTTAAAAATAGTTTTAATTCATGAAAAATTATTTTATGGTATAAGAAAATATTTTAAGTTATTTCCCATGACTTTTAATATTTTGTGATGAATTTCATTAATTAATTAATATTAATGATATTAAAGTTATTTAATGATAATATTAAATAATTTAGTTTAAAAATGATTTTAATATTATAAAAATTATTTTAAATGAAATTAAGGTATTTAAAATATTTTAAGTTATAAAATATAAATTTTAATATTTAAAGAATAATTTCATTAATAATTTAATATTAATGATATTAAGATAATATTAATGATATTTAGTTATTTAATAATTATTATTAAATAAATAGTTTAAAAATAGTTTTATTTATTTAAAAATTATTTAAAGAGGATATTAAGGATTTAAAAATATTTTAAGTTATAATTAATGACTTTTAATATTTGGATAAATAGTACATTAATATTTAAATATTAATGGTAATTATTTAAAATGATTTTAATTATTTTAAAATTCATTTAAGGGTAATATAAATGTTTTAAAAATAGTTTGAGTTATTATAAATAACATTTATATTTTGGCAATGGTTTCATTAATAATTTAATATTAATTAATTATTAATGATAATAGAATTGTTTGATGTTTAAATCATTTAATTATGATTCCGACGTTTGAAAGTTATAATTTGGCCAAAGTAGTGACTTGAGAACCTTATGAAGTTCTCAATTTGAAGAAGAACACCTATAATAACAGTTATATCACTATAAGCCCGTTTAGTGATGATTTGAATTATTTTAAAATTTTCAATTTCTGGAAATTTTGAAAATGATTAAAAATAAAATGTCTGATATTTACAGATGTTGAAGTGTAGAATAAGAGTCTTAGACTCAGTAATTACCCGATAAAGTCGCGCTTAAGATGCAGCGATAAAAATGTCGACCTTATAAAAGAAAGAAAAGGCTCTCAGTAAAAACATGGATGAGATATTTGAAAAATGTATAAAAATATTTCAAATACGAATATGAACTAAAAGTATGATCACCGCGATTATGTGATGACGTGATTAGACTATGTTGTTGTCGTAATAGACGATAATATGTGTTATGATATATTGTTCTAATCGAAGCTAATGATCCGATTATTGATAGGTTGTGATAAAGAGATAAAACCTAAGTTGAAATTTGTAATCGAAGAAAATCAAAAAGTATCCTACCTTTGCATTTTCTTTATGCAATGGACATGAGTATGAAGTTTCGTAATTATTCTATTCCCTGCATGCATTATGTACGCTTTGATTATCAACATGTTAGCTCAGATATATATTCTGTTAAGTTGATTTCTAAATGGTTATACAAGTGTCCCCACTTGGATAATCATGGCATTTATTCACATGTTGATACACCTTTGTCAATTACCCGTATATATATATATATATATATATATATATATATATATATATATATATATATATATGTTGAATTACATATTATTGTTGAGCAAGATTAAAAACCTTCGGGTTTGGAACCAGGCATGTATGAACATCCCTATATGGGAAGATTTTTGCACCCGAGGCGGACAGAATAAAACGATGAATTTCGTTCAGAGTTATGTAGTATTGATCAATCTGAGGTACAATGAGGTGATCACCCTCCGTGCCGTAAGTTATGATGACGGTTTGGATGGATTTCGCTAAACCTTTTCAAAATGAAAAGAATGTTCATAGTATGTTTCTTAAACCCTATTCATGGGTGGAGCCTAATTTCAAGAAATTGAAAGAGAGTTGTTATGTGAATTTTTTATCAAGATGATTACTTCACAACTTTCGATTCGTTGTAGAAGTGTTATGTAAAGAGAATACTTATATTCTTTCAAATTTATATATATAATTGCTATTACTTGTCTTGGGCACTCAAATGCTCATCCTTGCTTAAATTAAATGTTTTCGATTATGTATGAGCAACTTTGAAGGCTCAAAGCGCCAACAAGGGAAAGGAAAGTCGTTCAATGAGTTTATATTATGAGTTAATGGTTATAGTTAGTAAGACAATGGAATCTATTGTCGATATTGTAAGGAATGTATTTGAAGGTCACGTGCACTGGGAAGTAAACTTTGATGTATGTAAATTAAGTTCGAATGAATTATTATTTAGTATTATTCAGCTTAAAGAAATGGTATCGTGGAGAACCGAGTTTGGGTTGCAAGTACCCGGATTTAGGGTCGCCACAGGTTGGTATCAAAGCTGTAGGTTATAAACATTAGGAATGCGAAGCCTAGGTTATAACCTTAGTAGAATGGAGGACAAAAGTTAAGATAGATATTCAGTGAACCAAGAGACGAAGTACTCGGTGAGAAGTTATAGGATATGATGAGTCAAGAGATTCATCAAGTGGTACTAAATAAAATATTCCTTCATTTTATCGATGAATATATTTTATTTCGGTACTAATGTTGTCTCGATTATTGTGGTCATAGGATGAATGACGAAAGTCAAGAAAGTAATTCCTTGACCCAAGAGACGATGGACTCTAGCAAGGAGTACACAGACAGTGAGATGATAAGAGATTTGTTAGTTAGGAACGATGACTTAAAGGTTAGAGCTGAGCAAGCGGAGTCACAGAAATCGTATCTCCATTTTTGAACGAAGAGTACAAGGATGCTGCTCACCGAACACTGATGGAGTTAGCCGGAGTTCTGAGGGAGGTTGGAGCAGCGAGAGAGACTGAGATAGGATAAATTGAAGGTTGAGATAGAAGCCAAAGACACCAAGATATATACCTTGGAGCAGGCTTTAGACATCACCTTTATGCAATTCGACACGAAGTGGATGGAGCTGCCTTTCGACAGAAAGAGATAGGCGTTGATGAGATTTGAATAAATTTATCGTCAAACAAAATAAGAGACAACGTATATAAAACTCTTGATTGCTGTGTATATATACTATATGTTAATCAGGGTAACTTATGTATGTAGATGTCTCGGTGAGAAAGATATGTGGAATAAGAAGGATCGGATCCATACCCCGAGCTAATATCGAGGCCAACAAATTGAAATAGAAGCTCACCAGAACCCAAATCGACGAGAGGTGGCTATCGTGGAAAACGTTGGCATCGGATCTAGAAATGGTGGATTTGACAGATAGTGATTCAGACACTAAAGTTGAAGCTGCTCAAGCATCAACGGAGGTGCAGGATCTGGAGAACAAGGTTTCTACGCTGGAAAGGCTGTGGGAGATAGAGACGTTGCTTAATATTCAACTGCGTCAAGCATTGCTAGAAACAATGGAAGAGCAGGATAAGCTCAAAATCAAAATTGACCAGATGGGAGACTCAAGCAACACATCGTGTTCAGCTCTGAGAAGTAAGGGAAAAATAAAGGTAGAAGATCCTGACTTAGGAAAACCTGATAAGAAGAAAGGGAAGAAGATATGTTATATTTGTGGCCGTGAGGGACATACCTCTCCTCGTTGCCCCGACTATAAGAAAGGTGGATGCTTTAATTGTGGGATGGAAGGACATCGATTGAATGAATGTCCGAGAAAAAGGCTTGGTAAATAAGTGATAATGCCGCTAAGACGTCAAACTCAAAACCAAAGGGTAGAAGAATCTACTAATGCTGGAGACCGACAGCCATAACTGATGCAAAACTTTGCAAACATGGTAGCTCAGGCGATGCATCAGGGAATACCAGCTGCAGGGAACCAGCCAGACAATCGCTTAGCAAATTTCAAAGACTTCAAAGCCGTAGGACCACCAGAATTCAGAGGATCAGCTGACCCTATAGAAGCCCAGACATGGGTGAACGAAATAGAAAAGGTGTTCATAATTGCTAGAGTAGATGAGGGGCAAAAGACCGCTTTTGCCACTTATATGATGAAAGGGGAAGCTAACTTTTGGTGGGAGGCAAATAAAACTCGGGCAGGAGAAGAAGAAATTACTTGGGATAGATTTAAGAATTTATTTTTCGAAAACTACCTATCTGTTGGTATGCAGTCTAGAATGGAGGTGAAATTCCTGGAGTTAAAATAGGAGAACATGACTGTTGCCGAGTATGCCACAAAGTTTAATGAGTTGGCTAGGTTTGCTCCACATTAAGTGAGTACAGAAGCTAGAAAGGCAAGGAGATTTGAGCTGGGCTTAAAACCCTGGCTCTATAATAAGGTGTCAGTACTGCAAATTAATACTTTTGCAAAGACTCATGGAAAAGGCTATCATAGTGAGAGCAGGGAGTGAGGCCATGAGCCTCTACCACAAGGAGAAGAAGAACAAAAGCAAGTCGGGAGGAGCAATGAAGATGGAAAGTAGTAGCGAGAATAGGGGTGAGAAGAGAAATGAGGAATTTTTCAGGGGAATGTTCAAGTGAAACAGAAGGTACAAAGAAGCACGAAGTGCGGTCTGATAATGAAAAGAATCACTCTGGCGAGTGTCTAAAGGGTAAGTTCGTGTGCTATAAGTGCGGGCAAGAGGGTCATATCTCTCCCAACTGCCCTAACTCAAGGAAGATCAGTGGATGCTTCATATACGGATCGACTGAGCATCATGTGAGGAACTGTCCAAAGAGGGGAATGGAGGCAGGAAACGTAATCACAGGGAGAAGCAGTGAGACGTTAGCAATTTCAGGACCAAACTGAACCAGTACCCCAACGAAAGCAACTCCGAGGGTCTACAACATGACGATCCAAGATACAGTGGCAGCTGGAAACAGAACTCCAGGTGCTATATGAATCACTTATATATATGTTTTCCTACATATATATATAGTAGATGATTTTATAAAGAAATTTTGAGTTCTTTTAGAAATCAAATTTTTGCCTAATCAGAGTGTTGTGAAGAATAATTAAATATCAGTTCGATCAAGTATGATCGAGGTCTACGTGCAAAGATTATATGTGCTATGAACCCTTATGCTTATAAGTTTTAAAGCGGTGATTCCGGGGACGGAATCCTTATAAGGGAGGGTGAATGTAATAACCCGAGATTTCTATATAAAAATAAATAAGAAATTTTGCATATAATTTTTTTTATTATTATTTAATGACGAGAATAAATGTCTAGTAATGTGAACGATAGATACAAATATATTTATTACTTGAAAAATTAGAAATAATTTTGGAGTAATTAATTACCACAAATTATATTGTTATGGTAATTAATTTACGTAGTTTAAAATGTTTTTATTAATTATTTTCCATGAAAACATGATTGGAAATAATATATGAAGTGATAATTAGAATTATATAATAAATATTTTATTATATGATTTGTTCAGAATATTTAAGTTAATTATTTTAACTTGATTATTGATGTTGTGTAAGAAAGAGAAGTCAGATATGAGATCCAAACCCTGGATTGGGATTGTGATCAAGAGATGAGAATAATAATATTATATTATTGTTATAATAATTTTACAGTACCATAAATATGTACTGTGTATGTGCGGACAGATAATATTGTGCAATGACGGTCAATTAGGTCATAGCATACTACTGTGTTGTGAAACCCTAATTATTAAACTCAGTTATGAGATATAACCGAGTAGCGAATGTGTTATATAAGTTACGTGTATAAGATGCCTGTGAATTATAAGAAAACCCTAATTACTATTTTTACGCTATAATTGTGACAAACCCTAATTATTATAACCCTAATCAGTTGAAGTTAGATATCGTAATGACTGTGTTAGAACATACACAGATAATAAGAGAACCCTAATGGTCAATTAGAAACACTAATTGATGGCGTTAAGAAACTCTAATTAGAAAATCCTAATTTTTCAATCAAAAACCCTAATTTTAAATTATCAGGTTTAATTACGATGTTAATGTACAAGTGTTTTAATTTACCAAAGATAGAAAGTAATTGGTAAATGATAAGAATTACCATCTAGTGATTAAATACTACATTTAATTGCTATGTACAAAAATGCCCTTGAAATTATATGCAAAATTACCAAAATGTCCTTTTTGGCTTATTAGTGTATTATTAGTGTATTATTGGAGGAATCTTGCTAGCAAAGCATGGCAAACATGATTACCCTACCAATTGAGCATCCAATACTCAATTATGCACACTCAATCAACCATTGCTTAGCATCCAATGCATTTGAAATGATCTATAAATAGAGATTGAGGAGAAAAATCCTCATTTTACACTAACATTTTTCCAAAGTCTCTAGCTACACTCTCTCTAGACCAAACCTCCGAAATTATCTTGCCCATAACCTCATAATCAAAGCCCAGCCATTACAAACAACAAATCAGAAGCATCAAAGCCAAAAAAATCAGAAATCGAAGCTAGAAAAGGTATGAAATTCCCTACTTTTGAAATCTTTCGATTCTATGTTAATTGATGCAATTGATTGTTTAAAGTAGTGTAATAAGGAGTCTATTAATGTTCGGGTTGTAAAACGCGGACCCATAACATCAAAGTGCACGATTTGAAGATTTAAGCAAGTTGTAAAAAACGATTCGTGATTTTTCATCAAATGTCGTGGCTTATAACTCTTTTGTCGATCATGAGTTTTGTTGTTTAAAAGTTGTTATATGTAGCCCGACATGTGGTCTTTAATATGAAAAACGAATCAAGTTCATAGATATTTTAGATCGGGATTTATAAGCGGTCAAAATGGGTTGTGCTAAGCATTAATTAATCGTTTCTTCAAACCCGTAAAATATTCTAAGTGTCTAGAAAATATTTTTTGGAAAATGTCAGAATATATATCTCGCTTATCTTTAATGTGTTTTGTGTTTTGAAAGTTGATATGTGTAGTCCATTATTTGTTCAGAACGTAAAGAAAGAATCAGGTCCATATCTATTATGGATTAAGATTTATTCATGGTCAAAGTACGTTGATCAAAAAAACGCCAAGAACACGAACCCAGATTTTTGAAGAACAAATTCCGTGGTCAACTTTGGACCTATAGATCTTGCTCATGTTATGATGTTTTAATGTTATGAAGCTTTTAAGTTGTAGTCCTACATGTTGTCTACACACTAGAATTGATATATCACACAAAACATAAATAGATTTCAAGTTATAAGGATCCAAAGTAGCACCTCATTCGTTCATCGGTTGAAGAACAGTCTTGTCAGACTTTTTGATGGCTAATAACTCTTAGATCTGATATTTTTTAGCCATGATGTTTGTTGGTAATTGTAGTCTTACATGAGTACTACAAGATCCAAGTATTAGATTGCCCAGAAACGTAATGGATTGAGAAGTATTCATGGTCAAACTAGGTACCTTGAAACTGCCTTTTCAGTGTTCTTGAGACTCAAGAACACCTAAGGCAACAGATTTCTGTCGCTAAAGCCTTTAGCGACGGATTCTATTTATTTTTAATTTCTGTAATTTCTGAAAATGATTTAAAAATTAGAAAAATTAGATTTTAATTATTAAAATTACTTATTAAATTAAAAAATTATTTTAAATTCAAAAATAATATTTAATTATTTTGAGTATATTTCATAAATATTTAATATTTTGGAATATAAAAGGTATTTATTTATTTAATTATAATATTAAATAAATGATTTAAAAATAGTTTTAATTCATGAAAAATCATGAAAAATTAATTTATGGTATAAGAAAATATTTTAAGTTATTTCCATGACTTTTAATATTTTGTGATGAATTTCATTAATTAATTAATATTAATGATATTAAATTTATTTAATGATAATATTAAATAATTTAGTTTAAAATTGATTTTAATATTATAAAAATCATTTTAAATGAAATTAAGGTATTTAAAAATATTTGAAGTTATAAAATATAACTTTTAATATTTAAAGGATAATTTCATTAATAATTTAATATTAATGATATTAAGATAATATTAATGATATTTAGTTATTTAATAATTATTATTAAATAAATAGTTTAAAATGGTTTTATTTATTTAAAAATCATTTAAAGAGGATATTAAGGATTTAAAAATATTTTAAGTTATAGTTAATGACTTTTAATATTTGATAAATATTACATTAATATTTAAATATTAATGGTAATTATTCAAAAATGATTTTAATTATTTTAAAAATCATTTAAGGGTAATATAAATGTTTTAAAAATAGTTTGAGTTATTATAAATAACATTTATATTTTTGATAATGGTTTCATTAATAATTTAATATTAATTAATTATTAATGATAATAGAATTGTTTGATGTTTAAATCATTTAATTATGATTAGACGTTTGAAAGTTATAAATTGGTCAAACTAGTCGACTTGAGAACCTTATGAAGTTCTCAATTTGAAGAAGAACACATATAGTAATGATTATATCACTATAAGCCCGTTAGTGATGATTTTGAATTATTTTAAAATTTTTAATTTTGGAAATTTTGAAAATGATTAAAAATAAAATGTCTGATATTTACAGATGTTGAAGTGCAGAATAAGAGTCTTAGACTCAGTAATTACCCGATAAAGTTGTCGGTACGCCAAAAAATGTCAGACCTCATTAAAGAAAGAAAAGGCTACTGTAAAAACATGGATGAGATATTTGAAAAATGTATAAAAATATTTCAAATACAGAATATGAACTAAAAGTATGATCACTGCGATTATGTGATGACGTGATTAGACTATGTGCTGACTGTAATAGACAGTACTATGTGTTATGATATATTGTTCTAATCGAACGAATGATCTGATTATTGATAGGTTGTGATAAAGAGATAAAACCTAAGTTGAGATTTGTAATCAGCAAATCAGGCAAGTATCCTACCTTTGCATTTTCTTTATGCAATGGACATGAGTAAGAAGTTTCAGAATTATTCTATTCCTGTACAGATTATGTACGCTTTGATTATCAACATGTTAGCTCAGATATATATTCTGTTAAGTTGATTTCTAAATGGTTATACAAGTGTCCCCACTTAGATAATCATGGCATTTATTCACATGTCGATACACCTTTGTCAATTACCCGTAAATATATATGTTGAATTACATATTATTGTTGAGCAAGATTAAAAACCTTCGGGTTTGGAACCAGGCATGTATGAACATCCCTATATGGGAAGATTTTTACGCCCGAGGCGGACAGAATAAAATGATGAATTTCGCTTCGAGTTATGTAGTATTGATCAATCTGGTCTGTACAATCTGGTGATCTCCTCCGCATACATAAGTTATGAATCTGTTTGTGGATGGATTTCTGCTAAACCTTTTTCAAAAATGAAAAGAATGTTCATAGTATGTTTCTTAAACCCTATTCATGGGTGGAGCCTAATTTCAAGAAATTGAAAGAGAGATGTTATGTGAATTTTTTATCAGTATAGATTACTTCACAACTTTCGATTCGTTGTAGAAGTGTTATGTAAAGAGAATACTTATATTCTTTCAAATTTATATATATAATTGCTATTACTTGTTTGGGCACTCAAATGCTCATCCTTGCTTAAATTAAATGTTTTCAGATTATGTATGAGCAACCAAGGCTCGAGCGAGAACAATGGGAAAGGAAAGGAAAAGCTGTTCAATGAGTTTATATTATGAGTTAATGGTTATAGTTAGTAAGACAATGGAATCTATTGTCAGATATTGTAAGAATGTATTTGAAGGTCACGTACCTGGGGAAGTAAACTTTGATGTATGTAAATTAAGTTCGAATATATTATTATTTAGTATTATTCAGCTTAAAGAAATAGTATCGTGGAGAACCAGAGTTCGGGTTTGCAAGTACCCGATTTAGGGTCGCATACGAGTTAATATCAAAGGTAGGTTATAAACATTAGGAGTGCGAAGCCTAGGTTTATAACCTTAGTAGAATGGAGGACAAAAGTTAAGATAGATATTCAAAGTGAACCAAGAGACGAAGTACTCGGTGAGAAGTTATAGGATATGATGAGTCGAAGAGATTCATCAAGTGGTACTAAATAAAATATTCCTTCATTTTATCGATGAATATATTTTATTTCGGTACTAATGTTGTCTCGATTATTGTGGTCATAGGATGAATGACGAAAGTCAAGAAAGTAATTCCTTGACCCAAGAGACGATGGACTCTAGCGAGGAGTACACAGACAGTGAGATGATAAGAGATTTGTTAGTTAGGAACGATGAATTAAAGGTTAGAGCTGAGCAAGCGGAGGCACAGAATCGTACTCTCCAGTTTCGAACAAAGATGATAAGGACGCTGCTCACCGAACACGAGATGGAGTTAAGCCCAGAGTTACGAGGAGGTTGGAGCGAGAGAGAGATCTGAGATAGAGACGGTTGAAGGTTGAGATAGAAGCCAAAGACACCAAGATATATACCTTGGAGCAGGCTTTAGACATCACCTTTATGCGATTCGACACGAAGTGGATGGAGCTGCCTTTCGGCAGAGAGAGATAGGCGTTGATGAGATTTAAATAAATTTATCGTCAAATAAAATAAGAGACAACGTATATAAAACTCTTGATTGCTGTGTATATATACTATATGCTAATCAGGGTAACTTATGTATGTAGATGTCTGGTGAGAAAGATATGTGGAATTAGAAGGATCAAATCCATACCCCCGAGCTAATATCGAGGCCAACAAAATGAAATAAAGCTCACCAGAACCCAAATTGGACGAGGTGGCTATCATGGAAAACGTAGCATCAGATCCAGAAATGGTGGATTTGACAGATAGTGATTCAGACACTAAAGTTGAAGCTGCTCAAGCATCAACGGAGGTGCAGGATCTGAAGAACAAGGTTTCTACGCTGAAAAGGCTGTGGTTGATAGAGACGTTGCTTAATATTCAACTGCATCAAGCATTGCTAGAAACAATGGAAGAGCAGGATAAGCTCAAAATCAAAATTGACCAGATGGGAGCCTCAAGCAACACATCGTGTTCAGCTCCGAGAGGTAAGGGAAAAATAAAGGTAGAAGATCCTGACTTAGGAAAACCTGATAAGAAGAAAGGGAAGAAGATATGTTATATTTGCGGCCGTGAGGGACATACCTCTTCTCGTTGCCCCGACTATAAGAAAGGTGGATGCTTTAATTGTGGGATGGAAGGACATCGATTGAATGAATGTCCGAGAAAAAGGCTTGGTAAATAAGTGATAATGCCGCTAAGACGTCAAACTCGAAACCAAAGGGTAGAAGAATCTACTAATGCTGGAGAACGACAGCCAGAACTGATGCAAAACTTTGCAAACATGGTAGCTCAGCGATGCATCGGGAGGAATACCAATTGCGAGGAACCAAACCGGACAATCGCAGCAAATTTCAAAGACTTCAAAGCCGTAGGACCACCAGAATTCAGAGGATCAGCTGACCCTATAGAAGCCCAGACATGGGTGAACGAAATAGAAAAGGCGTTCATAATTGCTAGAGTAGATGAGGGGCAAAAGACCGCTTTTGCCACTTATATGATGAAAGGGGAAGCTAACTTTTGGTGGGAGGCAAATAAAACTCGATCAGGAGAAGAAGAAATTACTTGGGATAGATTTAAGAATTTATTTTTCGAAAACTACCACTCTGTTGGTATGCAGTCTAGAATGGAGGTGAAATTCCTGGAGTTAAAACAGGAGAACATGACTGTTGCGGAGTATGCCACAAAGTTTAATGAGTTGGCTAGGTTTGCTCCACATCAAGTGAGTACAGAAGCTAGAAAGGCAAGGAGATTTGAGCTGGGCTTAAAACCCTGGCTCTATAATAAGGTGTCGATCTTTGCAAATCAATACTTTTGCAGCACTCATGGAAAAGGCTATAATAGCTGAACAGGGGAGTGAGGCCATGAGCCTCTACCACAAGGAGAAGAAGAACAAAAGAAAGTCAGGAGGAGCAATGAAGATGGAAAGTAGTAGCGAGAATAGGGGTGAGAAGAGAATGAGGAATTTTTCAGGGAATGTTCAAGTGAAACAGGAAGGTACAAAGAAGCACGTAGTGCAGTGCAAGAACTGCGGAAAGAATCACTCTGGCGAGTGTCTAAAGGGTAAGTTCGTGTGCTATAAGTCAAGAGCAAGAGGGTCATATCTCTCCCAATCGCCCTGACTCAAGGAAGATCAGTGGATGTTTCATATGCGGATCGACTGAGCATCAGGTGAGGAACTGTCCAAAGAGGGGAATGGAGGCAGGAAACGTAACCACAGGGAGAAGCAGTGAGACGTTAGCAATTTCAGGACCAAACTCAACCAGTACCCCAACGAAAGCAACTCCAAGGGTCTACAACATGACGGTCCAAGATACAGTGGCAGCTGGAAACAGAACTCCAGGTGCTATATGAATCACTTATATATATGTTTTCCTATATATATATATATAGTAGATGATTTTATAAAGAAATTTTGAGTTCTTTTAGAAATCAAATTTCTACCTAATAAGAGTGTTGTGAAGAATAATTAAAGATCAGTTCGATTAAGTATGATCGAGGTCTACGTGCAAAGATTATATGTGCTATGAACCCTTATGCTTATGATTTTTAAAGCGGTGATTCCGGGGACGGAATCCTTATAAGGAGGTGAATGTAATAACCCTAGATTTCAATATAAAATAAATAAGATATTTTGCATATAATTTTTTTTATTATTATTTAATGACGAGAATAAATGTCTAGTAATGTGAACGATAGATACAAATATATTTATTACTTGAAAAATTAGAAATAATTTTGGAGTAATTAATTACCACAAATTATATTGTTATGGTAATTAATTCACAATAGTAAAATATTTTTATTAATTATTTTCCATGAAAACATGATTGGAAATAATATATGAAGTGATAATTAGAATTATATAATAAATATTTTATTATATGATTTGTTCGAGAATATTTAAGTTAATTATTTTAACTTGATTATTGATGTTGTGTAAGAAAGAAAGTCGATATGAGATCCAAACCCTGGATTGGGATTGTGATCAAGAGATGAGAATAATAATATTATATTATTGTTATAATAATTTTACAGTACCATAAATATGTACTGTGTATGTGTTGAGACAGAATAATATTGTGCAACGACGGTCCAATTAGGTCATAGCATACTACATGTCTTTGTGAAACCCTAATTATTAAACTTCGGTTATGAGATATAATCGAGTAGCAAAATGTGTTATATGAGGGTTACTCTTGTGTATAAGATGCCATTAATTAGAAGAAAACCCTAATTACTATTTTTACGCCGATAATTAGGACAAACCCAATTATTATAACCCTAATCAGTTGAAGTTAGAGATCGTAATGACCGTGTTTAGAACATACACGATAATATAGAGAAACCTAATGGTCAATTAGAAACCCTAATTGATGGCGGTAAGAAACCCTAATTAGAAAACCCTAATTTTTCAATCAAAAACCCTAATTTTAAATTATCAAGTTTAATTACGATGTTAATGTACAAGTGTTTTAATTTACCAAAGATAGAAAGTAATTGGTAAATGATAAGAATTACCATCTAGTGATTAAATACTACATTTAATTGCTATATACAAAAATGCCCTTGAAATTATATACGAAATTACCAAAATACCCTTTTTGGCTTATTAGTGTATTATTGGAGGAATCTTGCTAGCAAAGCATGGCAAACATGATTACACTACCAATTGAGCATCCAATACTCAATTATGCACACTCAATCAACCATTGCTTAGCATCCAATGCATTTGAAATGATCTATAAATAGAGATTGAGGGAGAAAATCCTCATTTTACACTAACATTTTTCCAAAGTCTCTAGCTACACTTTCTCTAGACCAAACCTCCGAAATTATCTTGCCCATAACCTAATAATCAAAGTCCAGCCATTACAAACAACAAATCAGAAGCATCAAAGCCAAAAAAATCAGAAATCGAAGCTAGAAAAGGTATGAAATTCCCTACTTTTGAAATCTTTCGATTCTATGTTAATTGATGCAATTGATTGTTTAAAGTAGTGTAATAAGGAGTCTATTAATGTTCTGGGTTGTAAAAACGCAGACCCATAACATCAGAGTGCACGAATTTGAAGATTTAAGCAAGTTGTAAAAAACCGGATTCTGTGATTTTTCATCAAATGTCAGGGCTTATAACTCTTTGGTCGATCATGAGTTTTGTTGTTTAAAAGTTGTTATATGTAGCCTGACATGTGGTCTTTAATATTCAAAATGAATCAAGTTCATAGATATTGTAGATCGGGATTTATAAGCGGTCAAAATGGGTTGGCCACATTATTGGTAGGTCATTATTCAAACTCAGAAAATATTCAAAGTGTCCAGAAAATATTTTTTTGGAAAATGTCAGGCCTTATATCTCAGTTATCTTTAATGTGTTTTGTGTTTTGAAAGTTGATATGTGTAGTCTGTTATGTGTTCTGTAACGTAAAGAAAGAATCAGGTCCATATCTATTATGGATTAAGATTTATTCATGGTCAAAGTACGTTGACCGAAAACGCTGAAGAACACGAACCCATATTTTTGAAGAACAAATTCCGTGGTCAACTTTGAATTTGGCTAGATCTTACTCATGTTATGATGTTTTAATGTTATGAAGCTTTTAAGTTGTAGTCCTACATGTTGTCTACACACTAGAATTGATATATCACACAAAACATAAATAGATTTCAAAAATGAAAAGAATGTTCATAGTATGTTTCTTAAACCCTATTCATGGGTGGAGCCTAATTTCAAGAAATTGAAAGAGAGATGTTATGTGAATTTTTATCAAGATAGATTACTTCACAACTTTCGATTCGTTGTAGAAGTGTTATGTAAAGAGAATACTTATATTCTTTCAAACTTATATATATAATTGCTATTACTTCTTTGGGCACTCAAATGCTCATCCTTGCTTAAATTAAATGTTTTCGATTATGTATGAGCAACTCAAGGCTCGAGCGAGAAACAATGGGAAAGGAAAAGCTGCTGAATGAGTTTATATTATGAGTTAATGGTTATAGTTAGTAAGACAATGGAATCTATTGTCGATATATTGTAAGAATGTATTTGAAGGTCACGTGCACAGGGAAGTAAACTTTGATGTATGTAAATTAAGTTCGAATATATTATTATTTAGTATTATTCACTTTAAAGAAATAGTATAAGTGGAGAACCGAGTTAGGGTTGCAAGTACCGGATTTAGGGTCGCATACGAGTTAATATCAAAGTATGAGGTTATAAACATTAGGAGTCGAAGCCTAGGTTTATAACCTTAGTAGAATGGAGGACAAAAGTTAAGATAGATATTCAAAGAACCAAGAGGCGAAGTACTCGGTGAGAAGTTATAGGATATGATGAGTCGAAGAGATTCATCAAGTGGTACTAAATAAAATATTCCTTCATTTTATCGATGAATATATTTTATTTCGGTACTAATGTTGTCTCGATTATTGTGGTCATAGGATGAATGACGAAAGTCAAGAAAGTAATTCCTTGACCCAAGAGACGATGGACTCTAGCGAGGAGTACACAGACAGTGAGATGATAAGAGATTTGTTAGTTAGGAACGATGAATTAAAGGTTAGAGCTGAGCAAGCGGAGGCACAAAATCGTACTCTCCAGATTTCAGAACAGCAGTACAAGGACGCTGCTCACCGAACACAGATGGAGTTAGCCGAGTTACGAGGGAGGTTGGAGCAGAGAGAGATCTGAGATAGGACGAATTGAAGGTTGAGATAGAAGCCAAAGACACCAAGATATATACCTTGGAGCAGGCTTTAGACATCACCTTTATGCGATTCGACACGAAGTGGATGGAGCTGCCTTTCGGCAGAGAGAGATAGGCGTTGATGAGATTTAAATAAATTTATCGTCAAATAAAATAAGAGACAACGTATATAAAACTCTTGATTGCTGTGTATATATACTATATGCTAATCAGGGTAACTTATGTATGTAGATGTCTGGTGAGAAAGATATGTGGAATTAGAAGGATCAAATCCATACCCCCGAGCTAATATCGAGGCCAACAGCTGAAATAGAAGCTCACCAGGAACCCAAATTGGACGAGGTGGCTATCATGGAAAACGTAGCATCAGATCCAGAAATGGTGGATTTGACAGATAGTGATTCAGACACTAAAGTTGAAGCTGCTCAAGCATCAACGGAGGTGCAGGATCTGAAGAACAAGGTTTCTACGCTGAAAAGGCTGTGGTTGATAGAGACGTTGCTTAATATTCAACTGCATCAAGCATTGCTAGAAACAATGGAAGAGCAGGATAAGCTCAAAATCAAAATTGACCAGATGGGAGCCTCAAGCAACACATCGTGTTCAGCTCCGAGAGGTAAGGGAAAAATAAAGGTAGAAGATCCTGACTTAGGAAAACCTGATAAGAAGAAAGGGAAGAAGATATGTTATATTTGCGGCCGTGAGGGACATACCTCTTCTCGTTGCCCCGACTATAAGAAAGGTGGATGCTTTAATTGTGGGATGGAAGGACATCGATTGAATGAATGTCCGAGAAAAAGGCTTGGTAAATAAGTGATAATGCCGCTAAGACGTCAAACTCGAAACCAAAGGGTAGAAGAATCTACTAATCTTTGGAGAACGCAGCGGCCCAAATCGATGCAAAACTTTGCAAACATGGTAGCTCAAGGCAATGCATCGAGGAATACCACTTGCAGGAACCAGCCAGACAATCGCTTGCAAATTTCAAAGACTTCAAAGCCAGTAGGACCACGAATTGAGGAGGATCAAATGACCTATAGAAGCCCAGACATGGGTGAACGAAATAGAAAAGGCGTTCATAATTGCTAGAGTAGATGAGGGGCAAAAGACCGCTTTTGCCACTTATATGATGAAAGGGGAAGCTAACTTTTGGTGGGAGGCAAATAAAACTCGATCAGGAGAAGAAGAAATTACTTGGGATAGATTTAAGAATTTATTTTTCGAAAACTACCACTCTGTTGGTATGCAGTCTAGAATGGAGGTGAAATTCCCAGAGTTAAAACAGAGAACATGATTTATTGCGGAGTATGCCACAAAGTTTAATGAGTTGGCTAGGTTTGCTCCACATCAAGTGAGTACAGAAGCTAGAAAGGCAAGGAGATTTGAGCTGGGCTTAAAACCCTGGCTCTATAATAAGGTGTCGATCTTCGCAAATCAATACTTTTGCGAAAGACTCATGGAAAAAGGCTATCATAATTTGAGCAGGGAGTGAGGCCATGAGCCTCTACCACAAGGAGAAGAAGAACAAAAGAAAGTCAGGAGGAGCAATGAAGATGGAAAGTAGTAGCGAGAATAGGGGTGAGAAGAGAATGAGGAATTTTTCAGGAATGTTCAAGTGAAACAGGAAGGTTACAAAGAAGCACGGGTGCGATCAAGAAGCTGGCGGAAAGAATCACTCTGGCGAGTGTCTAAAGGGTAAGTTCGTGTGTTTATAAGTGCTGAGCGAGAGGGTCATATCTCTCCCAACCGCCCCCACTCAAGGAAGATCGATGGATGTTTCATATGCTTGGATCGACCGAGCATCAGTGAGAACTGTCCAAAGAGGGAATGGAGGCGGAAAGCGTAACCACAGGGAGAAGCAGTGAGACGTTAGCAATTTCAGGACCAAACTCAACCAGTACCCCAACGAAAGCAACTCCAAGGGTCTACAACATGACGGTCCAAGATACAGTGGCAGCTGGAAACAGAACTCCAGGTGCTATATGAATCACTTATATATATGTTTTCCTATATATATATATATAGTAGATGATTTTATAAAGAAATTTTGAGTTCTTTTAGAAATCAAATTTCTACCTAATAAGAGTGTTGTGAAGAATAATTAAAGATCAGTTCGATTAAGTATGATCGAGGTCTACGTGCAAAGATTATATGTGCTATGAACCCTTATGCTTATGATTTTTAAAGCGGTGATTCCGGGGACGGAATCCTTATAAGGGAGGGTGAATGTAATAACCCGAGATTTCCAATATAAAATAAATAAGATATTTTGCATATAATTTTTTTTATTATTATTTAATGACGAGAATAAATGTCTAGTAATGTGAACGATAGATACAAATATATTTATTACTTGAAAAATTAGAAATAATTTTGGAGTAATTAATTACCACAAATTATATTGTTATGGTAATTAATTCACAGAAGTAGAAATATTTTTATTAATTATTTTCCATGAAAACATGATTGGAAATAATATATGAAGTGATAATTAGAATTATATAATAAATATTTTATTATATGATTTGTTCAGAATATTTAAGTTAATTATTTTAACTTGATTATTGATGTTGTGTAAGAAAGAGAAGTCAGATATGAGATCCAAACCCTGGATTGGGATTGTGATCAAGAGATGAGAATAATAATATTATATTATTGTTATAATAATTTTACAGTACCATAAATATGTACTGTGTATGTGCGGACAGATAATATTGTGCAATGACGGTCAATTAGGTCATAGCATACTACTGTGCTGTGAAACCCTAATTATTAAACTCAGTTATGAGATATAACTGAGTAGCAAATGTGTTATATGAGGGTTACTGTGTATAAGATGTCGGTAATTAGAAGAAAACCCTAATTACTATTTTTACGTATAATTAGAATGAAACCCTAATTATTATAACCCTAATCGATTGAAGTTAGAGATCGTAATGGCGTATTAGAACATACACAGATAATAAGAGAACCCTAATGGTCAATTAGAAACCCTAATTGATGGCGGTAAGAAACCCTAATTAGAAAACCCTAATTTTTCAATCAAAAACCCTAATTTTAAATTATCAAGTTTAATTACGATGTTAATGTACAAGTGTTTTAATTTACCAAAGATAGAAAGTAATTGGTAAATGATAAGAATTACCATCTAGTGATTAAATACTACATTTAATTGCTATATACAAAAATGCCCTTGAAATTATATACGAAATTACCAAAATACCCTTTTTGGCTTATTAGTGTATTATTGGAGGAATCTTGCTAGCAAAGCATGGCAAACATGATTACACTACCAATTGAGCATCCAATACTCAATTATGCACACTCAATCAACCATTGCTTAGCATCCAATGCATTTGAAATGATCTATAAATAGAGATTGAGGGAGAAAATCCTCATTTTACACTAACATTTTTCCAAAGTCTCTAGCTACACTTTCTCTAGACCAAACCTCCGAAATTATCTTGCCCATAACCTAATAATCAAAGTCCAGCCATTACAAACAACAAATCAGAAGCATCAAAGCCAAAAAAATCAGAAATCGAAGCTAGAAAAGGTATGAAATTCCCTACTTTTGAAATCTTTCGATTCTATGTTAATTGATGCAATTGATTGTTTAAAGTAGTGTAATAAGGAGTCTATTAATGTTCTGGGTTGTAAAAACGCAGACCCATAACATCAGAGTGCACGAATTTGAAGATTTAAGCAAGTTGTAAAAAACCGGATTCTGTGATTTTTCATCAAATGTCAGGGCTTATAACTCTTTGGTCGATCATGAGTTTTGTTGTTTAAAAGTTGTTATATGTAGCCTGACATGTGGTCTTTAATATTCAAAATGAATCAAGTTCATAGATATTGTAGATCGGGATTTATAAGCGGTCAAAATGGGTTGGCCAAGCATTGGTATTTTTCTTGAACTCGGAAAATATTCAAAGTGTCCGGAAAATATTTTTTTGGAAAATGTCGAGCCTTATATCTCGATTATCTTTAATGTGTTTTGTGTTTTGAAAGTTGATATGTGTGTCATTTATGTGTTACAGAACGTAAAGAAAGAATCGAGTCCATATCTATTATGGATTAAGATTTATTCATGGTCAAAGTCGTTGACCGAAAAGCTATTTGAAGAACACGAACCCATATTTTTGAAGAACAAATTCCGTGGTCAACTTTGGCCAAGCTAGATCTTGCTCATGTTATGATGTTTTAATGTTATGAAGCTTTTAAGTTGTAGTCCTACATGTTGTCTACACACTAGAATTGATATATCACACAAAAACATAAATAGATTTCAAGTTATAAGGATCCAAAGTAGGCACCTCATTTGTTCATCGGTTGAAGAAACAGTCTTGTCGGACTTTGATGGCTAATAACTCTTAGATCGATATTTTTAGCCATGATGTTTGTTGGTAATTGTAGTCTTATATGAGTACTACTGAGATCCAAGTATTAGATTGCCCAGAAACGTAATGGATTGAGAAGTATTCATGGTCAAACTAGGTACCTTGAAACTGCCTTTTCAGTGTTCTTGAGACTCAAGAACACCTAAGGCAACAGATTTCTGTCGCTAAAGCCTTTAGCGACGGATTCTATTTATTTTAATTTACGTAATTTCGAAAATGATTTAAAAATTAGAAAAATTAGATTTTAATTATTAAAATTACTTATTAAATTACGAAAAAATTATTTTAAATTCAAAAAATAATATTTAATTATTTTGAGTATATTTCATAAATATTTAATATTTTTGGAATATAAAAGGTATTTATTTATTTAATTATAATATTAAATAAATGATTTAAAAATAGTTTTAATTCATGAAAAATCATGAAAAATTAATTTATGGTATAAGAAAATATTTTAAGTTATTTCCCATGACTTTTAATATTTTGTGATGAATTTCATTAATTAATTAATATTAATGATATTAAATTTATTTAATGATAATATTAAATAATTTAGTTTAAAATTGATTTTAATATTATAAAAATCATTTTAAATGAAATTAAGGTATTTAAAAATATTTGAAGTTATAAAATATAACTTTTAATATTTAAAGGATAATTTCATTAATAATTTAATATTAATGATATTAAGATAATATTAATGATATTTAGTTATTTAATAATTATTATTAAATAAATAGTTTAAAAATGGTTTTATTTATTTAAAAATCATTTAAAGAGGATATTAAGGATTTAAAAATATTTTAAGTTATAGTTAATGACTTTTAATATTTCGATAAATAGTACATTAATATTTAAATATTAATGGTAATTATTTAAAATGATTTTAATTATTTTAAAAATCATTTAAAGGGTAATATAAATGTTTTAAAAATAGTTTGAGTTATTATAAATAACATTTATATTTTGATGAATGGTTTCATTAATAATTTAATATTAATTAATTATTAATGATAATAGAATTGTTTGATGTTTAAATCATTTAATTATGATTAGACGTTTGAAAGTTATAATAGAATAAAAAAGTAGTGACTTGAGAACCTAAGTATGAAGTTCTGAATTTGAAGAAGAACACCTAAATAATGTGATTATATCACTATAAGCCCAATTAGTAATGATTTGAATTATTTTAAATTTTTTAATTTTTGGAAATTTTGAAAATGATTAAAAATAAAATGTCTGATATTTACAGATGTTGAAGTGCAGAATAAGAGTCTTAGACTCAGTAATTACAAATAAAGTTGTTACGATGCATGAAAAAATGTCAGACCTCATTAAAGAAAGAAAAGGCTACTGTAAAAACATGGATGAGATATTTGAAAAATGTATAAAAATATTTCAAATACAGAATATGAACTAAAAGTATGATCACTGCGATTATGTGATGACATGATTAGACTATGTGCTGACTGTAATAGACAGTACTATGTGTTATGATATATTGTTCTAATCGAACGAATGATCTGATTATTGATAGGTTGTGATAAAGAGATAAAACCTAAGTTAAGATTTGTAATCAGCAAATTAGGCAAGTATCCTACCTTTGCATTTTCTTTATGCAATGGACATGAGTAAGAAGTTTGAATTATTCTTCTTTCTTATGCAGTTATATGCGCTTTGATTATCAACATGTTAGCTCGGATATATATTACATTAAGTTGATTTCTAAATGGTTATACAAGTGTCCCCACTTAGATAATCATGGCATTTATTCACATGTCGATACACCTTTGTCAATTACCCGTATATATATATGTTGAATTACATATTATTGTTGAGCAAGATTAAAACCTTCTGGTTTGGAACCGTGGCATGTATGAACATCCCTATATGGGAAGATTTTGCGCTTGAAGCTTATGAGAATAAAATGATGAATTTAGTTCGAGTTATGTAGTATTGATCAATCTGAGAAGTACAAACGGTGATCTCCTCTCCGCCCATAAGTTATGACGGTTTGTGGATGGATTTACGCTAAACCTTTTGAAAATGAAAAGAATGTTCATAGTATGTTTCTTAAACCCTATTCATGGGTGGAGCCTAATTTCAAGAAATTGAAAGAGAGATGTTATGTGAATTTTTTATCAGTATAGATTACTTCACAACTTTCGATTCGTTGTAGAAAGTGTTATGTAAAGAGAATACTTATATTCTTTCAACATATATATAATTGCTATTACTTCTTTGGGCACTCAAATGCTCATCCTTGCTTAAATTAAATGTTTTCGATTATGTATGAGCAACTTTGAAGGCTCGAGCACGAAACAATGGGAAAGGAAAACTGTTCGAATGAGTTTATATTATGAGTTAATGGTTATAGTTAGTAAGACAATGGAATCTATTGTCAGATATTGTAAGGAATGTATTTGAAGGTCACGTACCTGGGGAAGTAAACTTTGATGTATGTAAATTAAGTTCGAATATATTATTATTTAGTATTATTCAGCTTAAAGAAATAGTATCGTGGAGAACCGAGTTCGGGTTGCAAGTACCCGGATTTAGGGTCGCCACAGGTTGGTATCAAAGCTGTAGGTTATAAACATTAGGAGTGCGAAGCCTAGGTTATAACCTTAGTAGAATGGAGGACAAAAGTTAAGATAGATATTCAGTGAACCAAGAGACGAAGTACTCTGGTGAGAAGTTATAGGATATGATGAGTCGAAGAGATTCATCAAGTGGTACTAAATAAAATATTCCTTCATTTTATCGATGAATATATTTTATTTCGGTACTAATGTTGTCTCGATTATTGTGGTCATAGGATGAATGACGAAAGTCAAGAAAGTAATTCCTTGACCCAAGAGACGATGGACTCTAGCGAGGAGTACACAGACAGTGAGATGATAAGAGATTTGTTAGTTAGGAACGATGAATTAAAGGTTAGAGCTGAGCAAGCGGAGGCACAGAATCGTACTCTCCAGTTTGAGCAATGCCGAAGACAAGGGACGCCGCTCACGAACACTGAGATGGAGTTAAGCCGAGGAGTTTCTGAGGGAGGTTGGAAGCGAGAGAGAGATCTGAGATAGGGCAGTTGAAGGTTGAGATAGAAGCCAAAGACACCAAGATATATACCTTGGGCGCGCTTTAGACATCACCTTTATGCGATTCGACCACGAAGTGGATGGAGCGCCTTTCTACAGAGAGAGAGATAGGCGTTGATGAGATTTAAATAAATTTATCGTCAAATAAAATAAGAGACAACGATATAAAACTCTTGATTCTTATGTATATATACTATATGCTAATCGGGGTAACTTATGTATGTAGATGTCCGTGAGAAAGATATGGAATTAGAAGGATCAAATCCATACCCCAGAGCTAATATCGAGGCCAACAATTTGAAATAGAAGCTCACCAGAACCCAAATTGGACGAGGTGGCTATCATGGAAAACGTAGCATCGGATCCGTAAATGGTGGATTTGACGAGATAGTGATTCGAGACACTAAAGTTGAAGCTGCTCAAGCATCAACGAGGTGCGAGATCTGAAGAACAAGGTTTCTCTGTTGAAAAGGTACATGGTTGATAGAGGCGTTGCTTAATATTCAATCGCATCAAGCATTGCTAGAAACAATGGAAGAAGCGGGATAAGCTCAAAATCAAAATTGACGGATGGGAGCCTCAAGCAACACATCGTGTTCAGGATCAAGAGGTAAGGGAAAAATAAAGGTAGAAGATCGACTTAGGAAAACTTTGATAAGAAGAAAGGGAAGAAGATATGTTATATTTGCGGTAGTGAGGGACATACCTCTTCTCGTTGCCCACTATAAGAAAGGTGGATGCTTTAATTGTGGGATGGAAGGACATCGATTGAATGAATGTCCGAGAAAAAAGGGCTTGGTAAATAAGTGATAATGCCGCTAAGGCGTCAAACTCGAAACCAAAGGGTAGAAGAATCTACTAATCTTTGGAGAACGACAATGAATCGATGCAAAACTTTGCAAACATGGTAGCTCGAGCGATGCATCGGGAATACCAATTGCGAGAAACCGGCCGGACAATCGCTGGGCAAATTTCAAAGACTTCAAAGCCGTAGGACCACCGAATTGAGGATCATCGGTGACCTATAGAAGCCTGGACATGGGTGAACGAAATAGAAAAGGCGTTCATAATTGCTAGAGTAGATGAGGGGCAAAAGACCGCTTTTGCCACTTATATGATGAAAGGGGAAGCTAACTTTTGGTGGGAGGCAAATAAAACTCGATCAGGAGAAGAAGAAATTACTTGGGATAGATTTAAGAATTTATTTTTCGAAAACTACCACTCTGTTGGTATGCAGTCTAGAATGGAGGTGAAATTCCTGGAGTTAAAACAGGAGAACATGACTGTTGCGGAGTATGCCACAAAGTTTAATGAGTTGGCTAGGTTTGCTCCACATCAAGTGAGTACAGAAGCTAGAAAGGCAAGGAGATTTGAGCTGGGCTTAAAACCCTGGCTCTATAATAAGGTGTCAGTACTGCAAATCAATACTTTTGCAGCACTCATGGAAAAGGCTATCATAGCTGAACAGGGGAGTGAGGCCATGAGCCTCTACCACAAGGAGAAGAAGAACAAAAGAAAGTCAGGAGGAGCAATGAAGATGGAAAGTAGTAGCGAGAATAGGGGTGAGAAGAGAATGAGGAATTTTTCAGGGAATGTTCAAGTGAAACAGGAAGGTACAAAGAAGCACGTAGTGCAGTGCAAGAACTGCGGAAAGAATCACTCTGGCGAGTGTCTAAAGGGTAAGTTCGTGTGCTATAAGTGCGGGCAAGAGGGTCATATCTCTCCCAACTGCCCCAACTCAAGGAAGATCAGTGGATGTTTCATATGCGGATCGACTGAGCATCAGGTGAGGAACTGTCCAAAGAGGGGAATGGAGGCAGGAAAGCGTAACCCGCGGGGAGAAAGCGGTGGAGAGCGTTAGCAATTTCAGGACCAAACTCAACCAGTACCCCAACGAAAGCAACTCAAGGGTCTACAACATGACGGTCCAAGATACAGTGGCAGCTGGAAACAGAACTCCAGTTGCTATATGAATCACTTATATATATGTTTTCCTATATATATATATAGTAGATGATTTTATAAAGAAATTTTGAGTTCTTTTAGAAATCAAATTTCTACCTAATAAGAGTGTTGTGAAGAATAATTAAAGATCGATTCGATTAAGTATGATCGAGGTCTACGTCTGAAGATTATATGTGCTATGAACCCTTATGCTTATGATTTTTAAAAGCGGTGATTAGGGGCGGAATCCTTATAAGGAGGTGAATGTAATAACTTGAGATTTCCAATATAAAATAAATAAGATATTTTGCATATAATTTTTTTATTATTATTTAATAGCGAGAATAAATGTCTAGTAATGTGAGCGATAGATACAAATATATTTATTACTTGAAAAATTAGAAATAATTTTGGAGTAATTAATTACCACAAATTATATTGTTATGGTAATTAATTCACATAAGTAAAATATTTTTATTAATTATTTTCCATGAAAACATGATTGGAAATAATATATGAAGTGATAATTAGAATTATATAATAAATATTTTATTATATGATTTGTTCGAAATATTTAAGTTAATTATTTTAACTTGATTATTGATGTTGTGTAAGAAAGAGAAGTCGGATATGAGATCAAACCACTGGATTGGGATTGTGATCAAGAGATGAGAATAATAATATTATATTATTGTTATAATAATTTTACTGATTACCATAAATATGTACTTTGTGTATATGTGACGAGATAATATTGTGCGATGACGATCGGTGAATTAGGTCATAGCATACTCTTGTCTTTGTGAAACCCTAATTATTAAACTTCGATTATGAGATATAAGCGAGTAGCAAATGTGTTATATGAGGGTTCTTGTATAAGATGTCGGTAATTAGAAAGAAAACCCTAATTACTTTTTTACATGATAATTAGGACAAACCCTAATTATTATAACCCTAATCGGTTGAAGTTAGAGATCGTAATGACTGTGTTAGAACATACACAAGATAATAAGAGAACCTAATGGTCAATTAGAAACCCTAATTGATGGCGGTAAGAAACCCTAATTAGAAAACCCTAATTTTTCAATCAAAAACCCTAATTTTAAATTATCAAGTTTAATTACGATGTTAATGTACAAGTGTTTTAATTTACCAAAGATAGAAAGTAATTGGTAAATGATAAGAATTACCATCTAGTGATTAAATACTACATTTAATTGCTATGTACAAAAATGCCCTTGAAATTATATACGAAATTACCAAAATACCCTTTTGGCTTATTAGTGTATTATTAGTGTATTATTGGAGGAATCTTGCTAGCAAAGCAAAGCATGGCAAACATGATTACACTACCAATTGAGCATCCAATACTCAATTATGCACACTCAATCAACCATTGCTTAGCATCCAATGCATTTGAAATGATCTATAAATAGAGATTGAGGAGAAAATCCTCATTTACACTAACATTTTTCCAAAGTCTCTAGCTACACTTTCTCTAGACCAAACCTCCAAAATTATCTTGCCCATAACCTAATAATCAAACTCCGACCATTCTGAAACAACAAATCGAAGCATCAAAGCCAAAAAATCGAAATCGAAGCTAGAAAAGGTATGAAATTCCCTAATTTTGAAATCTTTCGATTCTATGTTAATTGATGCAATTGATTGTTTAAAAGTAGTGTAATAAGGAGTCTATTAATGTTACAGGTTGTAAAAACATGAGACCCATAACATCGAAAGTGCACGAATTTGAAGATTTAAGCAAGTTGTAAAAAAAGCGGATTACGTGATTTTTCATCAAATGTCGGGGCTTATAACTCTTTGGTCGATCATGAGTTTTGTTGTTTAAAAGTTGTTATATGTAGCCTGACATGTGGTCTTTAATATTCAAAATGAATCAAGTTCATAGATATTGTAGATCGGGATTTATAAGCGGTCAAAATGGGTTGTGGAGCATTGGTAATTTATTCTTGAAACTCGAGAAAATATTCAAAGTGTCCGGAAAATATTTTTTGGAAAATGTCGAACCTTATATCTCGAGTTATCTTTAATGTGTTTTGTGTTTTGAAAGTTGATATGTGTAGTCTGTTATGTGTTCTGTAACGTAAAGAAAGAATCAGGTCCATATCTATTATGGATTAAGATTTATTCATGGTCAAAGTACGTTGACCGAAAACGCTGAAGAACACGAACCCATATTTTTGAAGAACAAATTCCGTGGTCAACTTTGACCGGCTAGATCTTGCTCATGTTATGATGTTTTAATGTTATGAAGCTTTTAAGTTGTAGTCCTACATGTTGTCTACACACTAGAATTGATATATCACACAAAACATAAATAGATTTCAAGTTATAAGGATCCAAGTAGGCACCTCATTTGTTCATCGGTTGAAGAACGGTCTTGTCGGACTTTTGATGGCTAATAACTCTTAGATCGATATTTTTTAGCCATGATGTTTGTTGGTAATTGTAGTCTTATATAGAGTACTTCAAGATCCAAGTATTAGATTGCCCGAAAAAGCGTAATGGATTGAGAATATTCATGGTCAAACTAGGCACCTTGAAGCGCCTTTTCGATTGTTCTTGAGACTCAAGAACACCTAAGGCAACAGATTTCTGTCGCTAAAGCCTTTAGCGACGGATTCTATTTATTTTTAATTTCTGTAATTTATGAAAATGATTTAAAAATTAGAAAAATTAGATTTTAATTATTAAAATTACTTATTAAATTACGAAAAATTATTTTAAATTCAAAAAATAATATTTAATTATTTTGAGTATATTTCATAAATATTTAATATTTTTGGAATATAAAAGGTATTTATTTATTTAATTATAATATTAAATAAATGATTTAAAAATAGTTTTAATTCATGAAAAATCATGAAAAATTAATTTATGGTATAAGAAAATATTTTAAGTTATTTCCCATGACTTTTAATATTTTGTGATGAATTTCATTAATTAATTAATATTAATGATATTAAATTTATTTAATGATAATATTAAATAATTTAGTTTAAAATTGATTTTAATATTATAAAAATCATTTTAAATGAAATTAAGGTATTTAAAAATATTTGAAGTTATAAAATATAACTTTTAATATTTAAAGGATAATTTCATTAATAATTTAATATTAATGATATTAAGATAATATTAATGATATTTAGTTATTTAATAATTATTATTAAATAAATAGTTTAAAAATGGTTTTATTTATTTAAAAATCATTTAAAGAGGATATTAAGGATTTAAAAATATTTTAAGTTATAGTTAATGACTTTTAATATTTGGATAAATAGTACATTAATATTTAAATTTTAATGATAATTATTTAAAAATGATTTTAATTATTTTAAAAATCATTTAAAGGGTAATATAAATGTTTTAAAAATAGTTTGAGTTATTATAAATAACATTTATATTTTGACAATGGTTTCATTAATAATTTAATATTAATTAATTATTAATGATAATAGAATTGTTTGATGTTTAAATCATTTAATTATGATTCCGACGTTTGAAAGTTATAGCCGGTCAAAGTAGCTGACTTGAGAACCGGTTATGAAGTTCTGAATTTGAAGAAGAACACCTATAATAACAGTTATATCACTATAAGCCCGTTAGTGATAGATTTGAATTATTTTAAATTTTTTAATTTTTGGAAATTTTGAAAATGATTAAAAATAAAATGTCTGATATTTACAGATGTTGAAGTGCAGAATAAGAGTCTTAGACTCAGTAATTACCCGATAAAGTTGTCGGTACGCCAAAAAATGTCAGACCTCATTAAAGAAAGAAAAGGCTACTGTAAAAACATGGATGAGATATTTGAAAAATGTATAAAAATATTTCAAATACGAGAATATGAACTAAAAGTATGATCACTGCTGCGATTATGTGATGACATGATTAGACTATGTCTTTGTTGTAATAAAAGATTACTATGTGTTATGATATATTGTTCTAATCGAGCGAATGATCGATTATTGATAGGTTGTGATAAAGAGATAAAACCTAAGTTAAGATTTGTAATCGACAAATTAAGCAAGTATCCTACCTTTGCATTTTCTTTATGCAATGGACATGAGTAAGAAGTTTGAAATTATTCTATTCTTGTCTGCAGTTATATGCGCTTTGATTATCAACATGTTAGCTCGGATATATATTACATTAAGTTGATTTCTAAATGGTTATACAAGTGTCCCCACTTGGATAATCATGGCATTTATTCACATGTCGATACACCTTTGTCAATTACCCGTATATATATATGTTGAATTACATATTATTGTTGAGCAAGATTAAAAACCTTCGGGTTTGGAACCAGGCATGTATGAACATCCCTATATGGGAAGATTTTTTTTGCGCTTGGAAGACGATAGAAATAAAATGATGAATTTAGTTCGAGTTATGTAGTATTGATCAATCTGAGGTCAATGAAATTGATCTCCTCCGCGCCCATAAGTTATGACGGTTTGTGGATGGATTTCTGCTAAACCTTTTCGAAAATGAAAAGAATGTTCATAGTATGTTTCTTAAACCCTATTCATGGGTGGAGCCTAATTTCAAGAAATTGAAAGAGAGATGTTATGTGAATTTTTATCGATAGATTACTTCACAACTTTCGATTAGTTTTAGAAGTGTTATGTAAAGAGAATACTTATATTCTTTCAAACTTATATATATAATTGCTATTACTTGTTGGGCACTCAAATGCTCATCCTTGCTTAAATTAAATGTTTTCAGTTATGTATGAGCAACCTGAAGGCTCAGGCACGAACAATGGGAAAGGAAAACTGTTCGAATGAGTTTATATTATGAGTTAATGGTTATAGTTAGTAAGACAATGGAATCTATTATCGAGATATTGTAAGGAATGTATTTGAAGGTCACGTGCACAGGGAAGTAAACTTTGATGTATGTAAATTAAGTTCGAATATATTATTATTTAGTATTATTGACTTAAAGAAATAGTATCGTGGAGAACCAGAGTTCGGGTTGCAAGTACCGGTTTAGGGTCGCATACAGGTTAATATCAAAGTCATGGGTTATAAACATTAGGAGTGCGAAGCCTAGGTTATAACCTTAGTAGAATGGAGGACAAAAGTTAAGATAGATATTCAGTGAACCAAGAGACGAAGTACTCTGGTGAGAAGTTATAGGATATGATGAGTCGAAGAGATTCATCAAGTGGTACTAAATAAAATATTCCTTCATTTTATCGATGAATATATTTTATTTCGGTACTAATGTTGTCTCGATTATTGTGGTCATAGGATGAATGACGAAAAGTCAAGAAAGTAATTCCTTGACCCAAGAGACGATGGACTCTAGCGAGGAGTACAGAGATGTGGTGAGATGATAAGAGATTTGTTAGTTAGGAGCGATGAATTAAAGGTTAGAGTTTGAGCAAGCGGAGGCACGAATCGTACTCTCCAGTTTCGGAGCAAAGAAGAAAGGACGCCGCTCACCGAACACAGATGGAGTTAAGCGGAGTTCTGAGGAGGTTGGAGCGAGAGAGATCTGAGATAGGGACGGTTGAAGGTTGAGATAGAAGCCAAAGACACCAAGATATATACCTTGGAGCGGGCTTTAGACATCACCTTTATGCGATTAAACCGAGAGTGGATGGAGCTGCCTTTCGGCAGAGAGAGATAGGCGTTGATGAGATTTGAATAAATTTATCGTCAAATAAAATAAGAGACAACGTATATAAAACTCTTGATTGCTGTGTATATATACTATATGCTAATCAGGGTAACTTATGTATGTAGATGTCTGGTGAGAAAGATATGTGGAATAAGAAGGATCAAATCCATACCCCCGAGCTAATATCGAGGCCAACAGCTGAAATAGAAGCTCACCAGGAACCCAAATTGGACGAGGTGGCTATCATGGAAAACGTAGCATCAGATCCAGAAATGGTGGATTTGACAGATAGTGATTCAGACACTAAAGTTGAAGCTGCTCAAGCATCAACGAAGGTGCAGGATCTGAAGAACAAGGTTTCTACGCTGAAAAGGCTGTGGTTGATAGAGACGTTGCTTAATATTCAACTGCATCAAGCATTGCTAGAAACAATGGAAGAGCAGGATAAGCTCAAAATCAAAATTGACGAGATGGGAGCCTCAAGCAACACATCGTGTTCGACTCCCGAGGGTAAGGAAAAAATAAAGGTAGAAGATCCTGACTTAGGAAAACCTGATAAGAAGAAAGGGAAGAAGATATGTTATATTTGCGGTCGTGAGGGACATACCTCTTCTCGTTGCCCCGACTATAAGAAAGGTGGATGCTTTAATTGTGGGATGGAAGGACATCGATTGAATGAATGTCCGAGAAAAAGGCTTGGTAAATAAGTGATAATGCCGCTAAGACGTCAAACTCGAAACCAAAGGGTAGAAGAATCTACTAATGCTGGAGAACGACAGCCAGAACTGATGCAAAACTTTGCAAACATGGTAGCTCAGGCGATGCATCAGGGAATACCAACTCTGAGGAACCAAATGCACAATCGCAGCAAATTTCAAAGACTTCAAAGCCGTAGGACCACCAGAATTCAGAGGATCAGCTGACCCTATAGAAGCCCAGACATGGGTGAACGAAATAGAAAAGGCGTTCATAATTGCTAGAGTAGATGAGGGGCAAAAGACCGCTTTTGCCACTTATATGATGAAAGGGGAAGCTAACTTTTGGTGGGAGGCAAATAAAACTCGATCAGGAGAAGAAGAAATTACTTGGGATAGATTTAAGAATTTATTTTTCGAAAACTACCACTCTGTTGGTATGCACGATCTAGAATGGAGGTGAAATTCACGGAGTTAAAAGCAGAGAACATGACTACAAGTGAGTATGCCACAAAGTTTAATGAGTTGGCTAGGTTTGCTCCACATCAAGTGAGTACAGAAGCTAGAAAGGCAAGGAGATTTGAGCTGGGCTTAAAACCCTGGCTCTATAATAAGGTGTCAGTACTGCAAATCAATACTTTTGCAGCACTTATGGAAAAGGCTATCATAGCTGAACAGGGGAGTGAGGCCATGAGCCTCTACCACAAGGAGAAGAAGAACAAAAGAAAGTCAGGAGGAGCAATGAAGATGGAAAGTAGTAGCGAGAATAGGGGTGAGAAGAGAATGAGGAATTTTTCAGGGAATGTTCAAGTGAAACAGGAAGGTACAAAGAAGCACGTAGTGCAGTGCAAGAACTGCGGAAAGAATCACTCTGGCGAGTGTCTAAAGGGTAAGTTCGTGTGCTATAAGTGCGGGCAAGAGGGTCATATCTCTCCCAACTGCCCCAACTCAAGGAAGATCAGTGGATGTTTCATATCTTGGATCGACCGAGCATCAGTGAGGAACCTGTCCCAAAGAGGGAATGGAGGCGGAAACGTAACCACGGGGAGAAGCGGTGAGAGACGTTAGCAATTTCAGACCAAACTCAACCAAGACCTAACGAAAAGCAACTCCAAGGGTCTACAACACGACGGTCCAAGATACGATGGCGGTGGAAAGCGAAATGTAAATCTCCAAAAGCTATATGAATCACTTATATATATGTTTTCCTATATATATATATATAGTAGATGATTTTATAAAGAAATTTTGAGTTCTTTTAGAAATCAAATTTCTACCTAATAAGAGTGTTGTGAAGAATAATTAAAGATCAGTTCGATTAAGTATGATCGAGGTCTACGTGCAAAGATTATATGTGCTATGAACCCTTATGCTTATGATTTTTAAAGCGGTGATTCCGGGGACGGAATCCTTATAAGGGAGGGTGAATGTAATAACCCGAGATTTCCAATATAAAATAAATAAGATATTTTGCATATAATTTTTTTTATTATTATTTAATGACGAGAATAAATGTCTAGTAATGTGAACGATAGATACAAATATATTTATTACTTGAAAAATTAGAAATAATTTTGGAGTAATTAATTACCACAAATTATATTGTTATGGTAATTAATTCCTGTAAGCCGAAATATTTTTATTAATTATTTTCCATGAAAACATGATTGGAAATAATATATGAAGTGATAATTAGAATTATATAATAAATATTTTATTATATGATTTGTTCAGAATATTTAAGTTAATTATTTTAACTTGATTATTGATGTTGTGTAAGAAAGAGAAGTCAGATATGAGATCCAAACCCTGGATTGGGATTGTGATCAAGAGATGAGAATAATAATATTATATTATTGTTATAATAATTTTACAGTACCATAAATATGTACTACATGTATGTCTTGACAGATAATATTGTGCAACGTGGCCGATTAGATTAGGTCATAGCATACTCTTCGTCTTTGTGAAACCCTAATTATTAAACTCGGTTATGAGATATAAGCCGAGTAGCGAATGTGTTATATGAGGGGATTCTTGTGTATAAGATGCCTGTAATTAGAAGAAAACCCTAATTACTATTTTTACGCCGATAATTAGGACAAACCCTAATTATTATAACCCTAATCAGTTGAAGTTAGAGATCGTAATGACTGTGTTAGAACATACACAGATAATAAGAGAACCCTAATGGTCAATTAGAAACCCTAATTGATGGCGGTAAGAAACCCTAATTAGAAAACCCTAATTTTTCAATCAAAAACCCTAATTTTAAATTATCAAGTTTAATTACGATGTTAATGTACAAGTGTTTTAATTTACCAAAGATAGAAAGTAATTGGTAAATGATAAGAATTACCATCTAGTGATTAAATACTACATTTAATTGCTATGTACAAAAATGCCCTTGAAATTATATACGAAATTACCAAAATACCCTTTTTGGCTTATTAGTGTATTATTGGAGGAATCTTGCTAGCAAAGCATGGCAAACATGATTACACTACCAATTGAGCATCCAATACTCAATTATGCACACTCAATCAACCATTGCTTAGCATCCAATGCATTTGAAATGATCTATAAATAGAGATTGAGGGAGAAAATCCTCATTTTACACTAACATTTTTCCAAAGTCTCTAGCTACACTTTCTCTAGACCAAACCTCCGAAATTATCTTGCCCATAACCTAATAATCAAAGTCCAGCCATTACAAACAACAAATCAGAAGCATCAAAGCCAAAAAAATCAGAAATCGAAGCTAGAAAAGGTATGAAATTCCCTACTTTTGAAATCTTTCGATTCTATGTTAATTGATGCAATTGATTGTTTAAAAAGTAGTGTAATAAGGAGTCTATTAATGTTACGGGTTGTAAAAACAGCACCCCATAACATCGAGTGCACGAATTTGAAGATTTAAGCAAGTTGTAAAAAACCGGATTCTGTGATTTTTCATCAAATGTCAGGGCTTATAACTCTTTGGTCGATCATGAGTTTTGTTGTTTAAAAGTTGTTATATGTAGCCTGACATGTGGTCTTTAATATTCAAAATGAATCAAGTTCATAGATATTGTAGATCGGGATTTATAAGCGGTCAAAATGGGTTGGCCAGAGCATTGATCATTCGTTTCTTCAAACTCGTAAAATATTCAAAGTGTCCGAAAAATATTTTTTGGAAAATGTCAGAACCTTATATCTCGATTATCTTTAATGTGTTTTGTGTTTTGAAAGTTGATATGTGTGATGCATTATGTGTTACATAGCGTAAAGAAAGAATCAGTCCATATCTATTATGGATTAAGATTTATTCATGGTCAAAATCGTTGGCCATCGAAAAAACGTGAAGAACACGAACCCATATTTTTTGAAGAACAAATTCCGTGGTCAACTTTGGTGGCTAGATCTTGCTCATGTTATGATGTTTTAATGTTATGAAGCTTTTAAGTTGTAGTCCTACATGTTGTCTACACACTAGAATTGATATATCACACAAAACATAAATAGATTTCAAGTTATAAGGATCCAAAGTAGGCACCTCGACTGTTCATCGGTTGAAGAACAGTCTTGTCAGACTTTTTGATGGCTAATAACTCTTAGATCTGATATTTTTTAGCCATGATGTTTGTTGGTAATTGTAGTCTTATATGAGTACTACAAGATCCAAGTATTAGATTGCCCAGAAACGTAATGGATTGAGAATTATTCATGGTCAAACTAGGCACCTTGAAACTGCCTTGTCAGTGTTCTTGAGACTCAAGAACACCTAAAATGACGACAGATTGCAATCATTAAAGCCTTTAGCGACGGATTCTATTTATTTTAATTTCATAATTTACGAAAATGATTTAAAAATTTGAAAAATTAGATTTTAATTATTAAAAATACTTATTAAATTACGAAAAATTATTTTAAATTCCAAAAAATAATATTTAATTATTTTGAGTATATTTCATAAATATTTAATATTTTTGGAATATAAAAGGTATTTATTTATTTAATTATAATATTAAATAAATAATTTAAAAATAGTTTTAATTCATGAAAAATCATGAAAAGTTATTTCCCATGACTTTTAATATTTTGTGATGAATTTCATTAATTAATTAATATGAATGATATTAAATTTATTTTATGATAATATTAAATAATTTAGTTTAAAAATGATTTTAATATTATAAAAATCATTTTAAATGAAATTAAGGTATTTAAAAATATTTGAAGTTATAAAATATAACTTTTAATATTTAAAGGATAATTTCATTAATAATTTAATATTAATGATATTAAGATAATATTAATGATATTTAGTTATTTAATAATTATTATTAAATAAATAGTTTAAAAATGGTTTTATTTATTTAAAAATCATTTAAAGAGGATATTAAGGATTTAAAAATCTTTTAAGTTATAATTAGTGACTTTTAATATTTGGATAAATAGTACATTAATATTTAAATATTAATGGTAATTATTTAAGAATGATTTTAATTATTTTAAAAATCATTTAAGTGGTAATATAAATGTTTTAAAAATAGTTTGAGTTATTATAAATAACATTTATATTTTGGCAATGGTTTCATTAATAATTTAATATTAATTAATTATTAATGATAATAGAATTGTTTGATGTTTAAATCATTTAATTATAATTAGACGTTTGAAAGTTATAATAGGTCAAACTAATTTACTTGAGAACCTATTATGAAGTTCGAATTTGAAGAAGAACACCTATAATAATGATTATATCACTATAAGCTGAGTTAGTGATGATTTGAATTATTTAAAAATTTTCAATTTACGGAGATTTCAAAAATGATTAAAAATAAAATATCCGATATTTACGAGATGTTGAAGTGCGAAATAAGAGTCTTAGACTCATTCATTACCCGAAAAAAGTCATTTGCAGACGCATGACAAATGTCGAACCTTATAAAAAAAAAGAAAAGGCTCTTTGAAAATGATGGATGAGATATTTGAAAAATGTATAAAAATATTTCAAATACGAATATGAACTAAAAGTATGATCACCGCGATTATGTGATGGCGTGATTAGACCATGTCTTTGTTGTAATAGAAAGATACTATGTGTTATGATATATTGTTCTAATCGAACGAATGATCCGATTATTGATAGGTTGTGACAAAGAGATAAAACCTAAGTTGAGATTTGTAATCGAAAGAAATCGTGCAAGTATCTTACCTTTGTATTTTCTTTATGCAATGGACATGAGTAAGAAGTTTTGAATTATTCTATTCTCCCTCGCATGATTATGTACGCTTTGATTATCAACATGTTAGCTCGGATATATATTACGTTAAGTTGATTTCTAAATGGTTATACAAGTGTCCCCACTTGGATAATCATAGCATTTATTCACATGTTGATACACCTTTGTCAATTACCCATATATATATATATATATATTTGAATTACATATTATTGTTGAGCAAGATTAAAACCTTCGGGTTTGGAACCCGTGCATGTATGAACATCCCTATATGGGAAGATTTTTGCGCTTGAGGCGACAAAATAAAACGATGAATTTCGTTCGTAATTATGTAGTATTGATCAATACAGGTACAATCAATGGTGATCACCCTCCGTGTACTGTAAGTTATGACGGTTTGCGGATGGATTTACTAAACCTTTTGAAAATGAAAAGAATGTTCATAGTATGTTTCTTAAACCCTATTCATGGGTGGAGCCTAATTTCAAGAAATTGAAAGAGAGTTGTTATGTGAATTTTTTATCAGTACAGATTACTTCACAACTTTAGATTCGTTGTAGAAGTGTTATGTAAAGAGAATACTTATATTCTTTCATCTTATATATATAATTGCTATTACTTGCTGGGCACTCAAATGCTCATCCTTACTTAAATTAAATGTTTTCAGTTATGTATGTAAATTTTGATGTATGTAAATTATGTTCGAATGTATTATTATTTAGTATTATTCAGCTTAAAGAAATGGTATCGTGGAGAACCAGGGTTAGGGTTGCAAGTACCGGTTTGGGTATACAACTTTTGTATTATTGGTCTTGTGACTGCAACACAAGTATATGGGCTATGACTTTGAGACTGGCTTGCTTTGCCGGGCAACGCTACGCCGACATAAGGACATAAAACAGAAGGCTGGCGCATGGCGAACTAGAAATCGTGCTCGCAATTTGCGAAAATTGCAGAACACAGCCAAAAAAAACTCCAATTAAATTTTACGACACGAATTTAATCATACCCACATGTTAGAATTCGTATATAAACATTACCCAACATCTATAGAATGATTTTAACTCATTAAAACACATAATTACAGAATTAAAATCTATAATTTTCACTGTTCTTGATGTTCTTGAAGGTTTTGAACATAAATCATAAAAATTAATACCACGGATTCGTTATAACACTGAATCCGTTCGCTTAAGGTTTGGTCTCTTTGTATCAACATGCATAATAAAATAAGGGTGTAAATTTTACGAAAACATTTATGTTTAACATACTAAAATCACGTATAAGGCCATATGGCCATAACCCAAACTCTGTAATTTTGCAGCAATCATATACGACATGTTTTCATGAATATGATGATATGGTTTATACAATATATATAATCAAATACGATGTGATATGTCATAACACATACACAACCCATAATCATTACTCCTATCCAAATTACAGAGGATCATAGAAAGAATGAAAGCCATATTCATGAAAACTTTTAAAGACATAAAATAAACATTTGGGTTGAAGAGAATTACCCAAGCGTAGATGAAAAGTGTAAGACCCCAACTTATTATAAATAAAATCGAATTTTCTCTAATTATTATTGTGAATAATAAGGTATTAATTTGATATAATTCTCTGGTTATGGGGGAAATGTGAAAATTTTATAAATTAAGCAAGTGGTTATAAAATAATCATTGTTATCGAGGAATATTCGTTTGGTTATGGAATATTCTTGTTGTCCGGAAATATTCGTACGATGGCGCAGTCATTTGTGGGCCCCATAATAGAATAACTATCCGATGAAGAAAACGACAAGTTTGAATTTTTATAAATAACGGCGTAGTTGTTACCGTTAACACTGTTGGAATACTCGGTGGTTAAAATACAGTAATACGCGTGGATGCACAATATTTTTGAATGATTGATTTTTAGGTAAGAAGGCACTACTCAATAATTGTTATAGTAATTAATGTTCAATATTTTATTTTATTTATTCAATAATTGTTGCGTTGATATTTTATATTATTGTTGTTTCATTAATTATCACTGCATAGTATTTCCCATTATCAGATCAATAATTCATATGAATAATATTATTAGATAATATTATTGGCAATATCTAGAAAGTTCTATCAAGGAGAGGTTTGGTCACCTAATTGCGCGCCAATAAGGAGAAATTCTTATTGGAAAGCCCCATTTTCCTGGGAACGGCCTGGTTGTCATAATTGTGATTCTGTAATATTATTTATGAATAATTAATTATTGATTTATATGATAAGGAAATATTTATTTTATGTGGATATAAATGATGGATATATTTATTTTTATGTTGATAAAAATGAAAAATTTAATGCTGAGGTGTTTTATCAGTATATTGTCGGTGTGGAGGTATTAAAAATCACCCGTTTGTAGATTTCGGATATTTTTGGTTTAGAATTTAGAAAAACTCAAAGCTATAAAGTTGTAGAGAATTCGATTTTAGGCAGAATGGACATAAAATTAAGTAATTTTACGATAACTTGAATTTTCTATGAATTGTTGAAGTTTCGGAAAATAAAATGATTTTTATTAAATTTATGGGTGGGACCCACTTTGGATGGTGTCAATAACATGTGGGCTGCTGAAATTTTCAGAATTGAGGGGCTGGAAATTTTCAAAGCATGTGCGTAGAATTTGAAAAGAAAATATTATATTTTATTATTTTAGTCTCCTATGACGTTCTAACATTTTTCTATAAATAGACGCTTAGGTTAGAATTGAAAATCATACCAGAAACAAGTTTTCTTTCTCTCTATACTGTCGAGCATATTTTAGTGAGTATTTTGATACTTTGAGAGTTGCTATTCCGTACATGTTTACATTTACTTTATATCCAAATTCAATAAGAATGCGGTTATTTTGAGGTAAGGATGTTATTTTCTTCTTAAATGATATTATTTTCTTCAATATTATTATCTTAGAAATATTGGTGAACGTTTTTATCAAATTTGGAATTTTTTGTGTCGGGGTTACTATTCACGTATACGGCACTATTCACGAATACGACACTATTCACCGAAAAATGAAATTTTCTTCTTTTTGTCCAAGATGTCAATTATGGTTACTATCTTTGATTGTATCCATGTTTTGATCTTTATTTTTGAATTCTGCTTCAAAATTGGTATTTATGAAGTATTATTGATCTTGGATAAACTGTTATACGAATCCCTACTATTTGTCCTTTTGTCTCACTGGATTCGTTTTCTTTAAAATATTTTTCATCATCCAAAGTCCTAAATGATGATATTACTGAATATCTTTGGCCTGTAGTGCAAAGATGAATGATTAACTGATGAATATATTTGGCCCGTAGTGCAAAGATGAACAGGTGTTGAGATGAACATGACCAACTGGTGATACAAATGAATATCTTTGGCCTGTAGTGCAAAGATGTATATTGATTGTTGTTATAGGGATAAAATATTGATGATGGACTTTTAAATCTGAGAAGATAGTAGAACTCATTCTCTACTTTACTCATCTAATGGATTGCTGTTTTCGCTGCAGTTGTTGATCTAAAACTTGTTGTCTATTATATTTTATCAGATTTTTCCCTGTTGAAAACTAATTATAATTTGTTGTATATTATCTTAGTCATAATATTCTTTACTGGGCTAGTTGAGCTCACCCTTTTCTTTTTTGTTCCATTTTTCTTCTCAGGAGGTGAGAACATAGCAGGATCTAGTCGGGGTATGGAGTGATGGTTCTAGAAAGATGTTTTAGCAGTCCTCACTATTTCTATAAAATAGTGTTTGAATAATTGTAATGAGGACTTATTTGAGTGTGGATATTGTCCAGAAGATAATATTTATATTTAAACTCACAGTATGTGTTGTCGTATTTTGCACGACAATTGTATTATTGAAGTTGTAGTTTGCTTTATGTACCATGTATTTGGCGACTAAGAATGGGTGTTGTATACCTATTTTGGGGGCGTCACAGTTGGTATCAAAGCTTAGGGATATGGTCTCTGGCGGAGATCGGGGAATAGAACTAGGAGGGGAGAGATGAGTAAATCATTCGCTAGTGTGTCCTATCTAAGCTTATTTGTTGGTCAGTCATAATATAGGGATATTATGTGATATGTTAATTTGTTTAATTAACCCTTGTTTTATGGCAGTATTTTAGAATGGCTACTGAGAACGTTAACAATGGAGTGTATGAGACTGTGGAACAACTTTTAGTCACAAACCAGGAGAACGTGCAACAGGAAGGCAATATTCCTCTTGTAAACAACACTACCGAGAAAATGATGAATTATGGAATGTTTAGTAGCTTTTTGCAGTTCATGCAAAATCAGACGAGGGAGACTCGTGCACAAAATACGGGTGGAAATGCTAGCAATGCGCGGCTTGTCATAGCCAAGCAGTTCAAAGAGTTAGGACCACCAAAATTTAAGGAAAAGCCTGGATCCTATCATGGTAGAAACGTGGGTCAAGCAAATTACCAAGATATTCGATGTCTTGTGATGCATGGAGGAACAGAAGGTTCCATTCGCCACTTTTATGTTCATGCGGTGAGGCGGACTCTTTGGTGGGAGTCTCAGAAGCGTACTGACCACCGCGCTTTTCGGCGTGTCTTGGGAAGCATTTCAGAAACTATTCATTGACAAGTACTTTTCTGAAAGTATTCGTCATATGAAGGAGGTGGAGTTTATCGAGGCGAGAACAAAACAACATGGCGGTGTCCCAAAGACGAGGTGAAGTTTGCAGAGTTATCCAGGTTTGCACCTCATTTGGTCGAAAATGAGGAATGAATGACAAGGATGTTTCTGAGAGGGCTAAAACCCAAGATTAAATCAATACCTTATCTCTCATAAATTTTCTCTCAGTATTCGGATGTTGTCAATGTAATTTGAATTATTAGGCGAGATAGTGAGTATGTTCAACCGAGGGGACCACAACCAGTGGTCATCTGGGGTGATGCAATGATCATCGAGCGATGATAACCAATGAGGAGGGAAAAATACAAACAAAGGCGGTAACCACTCGGGTGGTCATCATGGCCATGATAATAGGAGAGGTGAGTCAAGTTGAAATTTCAGAAAGAGGAGATTCAACAATGACGAGAAGACATCAATGATAGCACCAAAGCACTAACAACAAATTCTAGCGGAGGAGAACGATAGCTTGATTAGATGTTACAAATGCGGGAAAGAGGGACATATCAGCCCAAACTATCCACAATAATCCAAGGTATGTTACAACTGTGGAAAGGAAGGCCACATAGCTCGGGATTGTTCTGTAGCAAAACCAAGTTCAACGGGGATGGTGACTCCAAGGGCTGTCCCGGATAAGTCGAAATCAGCGGTTCCTGGAAGAGCGTTTGTCATGACTGGCCAAAATGCGAGGAACCCGAACGAGGTGATTACGGGTAAGATAATCTTGAACTCTTACGAAGTTTATACCTTACTAGATACCGGTTCTACCCATTCTTTTATCTCTCCTACTTGTGCTCAACGTTTAAACTTGATTCCGGAGAAATTAGACTTTGATTTATCAGTGGAGACTCCGTTGGGTGAAACTTTCGTTACATACATAGTTTATAAATCTTGCATGATCCAAGTTGGCACTATCACATTACCTGTTGATCTTATCTCTTTAAAGATACTTGCTTTTGATGTGATTTTAGGAATTGATGTGTTAACCACTCATCATGCCAAAATTGATTATTTTTGTAAGGTTGTTAGTTTTCATATTCCTAACCAACCTATCATACGAATTCAAACAACTAAACCACTAAAATTAGTCACTATCATATCAAGCCATAAAGCTATTCGTTTATTGAAAAACGGATGTCAAGCTTTCTTAGCCCATGTTATGGATTTGAACAAAGACAAGTCAGATTTGAATAATATTTTTGTTGTTAGAGAATTTCCTGATGTATTTCCTGAAGAACTTCCCGGTTTACCCCGAGCGTGATGTTGAATTACAGATTGACCTTGGTAGCCGTACAAAACCCATTTTAAAACCCCATATCGAATGGCTCTATTGAACTTCGAGGAGTTAAAAGTCCAACTACGAATTGTTAGACATCGGTTTCATTCGACCTAGTACATCTCCTTGGGGTGCTCCTATTTTTTTCGTAAAAGAAGAAATACGGGGGAGTATGCGACTTTGTATTGACTACTGAAATTAAACCATGTCACCATCAAGAATAGGTATCCGCTTACCTCGCATACCGATGACCTGCTTTCGACCCGGTTGCAAGGAGCACAATTCTTTTCAAAGATCGATCTTAGATTACGGATATCATCAATTGAAGATTAAAACTGAGGATATTCTAAAGACTGCCTTCGAACTTCGTTCGGGCATTATGAATTCATAGTCATGTCTTTTGGATTGACTAATGCTCCCGCTGCTTTCATGGATATGATGAACCGTGTATTCAAGGAATATTTGGATCAATTCATTGTTGTCTTTATTGATGACATCCTCATCTATTCCAAAAACGTGACGATCATGAGCACCATTTGAAGTGATACTTGAAAGGCTTCGTGAAAACAACTTTATGCCAAGTCAAGAAATCACGAGTTACGGCTTGAGGAAGTAGCATTCCTTGGGCACGTGGTGTCAAAACATGGAGTATCTGTTGACCCGTGAAGATTGAAAGATGAAGTTAGAGCAACCAAGTCGGTGGCCAAAGTCACGTAGCTTTACGGGCTTAAATTGGTTATTATCGGATATTCGTGGAAGGATTTTCTCGAATTTCTACTCCGTTAACTCAGCTGACTCAGAAAGATACAAAATTCGTATGGAGCGAGGAATGTGAGAAGAGTTTCCAAGAGCTCAAGATGAAACTCATTTAAAATGTTTCTAGCAATACCATCCGAAATGCTTGATGGATTTGTTATCTCTGATGATGCTTCGGTAAAGGGTTAGGATGTGTTCTCATGCAACATGGGAAAGTCATAGCCTATGCCTCACGACAACTCAAAGAATATGAGAGGAATTATCCTACTCATGATCTAGAGTTAGCAGCAGTCGTATTCGCATTGAAAATTTGGAGACACTATTGTATGGGGAGAAAGTGGAGATTTATACGGACCATTAAAGCCTCAAATATTTCTTCACCCAAAAAGAACTCAATATGCGGCAACGATGTTGGCTTGAGCTATTGAAAGATTACGATCACACTATTCAATATCATCCTAGAAAAGCGAACATAGTAGCTGACGCATTGAGTAAAAGATCATATGCAAGTATGAGTGCGATATCGTCAACACAAATGCCCATTCTGTATGACTTGCAAAGGATGGAGGTAGAATTAAAGACTCCAGGGACCCACATGATGATGGCAAATATATGAGTAGAACCGACTTTAATCGATAAAGTTAAAGTCATGCTCAAGCTACTACGGACATGGAGCTGATGCGTATGAAGAAGAAAGTGCAAGAAGGTGCTATTCCAGAAGTAAGAATCGATGAAGAAGGAATACTTAGATTCAACTCCAGACTTTGTGTTCCTAACGACTCTGATTTGAAGCATAGATTCATGATGGAGGCACACAACACACCGTTTGCAATCCATCCTGGGAGTACCAAAATGTATCATGATATTTGACATACATTTTGGTGGAATAATATGAAGAGAGAGATCGCGGAGTTTATCTCAAGGTGTTTAACTTGTCAACGTGTAAAGGCGGAGCATCAAGTGCCAAAAGGTCCATTGCAACCACTTGAGATTTCAGAATGGAAGTGGGAACACATTACTCTAGATTTCGTTATAGGTCTTCCCAAAGTTTCTCAAGGCATATATGCGATTTGGGTTATTGTTGATAGATTAACCAAGTCTGCCATTTCTTGCCGATACGAGAAACTTATTCCCTTGAACGTCTTGCTCGTATGTACGTGAATGAGATTGTGAGATTGCATGGCATGCCAGTATCCATAGTTTCGGATCGTGACCCAAGATTCACTTCACGATTTTGGGTTAGCTTACAGAAAGCTATGGGCGCAGTTTATGATTGATTCGGCGCGCACCATCCTCAAACGGACGGACAATCAAAGAGGACTATTCAAACCCTCGAAGATCTATTAAGACTCTGTGTTCTAGATTTCAAAGGAAGTTAGGATAAGTACTTGCCACTGGTGGAATTCTCCTACAATAACAGTTATCAAGCAAGTATAGGCATGGCTCCATTTGAGGCGTTATATGGACGAAAGTGTCGTTCTCCAGTATGCTGGGATGAGGTAGGAGAAGCAATGTTGTTGGGACCAGAATTAGTACGCATGACTACAAAAAAGATCCAAATGATTCGACAACGTATTCAAACCTCACAAGATCGACAAAAGAGTTATTCTGATCTTCATAGAAAGGACGTGGAGTTTAATATCGGAGATCATGTACTGTTACGTGTTGCTTCATGGAAGGGAGTTACAAGATTTGGAAAGAGAGGAAAGCTCAATCCACAATTTGTTAGTCCATTTGAGATTCTTGACCGAATATGAAATGTGGCCTATAAAGTCGCATTTCCTCCAAACATGTCTCGTATTCATAATGTTTTTCACATATCTATGCTTCGTAAATATGTGAAAGACCCGAACCATATTATTGCTTTAGAACCAGACGAGATAGCCGAAGATTTAACGTACGAATAAATACCTGTTAAGATCTTGGACAGGAAAGAACATGTCCTACGCACGAAGGTTATACCACAAGTTAAGGTTTTGTGGAGAAACCATGCTATTGAGGAAATGACCTGGGATTTGGAATCGGAAATGAAAGCAAGGTACCCTCACCTTTTCGAAACACCAGGTATGTATGTCAATTTCGAGTACAAAATTTCATAAGGAGGGGAGGTTGTAAGACCCCAACTTATTATAAATAAAATCGAATTTCCTCTAATTATTATTGTGAATAATAAGGTATTAATTTGATATAATTCTCTGGTTATGGAGGAAATGTGCAAATTTTGCAAAATAAGTAAGTGGTTATAAAATAATCATTGTTGTCGGAGAATATTTATTTGGTCGTGGAATATTCTTGTTGTCGGGGAATATTCATACGACGGTGCAGTCATTTGTGGGCCCCATAATAGAATAACTGTCGGATGAAGAAAACGACAAGTTTGAATTTTTATAAATAACGACGTAGTTTTTATCGTTAACACTGTTGGAATATCCGGTGGTTAAAATACGATGTCTGGCGTGGATGCATGCGATATTTTTGAATTATTGATTCTTACGTGAAGGCCTTTACTACTCAATAATTGTTACAATAATTATTATTCAATATTTTATTTTATTGATTCAATAATTGTTGCGTTGATATTTTATATTATTGTTGTTTCAATAATTATCAACGCACATATTTCCATTATCGGATCAATAATTCATATTATTTGAATAATATTATTAGATAGCATTATTGGCAATGTCTAGAAAGTTACATCAAGGAGAGGTTTGGTCACCTAATAAGCGGCATGATGAAGGAGAAATTCTTATTGAAAAGCCCCCACTTTCACAGGAACGGCTTTGGTTGTCATAATTGTGATTCTGTAATATTATTTGTGAATAATTAATTATTAATTTATATGATAAGGAAATATTTATTTTATGTGGATATAAATGATGGATATATTTATTTTTATGTTGATAAAAATGAAAAATTTAATGCTGAGGTGTTTTATCAGTATATTGTCGGTGTGGAGGTATTAAAAATCACCCGTTTGTAGATTTCGGATATTTTTGGTTTAGAATTTAGAAAAACTCAAAGCTATAAAGTTGTAGAGAATTCGATTTTAGGCAGAATGGACATAAAATTCGTAATTTTCTGATAACCGGGCAATTTTCTATGAATTGTTGAAGTTTCGGAAAATAAAATGATTTTTATTAAATTTATGGGTGGGACCCACTTTGGATGGTGTCAATAACATGTGGGTCAAATTTGAAATTTTCGAAATTGAGGGTGGAAATTTTCAAAGCATGTATAGTAGAATTTGAAAAGAAAATATTATATTTTATTATTTTAGTCTCCTATAAGCGTTCTAGCATTTTCCTATAAATAGGCGCTTAGGTTAGAATTGAAAATCACACCGAAACAAGTTTTCTTTCTCTATATATTGTCGTGTAATCGTATTTTAGTGAGTATTTTGATACTTTGAGAGTTGTTATTCCGTACATGTTTTTACGCTTACTTTATATCCCAAATTCAAATTGAAGTACGGTTATTTTGAGGTAAGGATGTTATTTTCTTCTTAAATGATATTATTTTCTTCAATATCATTATCTTAAATATTGGTGAACATTTTATCAAATTTGGAATTTTTTGTGTGTCGGGTTACTATTCACGTATCGACCTTATTCACGAATCACTGACACTATTCAATTAGAAAAATAAAATTTTCTTCTTTTTGTCCAAGATGTCTATTATGGTTACTATCTTTGATTGTATCCATGTTTTAATCTTTATTTTTGAATTCTGTTTCAAAATTGGTATTTATGAAGTATTATTGATCTTGGATAAATTGTTATACGAATCCCTACTATTTGTCCTTTTGTCTCACTGAATTCGTTTTCTTTAAAATATTTTTCATCATCCTCAGTCCTAAATGATGATATTACTTAATATCTTTGGCCTGTAGTGCAAAGATGAATGATTAACTGATGAATATATTTGGCCCATAGTGCAAAGATGAACAGGTGTTGAGATGAACATGACCAACTGGTGATACAAATGAATATCTTTGGCACTGAGTGCAAAGATGTATATTGATTGTTATTACGAGGATAAAATATTGATGATGGACTTTTAAATCTTAGAAGATAGTAGAACTCATTCTCTACTGACTCATCTAATGGATTCTTTGTTTTACCTGCGTTTGTTGATCTAAAACTTGTTGTCTATTATATTTTATCGATTTTTCCCTGTTGAAAACTAATTATAATTTGTTGTATATTATCTTAGTCATAATATTCTTTCTTTGGGCTAGTTGAGCTCACCCTTTTCCTTTTTGTTCCATTTTTCTTCTCGGGGAGGTGAGAACATAGCAGGATCTAGTCGGGGTATGGAGTGATGGTTCTAGAAAGATGTTTTAGCAGTCCTCACTATTTCTGTAAAATAGTGTTTGAATAATTGTAATGAGGACTTATTTGAGTGTGGATATTGTCCAGAAGATAATATTTATATTTAAACTCACAGTATGTGTTGTCGTATTTTGCACGACAATTGTATTATTGAAGTTGTAGTTTGCTTTATGTACCATGTATTTGGCGACTCAGAATTGGTGTTGTATACCTATTTTGGGGGCGTCACAAAAAGGATGACAATTACTCTCTAATCTTTCTCAAAAATTTCTCAAACTCTCTCTGAAATCTCTCTGGCTCTCAATTAACTAAAATGAAAAATACGTAAGTTAAACTCAATCGAGCCTTTATCACAGAGTTGAGGGTCGATTATTCCATTAAATGGTTTAACCGCCTCTGACTCTTCCTAAGGCCTCATTTGGCTAGCAAACTAGGTTCAAAGCTCTTTATTTTAATAAAACTTTTTATCATATAGATACAATAATGTCACACTCCTTTATAAATTAAATCAATCTTATTTAATTTGTTTTAAATAAAATATAATAAATTCTCCTAAATTCACATAGTCATATAATTAAATTTCTCATTAATAAATAATGTCAAATTATTAACTCTCTAATTAATAATTAAATTAATTAAAATACCAATAGGCTTATTAAATATTTCTTTTAATACCATAAGCTCACATAATCACATACTTCGATAATAAAAATTCTCCACATTAATTTAATAAATGTAACACATATAATTAAATTAATCTACCACAATTGCATCAATTAATTATTTAATCTAATAATAAAATCATCGAAAATATTTATTTAATCCAATAAATATTTAAAATTAATTACAAAAATCTCGTTCGTCATAGAACTTCTCCCAAGACATCTTGAGTGCATCAGTTTGAGTGCGTTTCTGATTCCCACCAATGTCTGCCTCTTTACGCAACATAAAGGTGGCAAAGGGAACCTTTTGCTCCTCGGAGCATCCCAAGACATCAAATATCTTGGTGATCTGCTTTAACCACGTCTCCGCCTTAAGTTGTTATGGCTTTTCCAAAAACTCCGGTGGTCCCAGCTCCTTGAATTGCTTAGCGGTGACCAACCGTGGGTTGCCATTATTTCCTCCTGCATTATGAACAGGAGCCGCCTTCGCCTGATGTTGCATGAATTCTAAAAAGCTCCTAAACGTACAGTCGTTCGTCAATTGATCAGTGTTATTGTTTACAAGAGGATTATCGCCATCCTATTGCACATTGTCCTGATTATTGATCTGTGGAGACTCAACGGTTTGCTGTGCTCCATTGCTTATCTCAACATTTTCAGATGCCATTTTCAATACTGCCACAAAATAAGGGTTAATTAACATACCACATATTATCACTATACTCTGACCAACCAATTAAATACCAAATAAACTTAGGTAGGTCATACTAGCGAAGGAATTCCCCGTCTCTCCCCTCCTAGTTCTTGTCTCACATCTCAGCCAGGGATCATATCCCTCAACTTTGATACCAACTATGACGCCCCCAAAATTGGTATACATCACCTATTCTGAGTCGCCAAATACATGGTACAAAATTCAAATACAACTTAATTATACAACGATTAAGTAAAAATACGACTAAACATATCTTGTGAGTTTTAATACAAATATTATCATCTAGACAATATACAAACTCAATGGGGTCCTCATTACATTTATTATCACACTATTTCATAGAATAGTGAGGACTACTAATGCTATTATCCGGACCATCACTCGTTCCTGACTAGTCCCTCGCTACGCTCTCATTTCTGAAGAGAACAATGAAAGCAAAAGGGTGAGCTCAACTAGCCCGATTAGAAATATTATGACTAAGATAATGCAGAATAAATTATCATTAGCCTTCAATAGTGTTAAACTGATAAAATATAACAAACATCAAGTTTAACTGCAGCGGAACAGGCAATCCATTAGAAGAGTCAAGTAGAGAATAAAATCTACTATCTTGTATGATTTAAAACTGTTTTTCATGACTTTTATCGCTGAGACTCAGCTTAATAAATAATCCACATCATCCCTGAACTACGGCCAAGGATATTCATTAGTATAACAACCACAAATTATCCATGCACCACAGCCAGGATATTCGTGTATTCATTAATGGTCATGATCATGCCAATAACTGTCTATCAATGCACTACGGGTCAATGAGGACTTTTTCCACATCATTTGTAACATTGCGGTCATGATTACACCGAATAATCCCTAGTTATAATCATACCAAGTCCATCTATGCACTACAGGCCACAGATGACTTTCAACATAATATAAACATGAGGATGATGACAATGATATAAGAATTCAATAAAACAAGTTCAAGAATTAATTTATCCAGGAACTAATAATGTCCAAATTGTCAACATGATACTTCTTTGTAGAGTAACACTCAAGAATGCTCAGAAGAATATTTCCAAGAAAAGATACTGGATGAAGTGCAAATATCAAGGATATTCTACTAATTTTATGGAGTATAGAAGTCAAAACTTTAACCAACTGAGTATAATAAAGAATGGAATAACAGAAGAAATCATCAGACATGCGATAGACCGCACAGACAGGTTATTCCAATAGAATAATAAATAACGAAACCAGGTTATGCATAAAGCACAGACAGGATGTTTCAACAGAATGATAAAGAATGGAACCAGGTCATGCGTAAACGCACAGACATGATATTCCAACAGAATATAAAATAATGGAACCAAGTCATGCGTAAAGCACAGGCAGGATGTTCTAACGGAATAATAAATAACGGAACCAGGTCATGCGTAAAGCACAGACAGGATATTCCAACAGAATGATAAAAGAATTTCACCATGTATGCGATACTTCGCATAGACAGGTTATTCCAACATAAATATAAAGAATGGAATAACAAAAGAATTTTACCAAGTATAGGGTATCCCGCGTATACAGGTTATTCCAACAGAATAATTAGGAATGGAATAACAGAAGTCCTCGTCACGAATAAGAAAGAAAGAATACCCCTTACGAGTACAACAAATAATATCCCTTACCGTAAAAGAATAGTATTCCAACCGGGTAGAAGCGAGGATATTCTTGAAAAAAACTTACACTACACTCAAAGCTTCTTAAAACTCTAAAGAAATACGCTCAAGATTATAGAAGAAGAACTCTCTCTATAGTTTCTCTCTCTAGAGTTTCATTGAATTCGTAAGAAATAATGAAGGAATGAGCTTCTATTTATAGAAGAATGGACTGCATAGTAACTAATTCATGAACGGTCCAAATTGATTTACTTTTAATCGGACGGTCCATATTTAAAGCAAAATCTTTTAAATGAAATATAATATATTCTATTTATAATCTAATAAAATGAATAACTTTATAAAAGTATTCTGTTTTATATAAAAAGATTTTACTATGCAAAACACTATGCAGACACTATGCAACACTATGCATTATAAAATATAATATATTCTATTTATAGTCTAATAAAATAATTAACTTTATAAAAATATTCTGTTTTATATAAAAAGTTTTTCTGTTTTATTACATTAATAATACTTGTACCGCCCCCAAAATTAGGTATACATCACCCATCTTGAGTCGCCAGATACATGGTACATAATTCAAATACAACTTAATAATACAACTGTCGTGTACAATACGACAAAACATAAACTGTGAGTTTGAATACAAATATTGTCTAGTCTCACATCTTAGCCAGGGATCCTATCCCTAAGCTTGATACCAACTGTGACGCCCCCAAAATTAGGTATACATCACCCATCTTGAGTCACCAGATACATGGTACAGAATTCAAATTCAACTTAATAATACAACTGTCGTGTACAATACGAAAAAACATAAACTGTGAGTTTGAATACAAATATTGTCTACTAGAGAGTACACAAACTCAAAAGGAGTCCTTATTACAATTATTATCACACTATTTCATAGAATAATGAGGACTACTAATGCACCATCTAGGACCATCACTCCGTTCCCAGGCTGCTCCAAATTATATTCTCATTTCACGAAGAGAACAAATGAAAGAAAGAAAGGGTGAGCTCAACTAGCCCAAGAAGAAATATTATGACTAAGATAATGCGTAATAAATTATCATTAGCCTTAGACAATGTTAAACTGATACAATAAAACAAACATCAAGTTTAGCTGCAGTGGAATAAGCAATCCATTAAAAGAGTCAAGTAGAGAATAAAATCTACTATCTTTTATGATTTAAAAGGTTTTTCATCACTATTATCGCTGGGACTCAGCTTAACAAATAATCCACATCATCGAATCAACCTTGCACTACGGCCAAGGATATTCTTTAGTATCACGACCACAATTATCCACGCACAACGGGCCAAGAATATTTGTGTATTCATTAATGGTCATGATCATGTCAACAACTGTCCATCAATACACTACGGGCCAATGAGGACTTTTACCACATCATTTGTAACATTACGGTCATGATTACACCGAATAATCCCTGGTCATAATCATACCAAGTCCATCTATGCACTACATGCCACAAATGAATTTCAAAAAATATAAATATGAGGATGATGACAATAATATAAGAATTCAATAAAACAAGTTCAAGAATTAATTTGTCCAAGAACCAATAACGTCCAAATTGTCAACATGATCTTTGCTTTGTAGAGTAAAATTCAAGAATGCTCGTAAGAATATTTCCATAAAAGATCTTTGGATGAAGCGCAATTATCAAGGATATTCCACTAATTTCATGGAGTATAGAAGTCAAAACTTTAACCAACCGAGTGTAATAAAGATTGGAATAACAAAAGAAATCACCATGCATGCGGTACTTGCCAGCATAGACGAGTTATTCCAACGAGAATACTAAATAACGGAACGGTCGGCGTAAATTAAATTGCAAGCGGGATATTCCAACGAGAATAATAAAGAATGGAATAACAACAAAATCACCATGCATGCGGTATTGCGATGACAAAAGTTATTCAACGAGAATACTAATAAGACGATGTAATCAAGTCCTACGTAAAACACATGCATACGGGATATTCCAATGAATAATAATGATTTTAATCGAGTCCGACGTAAAATGCATGCATGTGGATATTCCAATAGAATAATAAAGACGAAATCGAATCCCAAGAAAACGCATTTGCGGGATATTCCAACAGAATAGTAAAGACGGAATAATAGAAGAATGTCACCAAGTATAGGGAAGTCCGCGTATACAGGTTATTCCAACAGAATAATAAATAATGAAATAACATAAGTTCTCTTCATGAATACAAAAGAATAACACCCCTTACGAGTACAACAAATAATATTCCCTACCTTAAGAAGAAGAGTACTGGATATATAAGTAGTGAAGTAGCATAATACTTTCTTCTTTTTCTCTATAGTTTATCTCTCTAGAGTTTTAGTGAATTCGTAAGAAAATAATGAAGGAATGAGCTTCTATTTATAGAAAAATGGACTGCATAATAACTAACTCATGAACGGTCCAGATTGATTTACTTTAATCTGACGGTTAATATTTAAAGCAAAATCTTTTAAATAAAATATAATATATATTCTATTTATAATCTAATAAAACGAATAACTTTATAAAAGATTTTACTACGCAAATACTATGCAGGCACTATGCAAACACTATGCATAATAAAATATAATATATTCTAATTATTGTCTAATAAAATAGATAACTTTATAAAAGTATTACATTTTTATATAAAAGATTTTACTATGCAAAACACTATGCGACACCTTATGCAACACTATGCATAATAGAATATAATATATTCTATTTATAGAATAACTTTATAAAAGTATTTTGTTTTATATAAAAAGATTTTCTCGTATTATTACATTAATAATACCAACAAAAGCTGAGTGACTTATCACGTAAGCATCAATAATTAATCTGGTATCTACTATGCAACCACGCCAGATTCATCGTACTTTTAACACCGGGTGTTTCAACAGTTAACGGTAAAACTTCCGTCGTTATTTTCATAAAGTATTTTTGTCATTTTCTCAATCCGACGATAATTTTGTTTTGGGGTCCACCAATGATTGTGCCGTTGTACGAATATTCCATGTTAAAACGAATATTCCCCGACCAATCAAATATTATATAACAACTTGCGTACTTTGCAAAATTTATAAATATTACCCACAACTATAACATTATATCAATTTCACTCCATAATATTCAAAAATAATATTTATAGAAAATTCATCTTTATTCAAAAAGTTGGGGTTTTACAATACTAATAAAACAAAACTGAGTGACTGTAACGAGTCGAAATTATTGGACCATTTGAAGTATTACGTAGAATCGGAGAAGTCGTGTACGAGGTAGCCTTACCTCCAACACTCAAAAATGTCCACAACGTCTTCCATGTGTCTGTGTTACGACCCTACAAGGCCGATTACAAGCATGTAATTGAATACGAACCCCTGCATTTTGAGAAAGACTTATCTTACGAAGAAATCCCTGTCCAAATTGTCGGTGAAAAGAACAAGTTCTCGAAATAAAGTTATACCTTCAGTTAAGGTAATTTGGAGGAACCACAACGCTGAAGAAGCTATGTGGGAACTCGAAGAGAATATGATGAATAATTACCCTCATTTATTTATTTAATTATTTGTAAGCGATTCTGGGGACAAAATCTTTGTAAGGGGGGAGAATGTAACAATCGAAATTATTGAGTCGTGATTCTGGGGACAGAATCCTTTTAAGGGGGGAAAGATGTAACAAACGAGAATTTTGTAATTTAATTTTAATATTTATTGAATTGAATAAATATTTTTCGATGATTTAATTATTGGATTAAATAATTATTTGATGCAATTGTGGTAGATTAATTTAATTATGTGTTACATTTATTAAATTCATGTAGATAATATTTATTATTCAAGTATGTATTTATGTGAGCTTATTGAATTAAATGAAATGTTTAATTAAGCATGATGTTATTTTAATTAATTTAATTATTAATTAGAGAGTTAATAATTTGACATTAATTATTAATGAGAAATTTAATTATGTGACTATGTGAAATTATGAGAAATTATTATATTTTATTTAAAATAAATTAAATAAGATATTGATTTATTTTATGAAGGAGTGTGACATTAATTAAACCATATGATAAAGCTTTATTAAATTAAATAGTTTTGAAATCTATTAAGCCTAGCCAAACATGGCCTTAATGGGAGTTACTAGCAGTTGTCCATGACTGGGTTAAATGACCACTTAGTGCGTCAGTTCCTTTAATATATCAGACGTCTTCTTTTCTTTTCTTCATTATTGCTAAGTCTAGAGAGCTTTCACAGAGAGAGATACAAAATATTAGTTGAGAAGTCAAAGAGAAATTGATATTCATCTCTTATTAAAATCCACACTACGCTTTGGGTAATCTCCTCCTTCCCAATTTCTACTTTATATATTTTAGTTTTCATGAAAATGGCTTTTAAAGTTTTTGGTTTAACCTCTATAATTGGGTTAGGAGTAACGATTATGGGTTGTATGTGTGTTATGACATATCAAATCGTGTTTAATTATATATATTATGTAAACCATATCATCAAATTCATGAAAACATGTCGTATATGATTTCTACAAAATTACAGAGTATGGGTTTTGGCCTTATGGCCTTATACGTGATATTTTATGTATTGATCGTATATTATCCCTAAATTTTACACTTGTATGTTATTATGCATGTTGATACGAAAAGACCAAAGTTTAAATGAACGGTTTGGTGTTATAACGAATTCGTAGTGATAATTTTCATGTTTTATTTTCAAAACCTCCAAGAACATCAAAGTCAGTGAAATTCACATGCTTTAAATCTGTTATTAAGTGTTTAAATTGGTTAATGTCAGTATATAAATGTTGGGTTATGATTATACATGAATTATATCATGTGGGTATGATTAAATTCGAGTAGTAATAATTTTATTGAGTTCTTGGCCATATTCTCGCAATTTTCATAATTGCAGAATCGAATCGAGCCTCATGTGATGCAAGTTTACTCGTGCCTTGAGACTCAGACATGTGAAGACCACCACCATACTACAAATTAAAAGACCATACCAATATACATCAACATAGCAATATTCCACTCTCCAGAATTTTCAGAATGAGATTTTTTTAAAATGCTTAAGTCTAACAATGTGTTAGTAAATTAATTTAATGAACATGTAAACATGTTAGAAGTATAATGTGAAGATAAAATAGATTTTTATCATGTAAATAACATAATTGTATGTGGGTTAAATTATTGAATACATAATTAATTCATTATTCATGAGGTGATATTATATGTTAATAACTGTGATAATTTGACTAGGTATAGTCATAACCAAAGTTTAGACAAAAGAATGATCATTGATGATTAGTTAAGTTATAATTAACAGGTATTGTGAATGTGAATGGTATGTAGGATTAAATTCAAAGAACGTGCTTAGTTAAAGTGTAATCTGCGCACGAGGCAAGTTTCCTAACCCTACTTGTCATTATTGTTCAAGTTTATTATTTACTTCGAGTAAACTATCATTGCTATTATTCAAGTTCAAATGTTATATTAAAGATTGATTATCTTTTCAAAGCATGATCAGGTTATACAATAATTGTCTTATTGTATACTTCTGAGATTATTATTCAGATTGAATATCATTACTGTTGAACCTTGATAGACTAGTGAACCTTATTGCTTCAACTAGTCCATAGTTGATGAACGTTATAAATTTTAGAACCCTTGATGAATTATCCAAACCAAACTTCCTTTGGTGTGGACTCGAATGTCAAACTGAGATGAACTACCCTGTAAAGGGATTTACTTATACATTAGCGTTAAGATATTGTGCACAGTATAGTACTAAGGGTTGATCCCCCTAAGTACGAGTAGAAAGGTCCATAGTCTTATGACTGTTAAAGGTTTCAAGTATAACCCTTGATAACCTAGGACATAGTTCAAGGTCTTATGACCCTCAGAATTCTTTTGAGTCTTGTTATTCATTCTTGATTCAAAAGTTGAGCTTTTATTCAGATGTCTCTGATTCACTCGCATGTTATTATACTATTATTTCATTATTATACTTGTGGGCAATAGTGCTCACTCTTGCTTAATAATAACATTGCAGTTAAGAACGAAAGAACCGACGAACCTTCCACTAGTAAAGGCAAGGGCAAGGTTAACAAGTTATGAAGACTTGTTATTTTATTAGATGATGTATTTATGTTTGAGACTTGAGTTAATGATGTTGCTTAAGACTTATTTGTTCATGATTCCGCACAGATGTTTAAGGTTAGTTTAACCTGGGATTGTATTATTATTATTCGGATGATGTTACCCTTAAGGGAAAGATTTTTATTCTATCTATTTCATGGCTTGCATTTATTATGGGTAGATAGATAGATGATATTTGTACAGTGCACACCAAATCCCGTGGAATTGAAGTACCCGAAATTGGGGGTGTCACAAGTTGGTATCAAAGCTGTAGGTTATGAACCTTAGGTGGGGGAACAACCTTAGGTAGTAGCCTTATAGAAAGAAGATAGTGATGGAAAACTCTTATCGAGTTATAAGAAATGAATTTATGTAATTCATTGAAGATAATAAAAGACCTTATGTGTTTATGTGTTAAAGTATCGTCGATGATGATCGACTTAGTAACTAAAACTTAAAATTTTGTTGTCATGATGTCGAATGTTGGAGAAGCTAGTCAAGCTGGGGAAGAAGAACCCCGGGTACCTATAGTACCTACTGAGGAGGAACACCGTGTACCTATAGTACTGACAGAGTTGGAGCCTCGAGACATTCATTTCGTTAAGGAGCAGCTGGTACAGAGGGAGTCATCTCCATTGATCACCGTTGTTGGTCAAGAGCATGAACCTGAGACTGATCCTGAGGAGGATCCTGAGGAGGAATTTGTTGAGGATGAGGAAGAGGAAGAAGAGGAGTTACCACGGTACACCGTTGATGCTGAGATGTATGACACGTTATACGACCGTAATGTGAAGTTACGAGACGAGGTCCGAGATTTGACCGAAAGCGGCGGTTATTCAAAGATATTACTCTAGAGCAGAAGGAGAGGGAGATTTCGACTCTTCACTCTCGACTGACAAATGTAGAATGGGATTTGGTCCATGAGAAAGGTCAAACTGAAGATAAGACCGAGGAGATAGTGAAGCTAAAGAAGGAACTGAAGGAAACCTTCGAAAGGCTGAACATAGCAGAGGAAGACTGGGTAAGAGAATTACGTCGAGCTAATCGTGCAGAGGATGATAGTCGTGCAAAGAAAGAGAAGATTGGGGAAACGTACTCTACACTTAACAAGGCAATGAATGAGACCCAAGATCGAGTTTTGAGGTACCCAATCCAGTTCGAAGGACTACCATTGTACATGATGGATCGCAGGACGATGCATCGCATTCTAGAAGAAGAACGTAGTAAGGCTAATCAAGACTTCAACCGGCCAAAGGTGATATGATTTATTTAATTATGTGAAGAACTTAATTAGTTTTTAGATGTAAATTCTGACGTGTTTATGAACGAAAGAATATTTGAATGTTTTAAATCGTGTAGATTCTTTATTCTAGGATAGTTGATGTAAATAGCAGTTATGCTATCGTTTAATGTTAAAACTTTTGATTTGAATGAAAATATATCAAGTTGTTGAGATGATGTGTTAAATGAGTATGTTAAATTGTTAAGTAATGCCTAACTATTTAGAGAAATAAATAAAGTTCTAATAAGTGTTTATTTAACAGAAAAATTCCGCCAAGGAGAAGACAACAACGTCAACCAGCTCAGGAAGAGTCAACCAATAATAACAATAATGCCAACACTAATCCCGTGCAGCAGTTGGTTAACTTACTGACTGGAGCCATGAATAATCAATCGCAAGCTCCACCAAACACAACGTTTAAAGACTTCAAGGCGGTGGGACCGCTAGAGTTCAAAGGTTCCATGAACCCAATCGAGGCTCAAACGTGGGTTATGGAAATGGAGAAGGTTTTTGACATTTCTAGGGTTAGAGAAGATCAGAAGACCGCTTTTGCAACGTTTATGCTGAAGTCTGAGGCTTGCTACTGGTGGCAAGCAAACAAAGTACGAGGAGGTGAAGGTGTAATTACGTGGGAGAGATTTAAAGAAAAGTTTTTCGAAATGTATTTCCCAACTAGTTCGCAGAATCAGATGGAAGTTCAATTTCTGGAACTGAAGCAGGGAAACATGAGTGTACCTGACTACGCAGCTAAATTCAACGAGTTAGCAAGATTAGCCTCGTACTAAGTACACACGGACGAAAGAAAAGCCAGAAGATTTGAACAAGGACTAAAGCCTTGGGTGTACAGCAAGGTATCAATGTTTCAGCTAAACACATTTGCTTTGAGTCTTGAAAAGGCATCATCCTCAAAGGAGGAAGCGATCACGGTGACCAAGTACAATCAAGATCAGAAGAAAAAGAAGAGTGAAGGTGAAATTAATAACAAGGCCAGTGGAAGTGGCACAGGAGGTGGAGATTTTAATCAGAAGAAAAGGTGGAACGACAGCTCATCATCGGGGAATCAGCAAGGTAATCAGAAGAAAAGAATTGAAGCATGCCCGACTTGCGAGAAATCCCATCTGGGAGTTTGTATGAAAGGAAAAAGAGTGTGCTACAATTGTGGTCAAGAAGGCCACATAGCACCAAATTGTCCAAACCCAAAGAAGGGTGCTTGTTTTACTTGTGGTTCGAAGGACCATCTGGCAAGAGATTGTCCCAAGAAGGGATCAGGAGGGTCAGGATCAGGCAGAAATTGGGGAAATAACAGTGGAAATGCCTTAACCATCACCGGACCTACCGCAACAAACCGATCGACCGCTCGGACTTTCAACATGACGGTGCAAGATGCAGTTCAATCCCGTGATGTGGTGTCAGGTATCATTCCGATCAATAAAGTTAATGCTTACGTATTATTTGATTCGGGTGCTACTTGTTCCTTTATATCCGATGATTTTGCCAAGAATTTAGATTTGCCTAAGAATGAATTGGATTACCCCATGAACATAGAAATTGTGAATAGAGAAATAATCCACATTATGTATATAAGAACTGTAGAGTGGATATTAAGGGTAATATCATGAACGTAGATCTTATCCCTATTCGACTTGGGGAATTTGACGTTATTTTGGGAATGAACTGATTATTCAATTACGGAGCTGTAATTAATTGCCAAAAGAAGCGTATTAACCTTATGACTACGTCAAAGGTTGTGTTTTATGGTAGCAAGTCGCCTAGACAAGCGAGTTATCTGATGATGATGCAGGCCAGGAAGTTGTTAAGAGAAGGCTGTGTAGGATACTTAGCTTACATAGTCGACAGTCGAAAAGAGAATCCTAAGGTAGAAGAGATACCGATTGTGAGGGATTTCATAGATATATTTCCAGACGATTTGCCAGGACTTCCACCAGATAGAGAAGTAGATTTCGTGATCGATTTGGTGCCCGGAACTGCTTCAATATCGAAGGCACCATACCGAATGGCACCGGTAGAGATGAAAGAATAAATGGTACAACTACAAGATTTGTTAGACAAGAAGTACATTCAACCGAACGTATCGCCGTGGGGAGCGCCGGTGTTGTTCGTGAATAAGAAGGATGGATCGATGCGGCTCTGCATTGACTGCAGAGAACTGAATAAGGTCACGATTAAGAACAGATATCCATTACCGAGGATCGACGACTTGTTTGATCAATTGAAGGGAGCGAGATACTTTTCCAAGATAGACTTGAGAAGCGGTTATCATCAATTGAAGGTGAGACCAGAGGATGTACCGAAGACAGCGTTCAGAACGCGATATGGTCACTACGAATTTTTAGTAATGTCGTTTGGTCTTACGAATGCTCCTGCAGCATTTATGGGACTAATGAATGGTGTATTCAAACCGTTTTTGGACAAGTTCGTAGTGTTATTTATAGATGACATTTTGGTATATTCCAAAACCAAAGAAGAACACGAAGAACATTTGAGGTTAACATTGGAAGTATTGAGAAGGGAGAAGTTGTACGCTAAATTTTCGAAATGCGAATTCTGGATCGAGCGAGTATAATTTCTTGGTCACGTGATCGATAAAAACGGAATTTCGGTAGATCCATCCAAAGTAGAAGCCGTGATTAACTGGGATCAGCCGAGAACGCCGTCGGAAGTAAGAAGTTTTCTTGGATTGGCGGGATATTATAGAAGGTTCATACAAGACTTTTCCAAGATCGCAACTCCGTTAACGAATTTAACTCAAAAAGCTGTGAAATTTGTTTGGACGGATAAGTGTGAGGAAAGTTTTCAAGAATTGAAGAAGAGATTGAGTACGGCACCTGTGTTATCTCTTCCGGATGATACATGAAATTTTATTGTTTTTAGCGATGCGTCGTATAAAGGACTTAGTTGTGTGCTTATGCAAAATGGCAGAGTCATTGCGTATGCATCACGACAGTTGAAGGATTACGAGAAGGGTTACCCGACCCATGATTTGGAGTTAGCTGCAGTTGTTTTTGCTCTAAAAATTTGGAGGCACTATCTATATGGGGAGAAGTGTGAAATATATACGGATCACAAGATTCTGAAATATATTTTTACATAGAAGGATTTGAATATGCGCCAAAGAAGATGGTTGGAATTAATTAAGGATTACGACTGTGAGATTTTATACCATCCGGGGAAAGCAAATGTGGTTGCCGACGCCTTAAGTAGAAAGGGTCGTGATAAATTGATAATATTGACTGCTCAGGAGCAGCTAATTCAAGAAATGGAGAAACTAGAGTTGGAAGTGAAGTATCCTATGGAGATTGATGAAAAGCTATTTCAGATGCAATCTGGTACAACTCTACTAGATAAAGTAAAGGAGGCTCAACTTCAGGACGATGAATGTAAAAAGGTGACAAAGAAGATATCTGAAGGAACCGAACAGAGATTTAAGATGGATAAGGAAGGAATACTGAGATTTGAGAGTAGAATTTGGGTTCCACCAGTACAAGAGATTAAAGAAAAAAATTTGAGCGAGGCTCATAGTTCACGATATTCGATTCAACCTGGTAGTACCAAAATGTACCAAGATCTTCGACAACATTTCTGGTGGCCAAATTTAAAACGTGATGTTGCAGAATGTGTTGCCAAGTGTCTGACCTGTTAGAAAGTGAAAGTAGAACATCAGAGACCGAGTGGATTGGTACAACCGTTAGAGATCCCAGAATAGAAATGAGAACATATTACAATGGACTTCGTGGTTGGCCTTCCGATGACTCAAAAAGGCTACGATTCAGTATGGGTTATCGTTGACCGACTGACGAAATTTGCACACTTCCTTCCTATCAAAATCAGATTCAACTTAGATCAGTTGGCCAGGCTTTACGTAAAAGAGATTGTTTTGAGGCACGGAGTTCCAGTATCAATTGTTTTAGATAGGGATTCGCGCTTCACATCAAATTTTTGGAAACGTTTACAGGAATGTATGGGTACGCAATTGCGAATGAGTACAGCTTATCACCCTCAAACAGACGGACAGAGCGAACGAACAATTCAAACGTTAGAAGATATGCTAAGAGCATGTGTGATTGACTTTTAAAGGAAATTGGGATGACACCTACCGTTAGTAGAGTTTGGCTATAACAACAGTTATCACGCTAGTATAGGCATGCCGCCTTACGAAGCGTTATACGGCAGAAAGTGCAGAACTCCGCTTTACTAGGATGAAGTTGGTGAAAGACAATTGTTAGGGCCAGAATTGGTACAGCAGATGGCAGAAATAGTCAAAGTGATCCGAGCACGATTGGTAGCGGCTCAAGATCGACAGAAGAAATACGCAGATCCACATCGTAAAAATATCGAGTTTGAATCAGGTAGTAATGTTTTCTTGAAGGTCTCACCCTGGAAGGGAAAGATCAGGTTCGGAAAGAAAGGAAAATTGAGCCCAAGATTTATTGGACCATTTGAAGTATTACGTAGAATCGGAGAAGTCGTGTACGAGGTAGCCTTACCTCCAGCACTCGAAAATGTCCACAACATCTTCCATGTGTCTGTGTTACGACCCTACAAGGCCGATTACAAGCATGTAATTGAATACGAACCCCTGCATTTTGAGAAAGACTTATCTTACGAAGAAATCCCTGTCCAAATTGTCGACCGAAAAGAACAAGTTCTCAGAAATAAAGTTATACCTTACATTAAGGTAATTTGGAGGAACCACAACATTTGAAGAAGCTATGTGGGAACTCAAGAGAATATGATGAAGAATTACCCTCATTTATTTATTTAATTATTTGTAAGCGATTAAGGGGACAAAATCTTTGTAGGGGGGAGAATGTAACGGTCGAAATTATTGAGTCGTGATTAGGGACAGTAATCCTTTTAAGGGGAAAGATGTAATGAACGAGAATTTTGTAATTTAATTTTAATATTTATTGAATTAAATAAATATTTTCAATGATTTAATTATTGGATTAAATAATTATTTGATGCAATTGTGGTAGATTAATTTAATTATATGTTACATTTATTAAATTAATGTAGAGAATATTTATTATTTAAGTATGTATTTATGTGAGCTTATTGAATTAAATAAAATATTTAATTAAGCATGATGTTATTTTAATTAATTTAATTATTAATTAGAGAGTTAATAATTTGACATTAATTATTAATGAGAAATTTAATTATGTGACTATGTGAAATTATGAGAAATTATTATATTTTATTTAAAATAAATTAAATAAGATATTGATTTATTTTATGAAGGAGTGTGACATTAATTAAACCATATGATAAAGTTTTATTAAATTAAATAGTTTTGAAATCTATTAAGCCTAGCCAAACATGGCCTTAATGGGAGTTACTAGTAGTTGCCCATGACTGGGTTAACTGACCACTCAGTGCGTCAGTTCCTTTAATATATCAGACGTCTTCTTTTCTTTTCTTCATTATTGCTAAGTCTATAGAGCTTTCACAGAGAGAGATATAGAATATTAGTTGAGAAGTCAGAGAGAAATTGATATTCATCTCTTATTAAAATCTACACTACGCTTTGGGTAATCTCCTCCTTCCCAATTTCTACTTTACGTATTTTAGTTTTCATGAAAATGGCTTTTAAAGTTTTTGGTTTAACCTTTGTAATTGGGTTAGGTGTAATGATTATGGGTTGTATGTGTGTTATGACATATCAAATCGTGTTTAATTATATATATTATGTAAATCATATCATCAAATTCATGAAAACATGTTGTATATGATTTCTACAAAATTACAGAGTATGGGTTTTGGCCTTATGGCCTTATACGTGATATTTTATGTATTGATCGTATATTATCCCTAAATTTTACACTTGTATGTTGTTATGCATGTTGATACGAAAAGACCAAAGTTTAAATGAATGGATTCGGTGTTATAACGAATCCGTAGTTACAATTTTCATGTTTATTTTCAAAACCTCCAAGAACATCAAAGTCAGTGAAATTCACATGCTTTAAATCTGTTACTAAGTGTTTAAATTGGTTAATGTCATTATATAAATGTAGGGTTATGATTATACATGAATTATATCATGTGGGTATGATTAAATTCGAGTAGTAATAATTTTATTGGAGTTCCTTGGCCATGTTCTGCAATTTTCGCGAATTGCAGAATCGAAATCGAGCCTCATGCCATGTACTTGACTCGTGCCTTGAGACTCATGCGCAATAAATTGCCACCACAATAAGATGCCACCGTAATATCATGCATTAAAGACCATACCATGTCAGAGAACCCTGATGTAACGATTATAGCAAATACCACTCTCCGTAATGTTCGAAATGAGATTTTTTTAAAATGTTTAAGTCTAACAATGTGTTAGTAAATTAATTTAATGAACATGTAAACATGTTAGAAGTATAATGTGAAGATAAAATAGATGTTTATCATGTAAATAACATAATTGCATGTGGGTTGAATTATTGAATACATAATTAATTCATTATTCATGAGGTGATATTATATGTTAATAAATGTGATAATTTGACTAAGTATAGTCATAACCAAAGTTTAGACAAAAGAATGATCATTGATGATTAGTTAACTTATAATTAAGTGATATTGTGAATGTGAATGGTATGTAGGATTAAATTCAAAGAACGTGCTTAGTTAAAGTGTAATCTACGCACGAGGCATGTTTCCTAACCCTACTTGTCATTATTGTTCATGTTTATTATTTACCTCGAGTAATTATCATTACTATTATTCAAGTTCGAATTATTATATTAAAGATTGATTATCTTTTCAAAGTATGATTTTGTTATACAATAATCGTTCTATTGTATACTCCTTAAGATTATTATTCAATTTGAATATCATTATTATTGAACCTTATTAGACTAGCGAACCCTTATTGATTCGACTAGTCCATAGTTGATGAGCGTTCTAAATTTCAGAACCCTTGATGAATTATCCAAATCAAACTTCCTTTGGTGCGTACTCGAATGTCAAACTGAGATGAACAACCTTGCAAAGGGATTTACTTATGCGTTAGCGTTAAAATATTGTGCACAGTATGGTACTAAGGGTTGATCCCCCTAAGTACGAGTAGAAAGGTCCATAGTCTTATGACTGTTAAAGGTTTCAAGTATAACCCTTGATAACCTAGGACATAGTTCAAGGTCTTATGACTCTCAGAATTCTTTTGATTCTTGTTATTCATTCTTGATTCAAAAGTTGAGCTTTTATTCGGATGTCTTTGATTTACTCGCATGTTATTATCTTTGTTATTTCATTATTATACTTGTGGGCAATAGTGCTCACTCTTGCTTAATAATAACATTGCAGTTAAGAACGAAAGAACCGATGAACCTTCCACTAGTAAAGGCAAGGGCAAAGTTATCAAATGAGGAAGACTTGTTATTTTATTTGATGATGTATTTATGTTAGACTTGAATTAATGATGTTGTTTAAGACTTATTTGTTCATGATTCCGCACAGATGTTTAAGGTTAGTTTAACCTGGGATTGTATTTTATTATTCGGATGATGTAACCCTTAAGGGAAAGATTTTTATTCTATCTATTGCATGGCTTGAATTTATTATGGGTAGATAGATAGATGATATTTGTACAGTGAACACCAAATCCCGTGGAATTGAAGTACCCGAATTTGGGGGTGTCACAGTGACTTATCACGTAAGCATCAATAATCAATATCGTGTGCTACTATGCAACCACGCATATTACTGTACTTTTACTATCAAGTAGTTCAACAGTATTAACGGTAAAACTTTCGTCGTTATTTTTATAAAATATTTTTGTCGTTTTCTCAATCCGACAATAATTCCGTTGTGGGTTCCACCAATAATTGTACCGTCGTATTTATAGGAAAAAGGACTGAATAGTAACTAATTAATGAACGACCCAAATTAATTTACTTTTAAACAGACGGTCCATAATAATACTATTAAAACTTAAATCAACGGTCCATACTGATTTACTATTAAAACTTTAAACCAGCGTTCCATATTGATTTACTATTATAACTTTCCACCATCGGTCCATATTGATTTACTGTTATATCTTCAACCAACGATCCATATTGATTTACTATTATAACTTCAACCAACGGTCTGAAAAATTAGCACATCTCCTCATGAAATAATAAGTCAAACTTATAACAAACACCTCATAACAAACCCCTCTATTTATATCAAAAATTGAATAAATATTTATTGTGACGCCCCCAAAATAGGTATACAACACCCATTCTGAGTCGCCAAATACATGGTACAGAAAGCAAACTACAACTTCAATAATACAATTGTCGTGCAAAATACGACACCACATACTATGAGTTAAAATACAAATATTGTCTTCTAGACAATATCCACACTCAAATAAGTCCTCATTATAATTATTCAAACCCTATTTTACAAAAATAGTGAGGACTGCTAAAACATCTTTCTAAAACCATCACTCCATACCCCGACTAGATTCTGCTATGTTCTCACCTCCTGAGAAGAAAAATGGAACAAAAAGGAAAAGGGTGAGCTCAACTAGCCCAGTAAAGAATATTATGACTAAGATAATATACAACAAATTATCATTAGTTTTCAACAGAGAAAAATCTGATAAAATATAATTGACAACAAGTTTTAGATCAACAACTGTAGCGGAAATAACAATCCATTAGAAGAGTCAAGTAGAGAATGAGTTCTACTATCTTCTAAGATTTAAAAGTCAATCATCAATATTTTATCCCTGTAACAACAATCAATATATATCTTTAATCAAATATTCATCTTTGCACTACAGGCCAAAGATATTCATTTGTGTCACCAGGTTAGTCATGTTCATCTCAATACTGCTCATCTTTGCACTACGGGCCAAAGATATTCATCGATTAATCATTCATCTTTTTGACTACAGCAAAAGATATTCAGTAATATCATCATTTAGGACTGAGGATGATGAAAAATATTTTAAAGAAAATGAATCCCGTGATACAAAAAGACAAATAGTAGGGATTCGTATAACAATTTATCCAAGGTCAATAATACTCCCTAATAACAAATTTTGAAGCAAAATTCAAGAATAAAGATCAAAACATGGATACAATCAACAATAGTAACCATAATAGACATCTATGACAAAAAGAAGAAAATTTCATTTTTTTGGGTGAATAATCTCAGATTAAGTGAATAGTCACGATATCGTGAATAAACCCCGGACACAAAAAAGTTCCAAATTTGATAAAAACTTTCACCAATATTTCGGCATAATGATATTGAAGAAAATAATATCATTTAAGAAGAAATACCATCCCTTACCTCAAAATATCAGTACTTCTTATCAGAATATCGATATAAGGCTGAAGGAAACTTGCACTGATGAATAGAAACTCACAAAGTATCTAAATACTCACAAAATACACTCAATAATCTAGAGAGAGAAAGAGAGAAAGCTTATGTTTCTGGTGTGATTTTTAATTCTTACTTTGCCCTCTATTTATAGAAAAATGTTAGCAGACTTGACCTGTAACCTGATGGTTTTACCTGCTACTATTCCCACCCACCACATTTAAAATAAAATTCAGCACATTTCTTCACCAACCACAAGTGGGGCCCACCAATTCTAGAATTTTCCACCAAAATCATTTATAAACCTAATTTTCGAATCAGTCACCTCTTAAAATTCATAAAAAATCATACGTTCATTTTTAACGGTTCAAATTTTGTGGACATATACTTAACTTATATATGTATAACAAATTCAAAAATTACAACAATCCAACGGTCGGATTAAAAATTATTACTCCTGCAATATATCTCAAAAACCACTTATTTGATTTTTAATACCTCCAATCCGACAAAATACTGATAAAACACCTCAACATTAATTCCTTCATTTTTTAACCACAATAAATATATCCAACATTTATATCTACATAAAATAAATATTTCATTATCATATGAATGAATAATTAATTATTCACAAATAATATTATAGAATCACATTTATGACAACCGCACTGCTCCGTGAAAGAGGGGCTTTCCAATAAGAATTTCTCTCATCTTGGCGCCGCAATTAGGTGACCAAACCTCTCCTTGACAGAACTTTCTAGACATTGCCAATAATGCTATCTAATAATATTATTCAAATAATATGAATTATTGATCCGATAATGGGAAATATCATGCGAGGACAATTATTGAAACAACAATAATATAAAATATCAACGCGGCAATTATTGAATCAATAAAATAAAATATTGAGCGAAGAACTCATCGTAACAATTATTGAGTAGTGCCTTCTTACGTAAGGATCAATAATTCATCAATACTGTGCATCCACGCGTATTACTGTATTTTAACCACCGGGTATTCCAATAGTGTTAACGGTAACAACTACGTCGTTATTTATAAAAACTCAAACTTGTCATGTTCTTCATCCGACAGTTATTCTGTTATGGGGCCCACAAATGACTGCACCGTCGTACGAATATTCCCCGATAATAAGAATATTTCACGACCAAACGAATATTCCCTGACAACAATGATTATTTTATAACCACTTGCATATTTTGCAAAATTTGCACATTTCACCCATAACCAGATAATTATATCAAATTAATACCTTATTATTCACACTAATAATTAGAGAAAATTCGATTTTATTTATAATAAGTTGGGGTCTTACAACCTTCCCTCCTTATGAAATTTTGTCCTCGAAATTGACATACGTACCTGGTGTTTCGAAATGGTGAGGATACCTCGCTTTCATTTCTGATTCCAACTCCCAGGTTATTTCTTCAATAGCATGGTTTCTCCACAAAACCTTAACTTGTGGTATAAACTTGGTGCGTAGGACATGCTCTTTCCTATCCAAGATCTTAACAGATACTTCTTCAGTCGTTAAATCTTCTTCTACTATCTCGTCCCGGTTCTAACACAATAATATGGTTCGGGTCTTTCACATATTTACGAAGCATGGATATGTGAAAAACGTTATGAACACGAGACATACTTGTAGGTAATGCGAGTCTATAGGCCACATTTCCTATTCAGTCAAGAATCTCAAATGGACCAACAAATCGTGGATTGAGCTTTCATCTCTTTCCAAATCTTGTAACTCCCTTCCATGGAGCAACACGTAACAATACATGATCTCCAGTATTAAACTCCACGTCCTTTCTATGAAGATCAGCATAACTCTTTTGTCGATCTTGTGAGGTTTGAATACGTTGTCGAATCATTTGGATCTTTTCTGTAGTCATGCGTACTAATTCTGGTCCCAACAACGTTGCTTCTCCCACCTCGTCCCAGCATACTGGAGAATGACACTTTCGTCTATACAACGCTTCGAATGGAGCCATGCCTATTATGAGGGCCCCGAATCTGTGGTCCCGAATCACCGCGAATCCGATTCGATCATTCTAACACTAATACTATATTTGCGGAAGATATAAACATAAATTGTTTATACATTAAACTTATATACTTTTTCCCCAAGGTCGAGTAACCTTAACTTAATACACAAATCATAAACTATCTAACACATAACATCATTATCAAACTATACTATTACAAAACTAATCGCGCATATTATCTTTAAGCTGGAACTGTCTTTAACCTTTCTTTGTATCCGACGCATTCATCTTAATTTGCAATGTTTTATCATGATATAGCAAGGGTGAGCATGAAAGTTGCCCAGCAAGTTTAAATTCAACAATATAACGATATATCATGATTGAAATGATTTGAATAATTGGCTGGCTATAATTCAACAATATAATTGTGAACTAGTAGGAACAAATTTATGACTGAACAAGTATTATACATGAACAAATATATCTGAACCAACTGGTAATGAAGGTGATCAGCCTTTCATACCTGACTTATACATGCAATATGTATAGAGTACAATTCATGGCATCTAGCAATGATTAACCATAAACTTATCCGAATGAAACACTGTTAGTAGAGTTAAGTAAAAATAAACTTGCCTGAATCGTTGATTACCTCTATGCAATTTATAACGTTTTATCCAAAGACCTAATATTAGTAATATAGATCTCCAATAATAGAATAATATCATCACAATATAATACTATAAGATATATATATATATATATACATAGAATAACCTAAACACATAACCCTATCAGTCTATAACACACATAAGAATCAGTATCAAGTCAAACTATTTCAGTCTGACTTGAGTTCGTTAAAGTTCTAACATCTCGACGGTCTAATCGGACTTTTATCGAGTCTAAGTTCAATTAAACTCTGACTTAATAGTTAACAATTATCTTAGATAATTTTAAGATCAGTCAAATTATTTTTCGTAAGCTCGTAATAATTTTCAAATAATTATTACTATTTATCATGAATTTTCAATCAATAATATTGTATTTAAATGAATTAAATACCACATAATTTTTTTATCATTAATATTTATTTATTGTCAAATATTAATGAAATACATATCAAAATAGTATAATATATTTATAAGATCATTAAGTATTTTAATACTTTAAAATCATATTTATATTATTTTTAATCACTTAAATTCATTATCCGATAATTTCTTTTAATATTAAAATATTAATATTTTCATGAAAAATATCAAAAGTTATATGTTATAACTTAAAATATTTTTCTAACACTTAAATCATTTTTATATGATTTTTAAATAATTAATTCTATTTTCCCATAATTTATTTAATATAGTTATTAAATAAACTAATTATCATTAATATTGATTAATTAATGAAATTTATCACAAAATATTAAAAGTCATCAAAAATAACTTAAAATATTTTCTAATATCATAATATAATTTTCCATGATTTTTCATGAATTAAAATTATTTTAAATCATTTATTTAATATTATAATTAAATAAATTTAATACCATTTATATTCCAAAAATATTAAATATTTATGAAATATACTCAAAATAGTTAAAACTATTTTTCGGACTTTAAAATAATTTTTTAGAATTTATTATGTATTTTTAATAATTAAAAACTATTTTTTTTCTATTTTTAAATAATTTTTGAAAAATAATTAATTAGAAAGGGGCCCTATAGCGACAAAACCGTCGCTATAGGTGTTCTTGAGACCTTCATGTCAATTTACCGGTTGGGTGGTTTGACCGGGTTTATTTTGGTGTCCCTTTTGATTTCTGGGTTGGCTAAGTCATTAAACTTGTAGTATTCATGTAATACTACAATTCTATACCATCATCTAAGTCATTAAGCATCACAGTTGCAAGATCTAAAGTTGCAAAGTTGTTGTCAGAGGCCTGCTGGGATTTCTGGGTTTCCCAGATTCCCAGTCAGTTTCGAGTGACCTCTTTGTGGCTCAATTTTATACCTTTTCCGGTCATGGTTCTTGTGATATTAAGGTTCCAATCTATAGTAGGTATGTCAAGGTACATTAAACAATCACCATATCAACTTATAACATCAAACAAGTACGATCTAGGTCGATCAAACGGATGTCAGGAACTGTTCTTGACGATTTCTGGGTTTTCCAGATTTTGTCAAGAACAGTCGGTCAACGCTTGTTTGACCCTACTTATTTATGATTCTGTTAATGCAATGAGTGAAATAAAGACTTAATAATGTAGTCATAATGTCAAGCTACAACATTCAAACAACAAAATGACTAAAACAACTTAACAGAAGCAAGATCAGGGGCTTCAAAAACTTGTCAGACCACCTGGAAAATTTCTGGGTTGCCCAGATGCTTACTCTCGTGATCGGTCAACGCTATTTGACCGATCATAACATAAAATCTAGATCCGATCTGACCATAATTAAAAGTGCATATTAAAGTTAACATGGCATACTACAAATCTATAACATAAAACACAGAAAACATCAACCACACACGGATCTACAGACCCTGACATTGAACTGTCAGCCATCATTTTTCCAGATTTCCAGATTTTTCAAAACTTTAGATTCGAGCATCTAGATGTTATGGATCCATGATCCAACAACCCAGATCTCTAATTGACACCTTATAACACATATTTAACCAACAACTAACATTAAACAACATAAGATCAAAGGATTTAGAAATTTTAGGGTTCTTACCACTTTAAGCTTTGATTCATGATTTCTGACTTTTGGATCTGTTATTGGAAGACTAAGAACTGATCCTAGCTTTGATTCTCTCTCTCTCTCTCCAAATCTCGAATTTTCTAGTGAGAGAAAGTCTTGGTTATTTTGACAAGTAAAGTGAATAACTTTCTTACTTTTCTCTTTTTAATACTTGATTCAATGAATGGCTGGTGTGGCTGCTGATTGCTGGAGATATACATGCCACAAATTCAAAATAGTTGTTCACCAACTAAAGGTCTTGGCCATATCTACAAGTTACACTAAATAATGCACAAAAGGGCATTTTGGTCTTTAATAAAATAATTTTAATGGCACTTTGGTCATTAGCCAAACCCTAAGGGTTTAGGGTTTCATTAGGGTTTAGGGTTTGGAAAAATAATTCTAGAATTTCCAAATTAGGTTTTTAAAAATAAAAATTTAAATTTCTAAATTATAATTAGAATTTTCTAATTATAATAAAATTTCTTAATCATAACTTAAATCTTGCTAATTAGGATTAGTATTTCCTAATTAAAATTGTTAATTAAGCAATTAGGGTTAAAATGGTCATTAGGGTTTCTACCCACTTGGTGAAGTAGTCGATCATGGTGAAGATAAATCAGTGTCCATTACTGGCTTTAGGCTCAATGGGCCCGATAACGTCCATTCCTCACATTGAGAAGGGCCAAGGTGAACTCATATTGTGGAGTTCCCGTGGAGGGGCGTTGATAGCATTCCCATGAATTTGGCACTGATAGCATCTCCTAATGTGGTCATTGCAATCAGCTTTGAGAGATAGCCAATATTGTCCTATCCTAAGGACTTTCTTGACAAGGAGGGGGCCACTCATGTGGGGGCCAAAGACTCCACCATGGATTTCATCCATAAGCCTTTGGGCTTGATCTTTGTCTAAACATCTGAGGAGACCTAGTCCTGCATCTCTTTTGTCGATGGATCCGCCTTTTCTCAGTCGGGCTCGCTTCCGCGGGTGTAGATCCATCTCGTAGATATTCCTTGATATGCTGATACCAAGGATGCTGGATGGGAGGTAGCTCATCCGATACTTCTCCAATGTAGTTCCCATAGGTTGGGGCCTTGTGCAGGGAAATTGTGACGCTTGGCAAGTGTTCCTTATCTGATATACGAATCAAGGAGGCCAAAGTAGCTAATGCGTCTGCAAAGTCATTCCTATTACGAGGAATGTGTAGAAAGGAGATTTCTTCGAACTCCAAAACCATCATTAAAACTTTCCGATGGTAAGGCAACAAATGTAGTTCCTTGGTTTGATAGATTCAGGTGGATTGTCTGATTACCAACTCTGAATCTCCAAAGACAGTTAACCGTCTGATGCCCATTGAACGGGCAAGTTTTAGCCCCATGAGACAGCCTTCATACTCAGCCGTATTGTTGATGCTGACAAACTGCAATTTGACAACGACGGGATACTGCTCCCCCATACCAGATACTAGAATTTCTCCAGCTCCAGAACCTTCCAGATTAACAGCTCCATCAAAATACATCTTCCATGATCTGCGCGTATCGTACTGATGGTGTTGCTGAACTGTCATTACTCCTTCATTGCGGAAATATGTTTCCAAGGGTTTGAAATCCCCTGAAGGTGCAGCGGCCAGTTGATCCGCAATACCTTGACCTTTGATGGACGTTTGAGTCACATATACGATGTCAAACTGTTGTAGGATCAACTGTCATCTGGACAGCTGGCAATTTAACATGGGCTTATTGAACCCGTATTTGAGAGGATCCATGCGGGATATGAGATGGGTTGTGTGACCATGGAGGTAATGTTATAACCTCATGGAAGCCTATGCTAAAGCACGACACGTCTTTTCGATCAGAGTGTACTTGTGTTCACTGCTGCTAAACCTTCATCCTGGGTGGTACCAACACAAGAGCTTTGACTAGCTGTTCTTTAATTGTAAGGAAGGCATTCTGGCACTCATCATTCCATTTCATGGAGGAGTTCTTCCTTAATAGCTTGAAGATTTGTTCACAAGTTGCTGTAAGTTGAGAGATAATCCTGCTAATAAAGTTGATTCTTCCCAAAAATCCCCGTATTTCCTTTTCTGTCTGAGGAATGGGCATTTTCGTGATGGCCTGGATTTTGGCAGGATCCAGCTCAATCCCTTTGTGGCTGACTAGAAATCCTAGCAACTTACCTAATTTAATGCCAAAGGCGCACTTAGCTGGATTCAACTTCAAGTTGTATTTACGCAACCTATTGAACAACTTTCTGAGATGGTCTAGATGGTCATCCTCCTTCTGGGACTTGACAATGATGTCATCCACGTAGATCTCGATCCCTTTGTACATTAAGTCGTGGAAAAGAGCAATCATAGCTCGTTGATAGGTGGCTCCGGCATTGATGAGGCCGAATGACAATCGTCTATAGCAAAAGGTTCCCCAAGGCGTGATGAAAGCAGTTTTCTCACGATCTTTCTCAGCAACCATGATCTGATGGTACCCCGCAAAGCAATCAGCAAAGGAGTACATGTCGTATTGCGAAGTATTGTCAATGAGAATGTGGATAAATGGCACGGGAAAGCTATCTTTTAAGAAAGCTTTGTTCAAGTCCCGGTAATCCACACAAACTCGTACCTTCCCTCCGGGTTTAGGCACGGGCACAATGTTGGATATCCACTCAGGATATGTAGACACCATGATGATACCAACTTGAAATTGTTTCACAATTTCTTCTTTTACCTTTAAACTCCATTCAAGTTTCAATCGCCTGAGCTTTTGCTTGACTGGCTTAAATCCCTCTTTTATAAGAAGGCAATAAAGGACAATGTCAGTGGACAAACTGACCATGTCTTCCTGAGACCATGCAAACACATCCTGGAATTGGGTTAATATCGTAACCATGTCATTCCTTTGGTTTGGGGTAAGGTCTGAACCAATCTGGATTAACTTAGGGCTTTCTAAGGTTCCGAGATTGAAATAAATGGTTTGATCAAGGTTGGGTTTAGGTTTGTTTTGACCCATTCTTGAATTTCTAGAGGCACATCAATGTCGTCCTGTAATTCCATCAAGGATGAATTCATCTCTACATCAAAGGTACAATCCTTGTGGAGAAGAGGCACCGTACCAGCAAGTATAGGCACATCTAAATTCAAAGTCCTGAAACAAAATATTCTTTCACTTAGTATATATGAAATGTGTTGATCATACACAGTGTTAGCATATACTGGAAAAATAAATTGCTAATACTGTACAGAAAAGTAAGCAGTTATCATATCTATAGGGCAGAAAGAGTTCTGTCCGTTTTACCCTTGTCGACCAATGCAAGGAATGATGTTCCAATTGGCAAGGGCAAATTTCAGGTGGACCGCAGTGATGGAGGGATTATCATCATCCTCCCTGTCCCGAATGATAGCCATTACGTCTGGGCAATCATCATCTGGGGTGTATCTGTTGGTATGTTCATCATGAACGATGATGCGTATGCCTGACATCATTCGGATGACGTCTTGCTTGACTCTTTGTTTCTCTTTTTCCATAGTGGGGTTTGAAACAAAGACTCTTTTCTCCTTTACCGGTATCGACTTGGGAAATAACATAGCCAGGACACTGGTTGGCACCTTTACAGGAGGTTGTGCAGACTCAGAGCTTAAAGGCGAAGATGAACGCCACATGGTTGAAGTTAAAGGAATTTGCTGATGCTTATGAGGATTCCTGTGACTAGATTTGGCAGAATAGCCTAGTCCAGCTGTTCCATTCTGCTTGGTTAATCGAATTGGGTACTTGATACCCAGGCAATCTTTACCCAACCCTTGTCCCAGTTTATGACCCAACGACATCATTTCTTGAGTAGCCGACATTACCTCGGTAGAAATCTTGGGTTCGAGTAATGGCATTCCAATAGCATGGTATTGGGTATTGCTTACTTCCAAGGAATGAAAACTGACTGGTTCAACATCTGCATCAGCGTTGATGAGTGGCACATCCCCGTGTTGAGGACATTCTTGTTCAGCGTTAACCGTGACCAGGCTATTGTTGATAATGTATTTTAATTGTTGGTGAAGAGTGGAGGGGACTGCCCCATCTATATGAATCCATGGTCGTCCCAAGAGCAGGTTGTATCCTGAATCTATCTTGAGTACGTGGAAGGATACGCAGAAGGTGTGAGGACCAATTTTGATTGGCAGCTCAATTACCCCGACCGAGTTACGGCGGGCTCCATCAAAAGCTTTGATGATAGTATGGCTACTCCGAATTCAGTTGAGATTGATATTCATCTTCACCAAGGTAGTGTATGGACAGAAATTTAGAGATGAACCTCCATCTATCAAGAATCCAGCTAGCATGTAAGGACAAGACCGCAATGTGCAACGGCTTGCAATGACCGGTCCTTTCGGGCGGTACGTCATCATCAGTGAAGGATATCACATTGTTGTTGAAAATGTGATCAACCAGATGTTAAAATTTTTTCGTATCAACTGATGTCGGTAAATAGGCTTCTTCTAAAACCTTCAACAAGACCTTCCGATGATTCTCAGAAGTTAGGACCAGGTCCAAAATTAATATTTGTTGTGGAGCTTCTTTTAAGCTTAAAACCACCGTGGCTTCGTTATCACCCATAGTCCGGAGGAATTTTTCAATCTTCTCCATGGGTATTTTTGTAAGACCCCAACTTTTTGAATAAAGATGAATTTTCTATAAATATCATTTTTGAATATTATGGAGTAAATTTGATATAATGTTATAGTTGTGGGTAATATTTATAAATTTTACAAAGTATGCAAGTTTTATATAATATTCGATTGGTCGGGGAATATTCATTTTAACAGGGAATATTCGTACAATGGCACAATCATTGGTGGACCCCACAACGAAATTATTGTTAGATTGAGAAAACGACAAAAATATTTTATTGAAAATAACGGCGGAAGTTTTACCATTAATACTGTTGAACTACTCGGTAGTAAAAGTATAATGTCTGGCGTGGTTGCATAGTAGCACTGCAGTATTGATTATTGATGCTTATGTGATAAGTCACTCAGTTTTGTTTTATTGGTATTATTAATTTAATAAAATAGAAAAGCTTTTTATATAAAATAGAATACTTTTATAAAGTTATTCATTTTATTAGGCTAATAGTAAAATCTTTTTATATAAAACAGAATACTTTTATAAAGTTATCTGTTTTATTAGACAGTAATTAGAATATATTATATTTTATTATACATAGTGTTTACATAGTGTCTACATAGTATTTGCATAGTAAAATCTTTTATAAAGTTATTCGTTTTATTAGATTATAAATAGAATATATTATATTTTATTTAAAAGATTTTACTTTAAATATGGACCGTCAGATTAGAGTAAATCAATCTGGACCGTTCATGAGTTAGTTACTATGCAGTCCATTTTTTATAAATAGAAGCTCATTCCTTAATTATTTGTTACGAATTCACTGAAGCTCTAGAGAGATAAACGATAGAGAGAAAGAAGAAAATTATTCTGCTACTTTACTACTTATATATCTAATACTCTTCTTCTTAAGGTAGGGGGTATTATTTCTTTTGTATTCATGAAGAGAACTTCATTATTCCATTCTTTATTATTACATTGGAATAACTTTGTATACGCTTGGACTTCCCTATACTTGGTGAAATTCTCCTGTTATTCTATTCTTTATTATTCATTTAGAATATATATCTTGTCTGCATGCGTTTTACATGGGACTGGTTCCGTCTTTACTATTACATTGGAACATCACAGCCGATGCAATATTTACTTTGACACGGTTCCGTTATTATTATTTTGTTGGAATAACCTTTCTATGCGAAGTACCGCATGCATGGCGATTTCAGTTGTTATTCTATTCTTTATTATTCTGTTGGAACATCCTCATTGGTCTGTAATTTCGCTTTGACTTCGTTCCGTTATTATTATTCTGTTGGAATAACCTATTTATGCGAAGTACCGCATGCATGGTGATTTCTTTTGTTATTTCATTCTTTATTATACTCAGTTGGTTAAAGTTTTAACTTCTATACTCCATGAAATTAGTGGAATATCCTTGATATTTGCGCTTCATCAAGTATCTTTTCATGAAAATATTCTTCTGAGCATTCTTGAATTTTACTCTACAAAGAAGTATCGTGTTGACAATTTGGACATTATTAGTTCCTGAATAACTTAATTCTTGAACTTGTTTTATTGAATTCTTATACCGTTGTCATCATCCTCATGTTTATTTTTTTTAAAGTCATCTGTGGCCTGTAGTGCATAGATGGACTTGGTATGATTATGACCAGAGATTATTCGGTGTAATCATGACCGTAATGTTACAAATGATGTGGTAAAAGTCCTCATTGGCCCGTAGTGCATTGATGGACAGTTGTTGGCATGATCATGACCATTAATGAATAAACAAATATTCTTGGTCTGTAGTGCATGGATAGTTGTGGTCGTGATACTAAAGAATATCATTGGCCGTAGTGCAGGGGTGATTCGATGATGTGGATTATTTATTAAGTTGAGTCCCAACGATAAAAGTGATGAAAAACCTTTTAAATCACGGAAGATAGTAGATTTTATTCTCTACTTGACTCTTTTAATGGATTGCTTATTCCGCTGCAGTTAAACTTGATGTTTGTTATATTGAATCAGTTTAACACTGTTTAAGGCTAATGGTAATTTATTCTGCATTATCTTAGTCATAATATTTCTTACTGGGCTAGTTGAGCTCACCCTTTCTTTTACTGTTCTCTTTAGGAAATGAGAATATAGCTGGGACGAGTCGGGGAACGGAGTGATGGACCAGATGATAGTACTAGTAGTCCTCACTATTCTGTTAAATTCTGTGACAATAAATGTAATGAGGACCCCATTGAGTTTGTATATTGTCTAGATGATAATATTTGTATTAAAACTCACAAGAAATGTTTAGTAAGTATTTTACACGATTTGTTGTATAATTAAGTTGTATTTGAATTTTGTACCATGTATTTGGCGACTCAAGATGGGTGATGTATACCTATTTTGGGGGCGTCACAGTTTTGGTATCAAAGCTTGGGGATATGATCCTTGCTAAGATGTGAGAATAGAACTAGGAGGGAGACGCAGAATTCCTTCGCTAGTATGACCTACCTAAGTTTTTTTTTTTTTTTTATTTAATTGGTCGGTTAATATAGGGATAATATGTTACATGTCAATTAACTTTTGTTTTGTGGCGATGTCTGAAAATGACATCCGAGAATGTTGAGAATAGCAATGGAGCACAAAGCGTAGCTTATTCACCACATATCAATAATCAGGATAATGTGCATCAGGAAGGCGACAATCCTCATGCAAACAACAACACTGACCAAATGATGAATGATGGAATGTTCAGAGGCTTTATGCAATTCATGCAACAGCCGGCGAGAGCGGCTCCTATCCAAAATGTAGATGGAAATACTGGAAACTCTCGGACGGTCACCGCTAAACAGTTCAAGGAGCTGGGACCACCGGAGTTTATTGGAGAGCCAAAACCACTTAATGTCGAAGCATGGATAAATCAGATCAACAAGATATTTGATGTCTTGGGATGCTTCGAGGAGCAAAAGGTTCCCTTTGCCGCCTTTATGTTGCTAAGAGAGGCAGATTACTGGTGGGAATCGGTAAAGTGTACTCAACATGCCACACTAAAAATGTCTTGGGAGAAGTTCCAAGAACTATTCAACGACAAGTACTTTCCCGAAAGTATTCGTCACATGAAGGAGGTGGAGTTCATCAAGTTGGAGTAGAATAACATGACCGTGTCGCAGTACGAAGCCAATTTTGCCGAGTTGTCCCGGTTTGCGTCCCACTTGGTGGATAATGAAGAGAGAATGACGCGTATGTTTTTAAGTGGTTGAAGCCGGAGATACGTCAACATCTTATTTCTCATAATCTGTGTTTGTATTCAGATGTTGTAAATAGAGCTCAGTTAGTGGAGCACGATAATGAGTCAACGCAACCAAAAGAGAGCAGCCGACAAAATGATAATACCAGTGAGAGTAGTCATCGAAGCGGTGACAACAAGCGTGGAGGGAATCAACAGGCCAGAAATGGTAACCTCTTCGGTGGTAATCAGGGCCAAAGAAATAAGAATGGATATTTTAAGAAGAGAAGATTCAATAATGATGTAAAGACGTCAGCACCAACACCCGTTGTTAAGGAAGGAGAACGACCACAAATCATATGCTTCAAATGCGGAGGGGAGGGACACATCAGTCTAAACTGCACGATGTCATCCAAAGCATGTTATAATTGTGGAAGAGAAGGTCACCTAGCCCGATTTTTTCATTCACCGAAGAAAAGTTCAGCTAGGATGGAGGCACCAAAGGCCGTCCCAGAAAAGTCAAAGCTGGTAGTGCAAGGGAGAGCGTTTGTTGTGACCTCCCAGAAAGAAAGGAGCCCGAATGAGATCATCACGGGTATGCTTATCATAAACTCTAGCGAAGTTTATACTTTATTTGATACCGGTTCTACACATTCTTTTATTTCTCCTACTTGCGCTCAATGATTAAATTTAACTCCGGGAAATTAGACGTTGACTTATCTGTGGAAACTCCATTGGGAGAAACCTTCATTACATCCACTGTTTATAAGTCTTGTTTGGTTCAAATCGGTACCCTCACATTACCTGTCGATCTTATTTCATTAAAAATACTTGCATTTGACGTGATTCTTGGATTGATTGGTTAACTACTCATCATGCAATAATTGATTGTTTTCGTAAGGTTGTTAGCTTTCATATTCCTAATCAACCTATTATGCGAATTCAAGAGACAAAACCATTAAAGTCAATCACGGTCATCTCAAGCCATAAAGCTATTCGTTTATTGAAAAACGGATGTCAAGCTTTCTTAGCTCATGTCACGGATCTAAACAAAAATACATTAGTTTTGAATGATATTTCTATTGTTAATGAATTTCCTGACGTATTCCACGAAGAACTTCCCCTGCCTACCCCGGCGTGTGAAATTAAATTTTGTATCGACCTTGAACCTGGTACAAAACCTATTTCCAAAGCCCCATATCGAATGGCTCCTATTGAACTTCAGAAGAGTTAAAGACCCAACTGCAGGAATTGTTAGACATTGGCTTTATTCATCCTAGTATTTCTCCTTGGGGTGCTCCTGTTCTATTCGTGAAGAAGAAAGATGGGAGTATGCGACTTTGTATTGATTATTGGGAGTTGAATCATGTCACCATCAAAAATAGGTACCCATCGCCACGTATTGATGACCTGTTTGACCAGTTACAAGGAGTCAAATTTTTTTCAAAGATTGATCTTTGTTCCGGATATCACCAATTGAAGATTAGAACCGATTACATTCCAAAGACGGCTTTCAGAACTCGGTACGGGCATTATGAATTCTTAGTCATGTCCTTTGGATTGACTAATGCTCCTATTGCCTTCATGGATATGATGAACCGAGTATTCAAGGAATATTTGGATCACTTTGTGGTCGTCTTTATTGATGACATCCTTATTTATTCCAAAAGCCGTGAAGATCATGAGCAACACTTGAGGCTGACACTCCAAAAGCTTCGTGAATATAAGCTTTATGCCAAGTTGAAGAAATGCGAGTTCTGGCTTGAGGAAGTAGCATTCCTTGGGCACGTGGTATCAAGTCATGGAATATCTGTTGACCCAACAAAGATTAAAGCTATTCAAAGCTGGGAGCAACCAAAATCAGTGACCGAAGTACGTAGCTTTCTCGGTTTAGCTGGTTATTATCGGAGATTCGTGGAAGGATTTTCTCGAATCGCTACTCCATTAACTCAGTTGACTCGGAAAGATTCAAAGTTCGGTTGGAGCGAAGAATGTGAGAAGATTTTTCAAGAACTTAAGAGGAGACTCATTTCAGCACCTGTTATGACAATACCATCTGGCTCGGAGGGATTTGTCATCTACAGTGATGCTTCGGGCAAAGGGTTGGGATGTGTTCTCATGCAATATGGGAAAGTTATAGCCTATGCCTCAAGACAACTCAAAGAATATGAGAGGAATTATCCTACTCATGATCTAGAGTTGGCATCTGTTGTCTTCGCACTAAAGATTTGGACGCATTACTTTTACTACTGAGTAGTTCAAATATTTCTTCACTCAAAAGGAACTCAACATGCGACAACGACGTTGGCTTGAACTATTGAAAGATTATGATCATACCATCCAATACCATCCTGGAAAAGCGAACGTGGTAGCTGACGCATTGAGTAGAAGATCATATGCAAGTGCGAATGCGATATTGTCAATGCAAAGGCCCATTTTGTGTGACTTGCAAAGGATGGAGATAGAGTTAAAGACTCCAGGGACCCATGTGATGATGACGAATATACGAGTATAACCGACTTTAATTGATAAAGTTAAAGTCGCTTAAGCTCACGCACTGGAGCCGATGCGTATGAGGAAGAAAGTGCAAGAAGGTGCTATCTTAGGAAGCAAGAATCCATGAAGAAGGAATACTTCGAGTCAACTCCAGACTTTGTGTTCCTAACGACCCTGATTTAAAGTATAAAATCATGATGGAGGCGCAAAACACACCGTTTTTAATCCATCCTGGGAGTACCAAAATGTATCATGATCTTCGTCATACATTTTGGTGGAGCAATATGAAGAGAGAGATAGCGCTGTTTATCTCAAGGTGTCTAACTTGTCAACAAGTTAAAGAGGAGCATCAAGTACCAAAAGGTCCATTGCAACCCCTTGAAATTCCAGAATAGAAGTGAGAGCACATTACCATGGATTTCGTTATTGGTCTTCCTAAGGTTTCTCAAGGCATAGATGCGATTTGGGTCATTGTTGATAGATTGACCAAGTCTGCTTATTTTTTACCGATACGAGAAACTTATACACTTGAACATCTTGCTCGTATGTACATAAACGAGATTGTAAGACTTCATGGTATTCCGGTATCCATAGTTTCTGATCGAGACCCAAGATTCACTTCACGATTTTGGGTTAGTTTGCAAAAAGCTATGGGCACAGACTTACGATATACCTCAGCATATCATCCTCAAACGGACGGACAGTCGGAGAGGACTATTCAAACTCTTGAAGATCTATTAAGACTCTGTGTCCTTGATTTCAAGGGAAGTTGGGACAAGTTCTTACCATTGGTGGAGTTTTCCTACAACAAAAGTTATCAATCAAGTATTGGCATGGCTCCATTCGAAGCGTTGTATGGAAGAAAGTGTCGTTCTCCAGTATGCTGGGATGAGGTGGGTGGAGCAACGTTGTTGGGACCGGAGTTGTTACGTATGACTATTGAAAAGATTCAAATGATTCGACAAAGTATAAAAACCTCACAAGAACGACAAAAGAGTTATGCTGATATTCATCGAAAGGACGTTGAATTCGATATAGGAGATCATGTGTTGTTACGTGTTGCTCCATGGAAAGGAGTTACGAGATTTGGAAAGAGAGGAAAACTCGATCCTCGATTCATCGACCCATTTTTAATCCTCGATCGAGTAGGAACTGTGGCCTATAGACTCGTTTTACCGTCAAGTATGTCTCGTGTTCATAACGTTTTTCACATATCCATGTTACGTAAATATGTAAAAGACCCGAACCACATTATTGAGTTAGAACCGGACGAAATAGCGGAAGATTTGACGTATGAAGAGGTTCGTGTTCAAATCTTGGATAAGAAGGAACATATTCTACACTCCAAGGTTATACCTCAAGTCAAAGTTTTGTGGAGAAATCACGATGTTGAGGAAATGACTTGGGAGTTAGAATCTGAAATGAAATAAAGGTATCCTTACCTCTTCGACACACCAGGTACGTACCCTAATTTCGAGGGCAAAATTTCATAAGAAGGGGAGGTAAGACCCCAACTTTTTGAATAAAGATAAATTTTCTATAAATATCATTTTTGAATATTATGGAGTAAATCTGATATAATGTTATAGTTGTGGGTAATATTTATAAATTTTGCAAAGTACGCAAGTTGTATATAATATTCGATTGGTCGGGGAATATTCGTTTTAACAGGGAATATTCATACAACGACACAATCATTGGTGGACCCCACAACGAAATTATTGTCGGATTGAGAAAATGACAAAAATATTTTATTGAAAATAACGGCGGAAGTTTTACCATTAATACTGTTGAACTACTCAAGAGTAAAAAATGTACGATGTCTACGCGTGGTTGCATAGTAGCAGATTACTTTATTGATTGATTATTGATGCTTATGTGATAAGTCACTCAGTTTTGTTTTATTGGTATTATTAATGTAAAAAAATAGAAAAGCTTTTTATATAAAACAAAATACTTTTATAAAGTTATTAGTTTTATTAGGCTAATAGTAAAATCTTTTTATATAAAACAGAAAACTTTAATAAAGTTAACTATTTTATTAGACAATAATTAGAATATATTATATTTTATTATGCAAAGTGTTTGCATAGTAAAATCTTTTATAAAGTTATTCATTTTATTTGATTATAAATAGAATATATTATATTTTATTTAAAAGATTTTGCTTTAAATATGGACCGTCAGATTAAAGTAAATCAATCTGGACCGTTCATGAGTTAGTTACTATGCATGTGACGCCCCGAATTCGGTCTACTTTCAGACCCAGACTCCGCGTATCAATAATCCACTTCCATCCAAATACACGTCATTATATAGTTAAATATAATAACATATATTCTATAATCCCAGGTTCTCGAAACCTTAAAACCTCTTTCATTACAAATAATGATAATTATATTATTCTTTACATCTTACACGAGTGACTTTCATCCGCCACAAAGGATTTATAACTGTTCATTAAACTAGTCTATAGTTTAATTCTATCATTCTATATTACAAGTCTTCACTTGCTCTGCACGCACATTCACATACTGAATGGCACTTCATCTAGATACCGATCAACTTGATCTTTACGGGATCCTTAAGTTCTTTTTAACATCGTTCAATTAAAATGTTTTTCATTTAAAGGAAGTGTGAGCATTCAATTTCCCAGCAAGTCATAACAGTTGAACAAACAACTTCAAGAGTTTAAACATTTTTCAGAACTTCAATAACCGAACAAAGGATATGAAGCAGCTTGAATAACAGGAATAGTCTCGATTCCTATCATCTTAAAACATTCATGACATACTCTTTGCACTACTTTCATTCTTCTACCTTTTTTGCCTACATATCTTGTCTGGCTAGAATCATTAGCACAGACTTAACAATAACGGTTCATGTATAAACCGAGCATTCTTGTATTGAATGTACCAATCACGTAATCAGTTCATATCATAGAAACACCGAAGTGTTCAGATTGTGGCTCAATGCGTCATATGTTCTACCACCTTGTACATACATCGCACATTCGCACCTAGACATAACTTCTCAAGTACAACATCTGAGAAGTTTAAGAAACTAGCATTCATATAGCATGAATGAAGGTAGAAAACTTGCCTTACGCACAGCTACATCTTATAGTTTACGTTGAACTGCTCATTCCAAATCCCTATATAACACATAAGGAAATAACACGTACACCAATTAGTCATATACTTGACTTACGTATTGGTTTACTTAACTTTACTTCTTACGGTTCGCGTTCTTGCAATATAAGCTTACGCGACTAACTTTCATTTCGACTTTTATGACTTCATGACATACGGAGATGTCTTACTCAAAACGCTCATCATCTTTGATGATTTGTATTCTTATATTCTTCTTATATCTTCTATAGGACTCAGCACATATCGCTTCTATGCTAGTAGTCCATATGGTACTATGAGTGGTTTCCCCACAAACAACCAACAAAACAAGTTCGCATCTCATCTACACTCGCCCATACGATTGAGTTAGATCGGTTGCCGCTTTGTATATACCTTACCTTCTCTCTTCAAGGAATTGTTTAGCCCACCTCCCATGTGTCAACTATCAAAGTTATGTTTTTACTACAAACTAACTTCTCTTAACTTATACGAACCATTCAACTATAATGTTTATTAAGTCAACTTCTTATTCCTTACGACTTTCTGGCAACTAAATGCCATACCTCAGGATTCATTTCTTATCATCTAAGTCATACAGTCTTTTGTATACTCAAAACGATCATTCAATGTCAATACTATGTGGCCATAGCGTTAAACATTTCATATTATCTTATTCATATCTTACAACGTCCAGTTCATTCAATTCGGAATGTTGTCCAAGTTAGACTTATTAACTCAGTTTCTTAACGTTATACGTTATTATCCTTAACTCTGTTTCTTCACCGTTCACGGTTAAACAACATTCTTCATTACCTTACAGTCAAACCATACACGGAGTGTGGGTTCTGCACATTTAATAATCGCGTACACTCAATCCTTATGTTGACTTAAGTGTCTAATGCTTGCATTCATTCTAACATTCTCTATCCAACTCACCCTCGGACTTTCATTAATCTCATTACCATTCTCTATTGATTTTATTGATACCATTCATATCTTACTTACTACTTTCGTCAACGTCCAAGTCATACTACCCTTGTACACTTAGAATGTTCGTCCAACGCGAATACGATTCATGAGGATCGTTTACGTATTCGACATTCACGTTGCTCATCTCTTAATTTCCTACTTAACCTTTACTCAAGGTATCAATTATTTTAATCGTTATACATCCCATGAACCCCATGTTCATTATTCATTCTTAATGTCGAAGCCATACCGTTCGTTGTATGCTAAGACCGATCGTTCATCGCAACAACATTGCGTTCACAGCGTCTATACACTTTACACTTATCTCTCATTATCACAACATAACATCGAAATGTTACTTGTTACCTTCATCACTCAACGTCTAAGGAATCACAATCATAGTAATCCCTCACGTTCGTTCATCGTGACTACGGTCCTTGGATATCGGTTCCGTAACCCGCGTTTGCATTCTTTTAGTCTCGTTTAATCTTTTCGTTCAACCTTTACTAAAGGTTTAACTTGCTTGCTTAAGCGTTATTTTAGGTGAACTTTAGGTTCATACTTCTTTCTTGTACATCCCCTAGTATCTGAGAAATAAAAATCTCATTTTTGGGCATTTCCCTTTTCTTTTGAAAGAATGCTACTGCCCCCTTCCTCTCTCTCTCTTCTTTGGGCGCCCTACTTCACCTTCTTCCTTGAGTGCAGCCATGCTGGCTAAACCCTTCGTTATCTCTCGCGCTGTGGCGCCACTCTCTAGAAGATTATGGTCGTGCTCGCATATTTGTGCCCACTTCTCCTGATTCTGTCCATTACATGCCAGTACGAGACAAAACCCTAGAAAAATTAAGTTTGAGATGCGTACTTTACGATCTCATAACTTTGTCATTTATACATCTTAACTCGGTTTCTTAACGTTATACGTTATTATCCTTAACTCGGTGTCTTCACCATTCACGGTTAAACAACATTCTTCATTACATTACGGTCAAACCATACACGGCGTGTGGGTTCTGCACATTTAATAATCGCGTACACTCAACCCTTACGTTGGCTTAAGTGTCTAATGCTTAAATTCATTCTAACATTATCTATCCAACTCACCCTCGGACTTTCATTAATCTCATTATCGTTCTCTACGGCTTTTCTTGATACCATTCATATCTTACTTACTACTTTCGTCAACGTCCAAGTCATACTACCCTTGTACACTTAGAATGTTCGTCCAACGCGAATACGATTCACGAGGATCGTTTACGTATTCGACATTCACGTTGCTCATCTCTTAATTTCCTACTTAACCTTTACTCAAGGTATCAATTATTTTCATCGTTATACATCCCATGAACCCCATGTTCATTATTCATTCTTAATGTCGAAGCCATACCGTTCGTTGTATGCTAAGACCGATCGTTCATCGCAACAACGTTCCGTTCACAGCGTCTATACACTTTACACTTATCTCTCATTATCACAACATAACATCGAAATGTTACTTGTTACCTTCATCACTCAACGTCTAAGGAATCACAATCATAGTAATCCCTCACATTCGTTCATCGTGACTACGGTCCTTGGATATCGGTTCCGTAACCCGCGTTTGCATTCTTTTAGTCTCGTTTAATCTTTTCGCTCAACCTTTACTAAAGGTTTAACTTGCTTGCTTAAGCGTTATTTTAGGTGAACTTTAGGTTCATACTTCTTTCTTGTACATCCCCAAAGATCTCGAGAAATAAAAATCTCATTTTGGGCATTTCCACTTTTGAAATGCGCGGCGTCGTGTCCCTTCTCTCTCTCTCAATTCTTTGGCGCCATACTTCCCTTCTTCCTTGAGTCCAGTGCCATGCGGCTAAACCCTTCATTATCTCTCGCAACATTGGCCACTCTCTAGAAGATTATGGTCGTGCTCATGCTACCAGGTGCCACTTCTCACGGTCTGTCCGTGTATTGCATGGCTACTGAGACAAAACTCCTAGAAAATTAAGTTTGAGATGCGTACTTTACGATCTCATAACTTCGTCATTTATACATCTTAACTCGGTTTCTTAACGTTATACGTTATTATCCTTAACTCGGTGTCTTCACCGTTCACGGTTAAACAACATTCTTCATTACATTACGGTCAAACCATACACGGCGTGTGGGTTCTGCACATTTAATAATCGCGTACACTCAACCCTTACGTTGGCTTAAGTGTCTAATGCTTAAATTCATTCTAACATTATCTATCCGACTCACCCTCGGACTTTCATTAATCTCATTATCGTTCTCTACGGCTTTTCTTGATACCATTCATATCTTACTCACTACTTTCGTCAACGTCCAAGTCATACTACCCTTGTACACTTAGAATGTTCGTCCAACGCGAATACGATTCATGAGGATCGTTTACGTATTCGACGTTCACGTTGCTCGTCTCTTAATTTCCTACTTAACCTTTACTCAAGGTTTCAATTATTTTCATCGTTATCCATCCTATGAACCCCATGTTCATTATTCATTCCTAATGTCGAAGCCATACCGTTCGTTGTATGCTAAGACCGATCGTTCATCGCAACAATGTTGCGTTCACAACGTCTATACTCTTTCACTTATCTCTCATTATCACAACATAACATCGAAATGTTACTTGTTACCTTCATCACTCAACGCCTAAGGAATCACAATCATAGTAATCCCTCACGTTCGTTCATCGTGGCTACGGTCCTTGGATATCGGTTTCGTAACCCGCGTTTGCATTCTTTTAGTCTCATTTAATCTTTTCGTTCAACCTTTACTAAAGGTTTAACTTGCTTGCTTAAGAATTATTTTAGGTGAACTTTAGGTTCATACTTCTTTCTTGTACATCCCCCAGTATCTGAGAAATAAAAATCTCATTTTTGGGCATTTCAAGACTTTTGACCGATGCGGCTGCGTGCCCTTCCTCTCTCTCACAACTGTCTACCTACTACTCACCTTCTTCCTTGGTCGTGGCTGCGACGCCAAACCCTTCGTTATCTCTCGTACACTGTATTTCCACTCTCCAAAGATTATGGTAGAGCTCATGACTGCACTTCTTCTCCTATCTTCTGTCCGTGACTTACACAAGAGACAAACCCTAGAAAAATTGGACTCATCGTATTTTACGCATTCCATTATCGTATTCTCGTATTCTCTTTTCTTATTTCGTTCGTACGATATTCGTATTATACGCCGTACTAATATTCGTAATATACTCATATAATAACTCGTATCATACTCGTATTTCTCACGCATAATAACCCTAATTATTATATGTACTCCTTAGATTCTCGGAACTCACTTTTCCAAACCCTAAGGATTTGAGTCCGCAGGCGAAAACTTTGTTTTTGCCATAACTGAAATATTTTTGAATATTTCATCACGTCTCAACATTTTACGTAATCAATAACTTCTCGAAATTTCAACATAAATCTCCGAGCAGAAATGGATGAATAGTGCCTATTTCGTCTTTTTTCCCGAAAAATATTTTGTTCCCGGAAAACTTTCATTTTCGTCATGAAAATTCTTACTCGTTAAATCTAGCTCGTAGCCAGAATACTCCCGACTTATAATCATCATAGGTTATAGAATGATTAATAAAAACATAGCACAAAATAGTATTAATAAAAATTCCTTTTATTAATAACTAATTCTTTAAACCTAAATTCTGGATAATCCAAAATTCCGGGTTGTTACATTCTTCCCTCCTTATAAAAATTCCGTCCTCGGAATTTCTTAAAACCAAACCCATACCTGGGTCATCATATTCTTCCCTTCTTTATAGAATTTCGTCCTCGAAATTTTAGCTTATTCTTCTTCTCAACTTCTCTTCAAAGAAGTTCTTATCTTTCCATCATTCCTAATCTCCATAACCTATCAAGAATCATGAAGTAGAAGGAATAGCGAGGAATATAAAATATCCTTTAAAACATTTCATACTTTTGCTGAGGGGTCAACTTGACCATGAACTCTTACTAGGTTAAACAACCTTTCGCCGTATACCTTTCTTTCCACGGTAAGTTTACAATCACAAAAAAAGTAAACCACCTCTTTCAATATGTAGGTGATCAGCCTATCGTATATCCCCATTTAGGGGTATGTTCACCTCAGACTTAATACCAAAAATTTTGGATATCACCTGAAACATTCGTCTAGTCAAATCAATTGACATCGACTACTTCTTTAAATTCTTTTCACAATACTTCAAAACGTTTTATGACATCATGATACTGTACTCTTAACAGTACGTTGAGGACTTCGTCAGTTTATGACTTCGTCATTTATACATCTTACCATAGCGGGTTGTTAATCCTAAGATCACCTGCCACCATGTTCAATTGCATTAACAACTCCATCTTTTTACCATCCTTGCATCAAATGTGCGGATGATATAAAATTTCTTTTTGATATTTTAAAATCAACTTCTGTCTAACCGAAATAATTGGCATAGACATACAAAGAACAACTCTTTTAAAATCCATTGGTTCAAAAAGTTGAACTAATTCTTTCTTTTTCAGAATGTACTTTTCAGCACGATTTGAATAAACTTCTCAATCTAGCATAACTAGAGGATTTGGAATATCCTATTCTCCATCTTCCTTCATTGTCTTACTGTGACAATATTTAAACTTCTCTAGAACCTTCAATGCTAAGTTTACTGAAAATACTTTGTTTTCAATCTAAACATCTCTATACCATAGTACAGTCCATCAACTTACCACACATTATGAGTTCAGGAACTTTCCACAATAATATGAGTTTAAGAACATCCAGACAGACCTTAGGCGTCCATTCGCTGAAACATTCCAAAACATACCATATTATTATGAGTCACGAACTTACCATAGGTATGAGTTTCAAGAACTCACACCTACCTTATCATTCTCTACCTATCAAGTATATACATGAAAAAAGATTCACCTTCTCGTCATATACATCTTAATAGCGCGACCAATTCCAATGATTATCACTGTTATAAACTGAGCAGTTGTTACACCAAGAACAAACCTCTGCCAATAACAAAGGTTCATACAACTCAGCCATCACATGAGTCCTCAATTAAAATCTTACAACTTCTAAATTTCTCTTTACTTAATACGAATTTTCTTTAATTCGTATGCTAACCTTTACAACTCAATCTGAGTTCTTCTTTCCGTACTACTTCGTAGTACCATTCATTCATAGCATTAGCTATAAATCATTCATCGTTTAACAACTCATCTGTTACTACGATTCACTATGATCACGTGGTGCTCTTCTTCTTTAATCGTTTAACTCAACGATTTTCTTATCCTCTTCTCTACGATTATAGTCTTAGGTACACATACCTAAGAGTTATAACCTATAAACCCGATACCAACTTGTGGCGCCTCAAATCCAATCTTTACTTTCGGACCTTGGACTCGTGTATCACTAATCCACTTCCTTCCAAATACACATCATTATATAGTTAAATATAATAACATATATTCTATAATCCCAGGTTCTCGAAACCTTAAAACTTCTTTCATTACAAATAATGATAATTACATTATTCTTTATATCTTACATAAGTGACTTTCATCTGTCACAAAGGATTCATAACTGTTCATTAAACTAGTCTATAGTTTAATTCTATCATTATATATTACAAGTCTTCACTTGATCTGCATGCACATTCATATGCTGAATGGCACTTCGTATGGATACCGATCAACTTGATCTTTACGAGATCCTTAAGTTCTTTTTAACATCGTTCACTGAAAATGTTTTTCATTTAAAACAAGTGTGAGCATTTAATTGCCCAGCAAGTCATAACAGTTGAACAACAACTTCAAGAGTTTAAACATTTTTCAGAACTTCAATAACCGAACAAAGGTTATGAAGCAGCTTGACTAATAGGAATAGTCTCGATTCCTATCATCTTAAAACATTCATGACATGCTCTTTGCACTACTTTCATTCTTCTACCTTTTTTGCATACATATCTTGTCTGGCTAGAATCATTAGCACAGACTTAACAATAATGGTTCATGTATAAACCGAGCATACTTGTATTGAACAGCTCAATCACAGAATATTTCATATCATAGAAACACCGAAGTGTTCAGATTGTGGCTCAATGCCTCATACATTTTACCACCTTGTACAAATATCACACATTCGCACCTAGACATAACTTCTCAAGTACAACATCTGAGAAGTTTAAGAAACTATCATTTATATAGCATGAATGAAGTTAGAAACCTTGCCTTACGCACAGCTACATCTTATACTTTACGTTGAACTGCTCATTCCAAATCCCTATATAACACATAAGGAAATAACACATACACCAATTAGTCATATACTTGACTTATGCATTGGTTTACTTAACTTTACTTCTTAGGGTTCGCGTTCTTGCAATATAAGCTTACGCGACTAACTTTCATTTCCGCTTTACAGCTTCATGACATACGGAGATGTCTTACTCAAAACGTTCATCATCTTTGATGATTTGAATTCTTATATTCTTCTTATATCTTCTATAGGACTCAGCACACATCGCTTCTATGCTAGTAGTCCATATGGTACTATGAGTGGTTTCCCACAAACAACCAACAAACAAGTTCGCATCTCATCTACACTGCCCACACAGTGAGTTAGATCGGTTGCCAGTTTTGTATATACCTTCGCTCTCTGAAGGAATTGTTTAGCCCACCTCCTATGTGTCAACTATCAAAGTTATGTTTTTACTACAAACTAACTTCTCTTAACTTATACGAACCATTCAACTATAATGTTTATTAAGTCAACTTCTTATTCCTTACGACTTTCTGGCAACTAAATGCCATACCTCAAGATTCATTTCTTATCATCTAAGTCATACAGTCTTTTGTATACTCAAAACGATCATTCAATGTCAATACTATGCGGCCATAGCGTTAAACATTTCATATTATCTTATTTATATCTTACAACGTCCAGTTCATTCAATTCGGAATGTTGTCCAAGTTAGACTTATTAACTCAGTTTCTTAACGTTATACGTTATTATCCTTAACTCTATTTCTTCACCGTTCACGGTTAAACAACATTCTTCATTACCTTACTGTCAAACCATACACGGAGTGTGGGTTCTGCACATTTAATAATCGCGTACACTCAACCCTTACGTTGGCTTAAGTGTCTAATGCTTGCATTCATTCTAACATTCTCTATCCAACTAACCCTCGGACTTTCATTAATCTCATTACCATTCTCTATTGATTTTATTGATACCATTCATATCTTACTTACTACTTTCATCAACGTCAAAGTTATACTACCCTTGTACACTTAGAACGTTCGTCCAACGCGAATATGATTCACGAGGATTGTTTACGTATTCGACGTTCACGTTGCTCGTCTCTTAATTTCCCACTTAACCTTTACTCAAGGTTTCAATTATTTTCATCGTTATCCATCCCATGAACCCCATGTTCATTATTCATTCTTAATGTCGATGCCATACCGTTCGTTGTATGCTAAGACCGATCGTTCATCGCAACAACGTTGCGTTCACAAGCGTCTATACGCTTTACACTTATCTCTCATTATCACAACATAACATCAAAATGTTACTTGTTACCTTCATCACTCAACATCTAAGGAATCACAATAATTGTAATCCCACATGTTCGTTCATTGTGACTACGATCCCCGGATATCGGTTCCGTAACCCGCGTTTGCATTCTTTTAGTCTCGTTTAATCTTTTCGTTCAACCTTTACTAAAGGTTTAACTTGCTTGCTTAAGCATTATTTTAGGTGAACTTTAGGTTCATACTTCTTTCTTGTACATCCCCCAGTATCTGAGAAATAAAAATTTCATTTCTGGGCATTTCCTCGCACCAGCGATGCGGCGCCGTGCCCCTTCCTCTCTCTCGCGCTACTGCGTGCCCTACTTGACCTTCTTCCTTGGTTTGGCATTGCGGCTAAACCCTTCGTTATATCTCTCATGACTGCAAATTCCACTCTCCGAAGATTATGGAGAGCTCGCGTTCTTACGCCACTTCTCACTGATCTGTCCGTACTGCAAGGCCCGAGACAAAACCCTAGAAAAATTTCTAAGTCTTTTATTAAGTTAGAGACGAGTATTTTATGATCTCATAACTTCTTCGTTATAACTCAGAACGAGGTCGTTCCAAAGCCATTCTCTTCCTTATCTTACGTACTTCAATACCCCTCAGACAAAACTTTTATATGAATCCGTTAACGTGCCATTCGATTGACTTGATCTTAACCCTTCGTTCATTTTTTTTACGCTTTTAACGTTCTTCGCTCGCTCGTCTGTATTTCGATCATCCAAACTTGGAACTCATTCGTTCTTGAGTCTACGACTCATGTTTTCTACGTTCTCTTACTTCCTTATGAAACCCTATACGTTCGGGTTCATTTACTAACCTTCTAATTCTCGTTCGTCTCTTACGAAAATTTTGCCATAACTTTGTTATAGCTAAGTTTTAATCCGTTCTTCATGAACATTTCTACCATTCCTAACCAAGCAATATGCAACTAACTTATACACGATGGTTTTAAACTTGTCCATCAACAACAATTATCCTACGATGGTTTTAAATTTGTCCATTAACAACATTCTTTGTGTTCTTCGCGTGTTCTTCGGGTTCTTCGTTCGTTCTTCATTTTAGTCGAGATTTTTTATTAAGATTCTACTTTTTCTTGGAATTTGATGTTATAGAATATCATTCATTACTTATTTCACCTACTTGTTCATAAGATTCATTCGGATCGCTCAAAACCCTTACGAATCATAAACTTCCTTTAGAAATTTATAAATTAAATTTCTAATTCTTATTTCTTCGTTTTCTTATGATTTCAACCATATGAAATCATTACTAATCTCTTTTACTTCTTATTCTCATTAAGCTATGTTTTTGACATAGAAAACTTAAAGAAAATATTAGAAGAAACTAGGGTTTGGATTACCGTTCTTCTTTAATCTTCTTCCGTTATACAAAGCCGGCGATTTGCAAGCTTTGATATTACACGATCACTTTCGATCCGAGCATTCATGCTCATCCTCTTCCTTATTCTTCTTCTCCAAGCTCTCAAGCTCTCTCTCTCTCTAAGGTGTAGGATATTCAAAAATCCAAAATAATGAACTTAAGCTTTCTTTTTATAGAAAACCAAAGCTAGGGGCAATTTGGTCATCATCCCCCACCTACTTACTATTCATGGCTTAGCCACCAAGTTTACTTGGTGGCCAAGTGGACAGCCCACATGCCCCATGGGTCACCCCATGGGTTTTCCCAATGGTTCTTACCCATCGTTTCGATCCGCGGTTTCTTTTCTTGGTTTGCGCCTTAACCCTAATTCTTATTGGGCCTAACTTGGGCTTAACTTGACAAAGCATTGGGCTTGACATAATCCAAGTTCAATTGGATTCTACAAAGTCCATGAACACAAAGTCCATTTAGACTCATCGTATTCTACGCATTCCATTATCGTATTCTCGTATTCTCTTCAGTATTTACGTTAAATGACGATATTCAGATATTATCGTCGTACTAATCTTCGTACTATACTCGTATAATAACTCGTATCATACTCGTATTTCTCACACATAATAACCCTAATTATTATACGTACTCCTTAGATTCTTAGAACTCACTTTTCCAAACCCTTAGGTTTTGAGTCTGCAGGAGAAAACTTCATTTTTTCAATAACTGAAATATTTTTGAATATTTCATCACGTCTCAACATTTTACGTAATCAATAACTTCTCGGAATTTCAAAATAAATCTCCGAGCAGAAACGGATGAATAGTGCCTATTTCGTCTTTTTTCCCGAAAAATATTTTGTTCTTGGAAAACTTTCATTTTCGTCTTGAAAATTCTTACTCGTTAAATCTAGCTCATAACCAAAATCCTCCCGACTTATAATCATCATAGGTTATAGAACGATTAATAAACACATAGCACATAATAGTATTAATAAAAATTCCTTTTATTAATAACTAATTCTTTAAACCTAAATTCTGGATATTCCAAAATTTCGGGTTGTTACAATGCAGTCCATTTTTCTATAAATAGAAGTTCATTCCTTCATTATTTCTTACGAATTCACTGAAACTCTAGAGAGATAAACTATAGAGAGAAAGAAGAAAAGTAATCTGGTACTTCACTACTTATATATGTAGTACTCTTCTTCTTAAGGTAGGGGGTATTATTTCTTTTGTATTCAGGAATAGAACTTCTATTATTCCATTCTTTATTATTCTGTTGGAATAACCTGTATATGCGGACTTCCCTATACTTGGTGAAATTCTCCTGTTATTCTATTCTTTATTATTCTATTGGAATATCCTCATCACATGCGTTTTCACGTGGGACCTAGTTCAAAATCTTTACTATTACTTTGGAACATCCTATCGGTGCGTATTTAAATCGACTTTCGTTCCGTTATTATTATTCTGTTGAATAACTTTGTCTATGCTGATACCGCATGCATGGTGATTTCATTGTTATTCTATTCTTTATTATTCTGTTGGAACATCCTGCTCGGTGCAATTTACTTTGACACGGTTCCGATTATTATTCTTCTTGGAATAACCTATTTATCTGAAACCTGCATGCATGGTGATTTCTTTTGTTATTCCATTCTTTATTATACTTAGTTAGTTAAAGTTTTGACTTCTATACTCCATGAAATTAGTGGAATATCCTTGTTCTTTGGTGTTCTCATTTTAGGTGAGATTTGTTTGAAAAAATAAGTGAAAAAGGTCCAATGTATAATGTCGACGATGGACTGTTAAGAGTCGCCAGTTGGTTTTTTAAATGGTTGTACCAACACAACCGAGAAAAGGTTTGCACATTGACCCAGTGATGTGACACTGCTAAACGGGTCGGTGAAACCGAGATTCATTAGGGTCCGGGGACTTGGTTATGCGGAGGAAAGGTGTAAGGCACCCCACGACATCCGTGTTACCACGGTGACTGCCTCTTTTCAAGAAACTGTTATCTGAATGTGTGTGTGTGTGTGTGTGGGTCAATCTGATGTTATTTGGAAGTAGTGCGAGGCCTCGTTCGCACCTATATACACAGGGTTTAAATTTATGTAAAAAATCAATTTTAAGCAAGATATGGCAATGATGTTTTATAAAAGAGGTTTTTCAAACCTTGATGCTCAGTAGTAATTTAGACCTTTTACACTCTCATTTTATTAAGTGTTCGGCTTGATTGATTTTATTTAACAGATGCGAACCATCCGTACGAAAATAATGTACAAAATAATGTTGACTTCCTCATGGGTATGGAAACCATCTGAGAAAATTCAGACACCGCAGAATAATTTACAAGTTGCTTACAGCTGAAAATGTCCATCACGGGAACCGAATCTAGAACAATTAGGCTGAATCTGTGATCACATGATACCGCAATTTGTATGAAAGTAGTAAGCAGGTATATATATAAAAGCTGTAAATATATATATATACAGACATGATCACCAACCACGAAGCACCTCCATGGGGAATCAAAAATGTAAATAAAGTTGTAAAAGCTATCAACCGCCACGGAGGAAACTCCAGGCGGGATAAAACATAAATAAAGTTATAAATACGGTCAACCGCCACGAAGGAAACTCCAGGCGGGACAAAATGTAAAGAAAGTTGTACAAAGCGATCAACTGCCACGAAGTAAACTCCAGGCGGGACGAAAAGTAAATAAAGTTGTAAAAGAGATCAACCACCACGAAGTAAACTCCGGGTGGGACGAAAATATATATATATATATATATATAAAAGCGATAAACGTCTTTGATATAAAATCGTGCTCATCGAATGAGTTCGACAACAGTTCATATATATAAGTATATATATATATATATAAAAGAGTAAACGCATATATGATGTAAAATCCGAAAGCTCGTGAATAGAGTTCGACCCACAGTTCATATATATATATATATATATATATATATATATATATATATAAAAGCGAGTAAACGCTCGCATCAAAGTCTAGTCTCAATCGAGGCATAATTCGATAATGTTAGTCCATATATATATATATATATATATATATATATATATATATATATATATATATATATATATATATAAACCTAATAAAATCATGAATCAAAATCCGGGCAAATCTGTGTAACCTTACTCTTAACGTGAAGAAGGGTGTGTGCGAGATGAAGATAAAGGCTTTAAAGTGTGTGAGAAGGCTTACAGATTGGCCAAAAAGAAGACTTCTATATCTTTAAAGTGGGTAAACACTTGGCTTTTGTAGGTACAAAAGTAGCTGTATATGAGCTCACATGTGTTTAAAATAAGAAAGTACACTGTATGGAGTGAGTGCAGAGCAAATTGGGCAGGGCTTCCTCACCGTTTTCTCTTGCAAAATGGCCACCCCAAACCCTCTATTTATAGAGGTGGAGCCATTGAGTGTGCAGAGGCAACTTGGTGGGCCCGGTTTCTCGCCCGGGTCGTCTCAGTGTGTATGTGCACTTTCGTGCAATCGTAATGTCCACTCGAACTTTTAGAAGTACAATCTGGGCATCCGATTGAGGTATACAGGACCTATTTCGGACCGCCGTTGTTGAGATTTGTATGATGGCATGGGATTAGATTTTGTACGAAGTCATTGAAGATGGGACGATGCCCTCCGGTCTTCAAGTTTCAACTTCCATCCGTTGCACCGCACAATAGTCACTCGGGATTGGTTAGTCTTGTGGGACATCGTTGTGTAGAGATGTTAAGATGATGTGGCATGACATCGCGTTGGCTAGATGATGATGTTTCCCTTTACCGATGTTATCGCAGGTTTGGGCTGATAAAGCAGACGTTGCTCAGAGCTTCGCTGAGATTGGACTGCTACAATTGTTGAAGGTCCTCATTGTCATCTTTGAGGTGTGCATGTCCTCCCGGTGTTATCACCGGGTTGGTACAGCGTATCTCGTTGTGAGCACCGAGATTGAAGCTGGTCGCATTTGAAACAAGCATTTCCGGGGTTATCGCCGAACTGCATTCCTTGGTGTTATCACCAAGGTTGGTGTCTATTCCCATGGTTGGGACTGAGACTGGATACCTCGGGGTTATCTCCGAGATTAATCGGTCTTCTCCGATGTGTGTTTCGGTATTGGATCTGCACGCCTCGGGGTTATATACGAGGTTGGAATTATTACTCCCAGTGTGTGTTCTGGGGTTGACGCTGAACTTCCGGTAGTATCCGGTATGGATATGGGTTGTCTTTCAGGGTTCCCTTTTAAAAGACGAATTTGTCCTCCTGCAATGTTAGTGACAGTAGTACAGAAAATTTCGAGTGTTTACAATGTGAATTGAGGCTTGATTATGCTAGCCTATTAAGAAACGAACATAACATAATTTGAACGAAGTAATTTGGACAAGAATTGAAATCACAGTGTTCATTTTTGTGAAGAAACTTAAAAATGAAATTTTCATATAAAAACATGAAAATTGAGAAATTAAAATAGTTTTAGTTGTTGTTAAATTATTCTAATTGATGGAATATGTTAGCAATCATGTTTATGATATTGTTATATTTATTTTATATGTTAATTTCAACTTTGTTTTGGTGGGTGAAATTAGTCATTGTTAGGCTAAAAATGGCTCTTTGTTCATGTCGTGTATCCGCTTTTGTGCATGCACCAAATAGCAATTGCATCTTTGAGTGCCAAGGCTACAAAACTGCAGTAGCAGTGAAGTCAAGCGTTAGTGTGTGCCAAGCAATTGCCACACCACCCTAAAAAAGGTCGAAATGTTTGTTGCACAATTTGAGAGTTTGGGGAAACCTTACCACTAGGTCTAAGGTTATGATTAACCGTTATACATGTAGTAAGATGGTTAAAACAGAACTATGATATGTAATCGATGAATTCAAAGTTTGATTGATTAGTAAGTGATGAACGTGGTATGTTAGAACTTAGTGAGCATGATGATTACTAAACAAGTGTTGTGAAGGTTAACACTTGTAATTTCTAATATTTACATGATATCTTAAGACTTGTGCTAAAATAATAAGTCTAACTAGAAATGTTTATTATGTTGGAATGTGAATATTAGTATATCTAATAGATGATGGTTCTAAACCTATATATAGGTGAACGTGAGTTTAATATTATAGCTTACGTTCGAGGCAAGTTCTAAACCTATCTTTTTAAATTGAGCAAGTTCTTTAACTCTACTTTTATAATAATTGTGCAAGCTTCTAAATCTCATCTATTTATAGTGAGCATGTTTTTAATCCTAAGTTACTGTAATTCTAATTATTGTTGGCTTACTCTAACTTATTTATAGTTAAACAAGTTTCTCTAGTTCATTCTTTTATATAAATGTTTCTTAAACTTTAATTCCTTGTGTTGAATTGTTCAATCACTTTGTAAAAGTTATTACCATGTGGAGTAAGCATTGTTTCCAGCTTGTTATCAATTAGTGCATGTTCGATAATTAAATTTCTAATTTGGCAAGATCACAGACCTAGCTTATTATTGTTCAAGCCAAGGTTTATCATTTTCTTCATTTTGATCAATACTTATGCTCTTTAGTTATTTTCAAGCATGAGTTTAGAACATAGTCAGTTCACCTATGATTCTCAAATGTTCTACGTTATGTTGTTATTAAACAACTGTTGTGTTATCAAGCATTGTTGATTCAACTAGTTCCCTAGTTGATGATGGTTAAACTTCAAATTACACTTGAAAGCTTATCCAAACCAAACTTTCTTTGGTGCGGACTTGTACTCAAAATACTGAGATGAACAACCCTATTATTAGGGGTTTACGCTTAGCGTTGAAATGGTTATGCACAATACATTATACGAAGGGCTGATCCCCCTAAGTACGTGGAGTCCTTATAGTCTATTGACTGATAAAGTTATAGTTGAAAGATTACTTATAACTGTCGACATGGTTCGTGGTCATTAGAACATCAGTAATATATTTCAGAATGTTAATATAACCTATCATTCAGTTCTATTGAGCTTATTATTTGGAAAATGTTGTAAAGTTTATTCATTCTTATTTTAAGATAGCTTTGTTTGCTCACTCTTGCTTATATAACCATTACAGCTAAGGATGAGAAGGTAGATGTACCTAGCACTAGTAAGAGAAAAGGGAAGATGAACAAGTATTGAAGACATGTAATATGTTGACAGTTGTTTATCAGACTTTAATTTGATTGATGTAATGAAGCATTTATTTAATTTTCGCATTTGAATGATTGTAATTAAAGGTTAGATAACCTGGGAGATATTTTTATTAATGTAATCCTGTATGAGGAGGTTTTATTATTCAATTTTATTATGACTAGGTAGTTAGATATGAATGTTTTGATTAAGTGAACACTAAATCTTGAGGTAATGAAGTACCGGGATTTGGGGGTGTCACAAGTTGGTATCAAAGATTTAGGTTATGAACCTTAGATGGGAAAAAGCCTTAGGAAGTAACCTTTGAAAAGATAGTGGTGATTAACTCTTATCCAGTTTTAAGAAAGAAGTAATAAAACACTTATGTGCTTATGTGTTTATAAATTATGTTCTCGTAAGTGTCGAGTAGTAATGAATAATAATTAAAACTTAAAATTTTGTTGTCAGGATGACTAATGTCGGAGAATCCAATTAGGCTAGGGAGGAGGAACCTCAGATGCCTATAGAGGGGGAGCCTCACGACATTCAGGTTGTTTGGGAATGACTACTGCCACGGGAGTCAGCATCGTTGGTCACAGTGGTTGAAGATGAGGATGATTATGTGGAAAGGGATGAGGAGGATCACGTTAAGTTGCCACAGGAGGATGAGGATTACGAGGATGAGGAGGAAGAGACTCCACTAACCTCGATAGCTGCTCGTATGTACGATGAAGTCTACGACCGCAACGTGGAACTTCAGGATACAATAGAGGAATTGCAAGAAATAGTAACTGAACAACAGACTGTAATGACACAGAAAGACGGTGAGATCCAGGATCGTGAGGAATGACTAACTAATGTCGAGGAGAAGCTAGTACACACAGAAGGAGTGAAAGAACAACTAATCGAGGTGATCATTGAAGTAAAGAACAAACTGAAGGAAAAAGCTACTAAGAGAGAAAGAGATGAAGATGCCTACGAGGAAGCTTTTCAATAAATCTGAATAGCGGCGAGAGACGCACAAGCAAAAAGGATGAAGATTAAGGAGGTGGATAAAGTATTCAACACCATGATTTATCGAGCTCAAGATCAGGTCATGGGATATTCTATTTAGTTCAAGACGTTGCCATCATACGTATTAGATCGTAAAACAATGTTCCGGATCATGCAGGAAGAACGTAGTAAGGCTAAGAAGTATCTTAGTAGAACATCGTAGTTGTTATGTGATTAATAAATGTTAAATAAATTGTAAACCCCAAGTGTTATGTAACCTATGGGATATGATGATGATGTTGTCCTGAAACTTTTGTAGTACAGGAAAGTAATGTAAATAGCAGTGATGCTATTGTTTTATTTTTTCAAAGAGATTATGAATAAATAAAAGTTGTTATTTTATTCAAAGTGTTACGTGATTATGTGGTTATTTCTTTTGTTGAGGCAAGTTAAGTAGAAATTACTTAAAAGAGTTGAATAATAATCTAATGAGTGTATTGTTAACAGCAAATGCCTCCAAGACGTCAACTACCCCATTCATAAGCTAGTAACTTTATTGACAGGAGCGTTACAGAATCAACCTCAAAATCAAGGTACAACGTTTAATGATTTCAAGGCGGTTGGACCACCTGAATTCCGTGGGTCCATGAATCCAGTCGAGGCACAGACCAGGATTATGGAAATAGAAAAGGTGTTTGATGTCGCTAGGGTAGGAGATGATCAGAAGAATGCTTTCGCAACATTCATGTTGAAAGCAGAGGCTAGTTATTGGTGGCAAGCCAATAAAACTCGAGAAGGGCCAAGGGTGATGACCTGGGATAGGTTTAAGGAGATATTCTTCGAGACCTAATTCCCATAGAGTTCGAAGAGTCAGCTAGAAGTGCAATTTTTGGAGCTAAAGAAGGGAACGGTGATGGTATCTGAGTATGCCGCTAAATTCAACGAGTTGGCGAGGTTTGCACCTTATCAAGTCAGCACGGACAAACGCAAGGCGAAGAGGTTTGAACAGGGACTGAAGCCCTGGTTGTACAGTAGGGTTTCCTTGTTCCAATTGAAGACTTTCCCAATAGTGATGGAGAAAGCAATACTCGCTGAAGATGGAGGCGAGGCAGTGACAAAGTTCAATCATGAACAGAAGAAGAAGAAGAAGAATGAGGTGGAGATTAAGAATGGAGGTGGTAGTAGTGGAAACAACAACAACAACAACATCAACAACAATTTGAAGACGGAGTGGAATGGAAACGTGGGTACTGGAAACCAGCAGGGTAACCAACAAAATAAGAAGTTTGAGGCATGTGTTACATGCGGGAAGTTTCATAAGGGTGCGTGCTTAATGGGGAAAGGAGTATGCTTCAATTGTGGCCAGGAGGGTCACATCGCCCCAAATTTCACTCAACCTAAGAAGAATGTGTGCTTCACGTGCGGATCCAAGGATCACTTTTCTCATGAATGCCCTAAGAAAAAGGCCGGAGAGACAACAAGTGGAGGTAAATGGGCTATTGCTGGACCTACAACATCAAACAAACCCATATCTAAAAACCTTCAACATAACTGTGCAAGATGATGTGTAATCAAAAGATGTGGTGTCAGGTATTATCCCAATCAATGATATAAATGATTATGTATTATTTGATTCGGGTGCTACTTGCTCGTGTATATCTGATGAATTTGCTAAGAAGTTAGAAATACCTAGTGAAGAACTGAATTTCCCTTTGAACATAGAAATTGCGAATAAGGAAGTAATTCCTATTAGGTTCGTATACAAGAACTGTAGGGTGAACATTAAGGAGAATATCTTGATGGTAGATTTGATCCCGATTAGACTTGGAGAGTTTGATGTTATTTTGGGAATGGATTGGCTGTTCAAATATGGAGCGGTAATTGATTGCCAAAAGAAAAGTTTAAACCTTATGACTCCATCAAAGGTAGTATTCTATGGTAGCAAGTCGCCTAGACAAATGAAATGTCTGACGATTATGCAGGCCAAGAAATTGTTGAGTCAAGGTTGTGTGGGCTATTTAGCTTACATAGTCGATACTCAGAAAAAGAGTGTGAAACTGGAAGAGATACCAGTGGTGAAGGAATTTGAGGATGTGTTTCCAGAAGACTTGCCAGGACTTTCGCCTGACAGAGAAATTTAGTTCGTGATCGACTTAGTGCCGTGAACAACATCGATATCGAAGGCCCCATACAGAATGGCTCTGGTAGAAATGAAGGAACTGATGGTACAATTACAAGAACTGTTAGATAAGAAGTATATTCAACCAAGCGTATCACCGTGGCGAGCGCCAGTGTTATTCGTGAAGAAGAAGGATGGGTCAATGCGACTTTGCATTGATTATAGAGAATTAAACAAAGTCACTATTAAAAACAAATACCCGTTACCGAGAATAGACGACTTGTTTGATCAGTTGAAGGGTGCTAATACTTCTCAAAAATAGATTTGAGAAGTGGGTATCACCAATTGAAAGTAAGGAAGGAGGATATACCTAGAACGACATTCAGAACTCGGTATAGACATTACGAGTTTTTGGTGATGTCTTTTGGTTTGACCAATGCCCCTAATGCATTCATGGATTTGATGAACATGGTGTTTAAACCATTCTTAGACAAGTTTGTAGTGGTATTTATTGATGACATTCTGGTGTATTCCAAAACTCAAGAAGAACCCGTGGAACACTTACGTTTGACATTGGAAACACTAAGAAAGGAAAAATTTTACCCAATATTCTCTGTAGACATCATGATTTTTAGATGTCCCTTTATGTTACTTGTTCTTTGGTGTTCTCATTTTAGGTGAGATTTGTTTGAAAAAATAAGTGAAAAAGGTCTGACATGTATAATATCGACGATGGACAATTAAGAGTCGCCAGTTGGTTTTTTAAATGGTTGTACCAACACAACCGAGAAAAGGTTTGTACATTGACCCAGTGATGTGACACTGCTAAACGAGTCGGTGAAATCGAGATTCATTAGGGTCCGGGGACTTGGTTATGCGGAGGGAAGGTGTTAGGCACCCCCCGACATCCTTGTTACCACGGTGACCGCCTCCTTTCAAGAAACTATTATCTGAATATGTGTGTGTGTGTGGGTCAATGTGCTATTATTTGGAAGTGATGCGAGGCCTCGTTCGCACCTATATACACAGGGTTTGAATTTATGTAAAAATTCAATTTTAAGCAAGATATGGCAATGATGTTTTATAAAAGAGGTTTTTCAAACCTTGATGCTCAATAGTAATTGAGACCTTTTACACTCCCATTTTATTAAGTGTTCCGCTTGATTGATTTTATTTGACATATGCGAGGCATCCGTACGAAAATAATGTACAAAATAATGCCGACTTCCTCATGGGTATGGAAACCATCTCAGGAAATTCATACACTGCAGAATAATTTACAAGTCGCTATAAATTTGAAAATTTCCATCACGAACCAAGAATCTAGATCCAATAAATTTGAATCATATCACATGATTCCTAGTAGCATAGATACTGCAATTTGTATGAAAGCGATAAGCAAGTATATATATATAAAGATGTAAATATATATATATATATATATATATATATATATATACAAACAAGATCACCAACCATGAAGCACCTCCATGGGGATCGAAATGTAAATAAAGTCATAAAAGTATCAACCGCCACGGAGAAAACTCCAAAGTGACGTAAACATAAATAAAGCTATAAATACGGTAAAGCCGCCACGAAGGAAACTCTAAAGTGGACGAAATGTAAATAAAGTCAGAAAGCGATCAATCGCCACGAAGAAAACTCGAGCGAGATGAAAATTTATATATATATATATATAAGCAATAAACGCATTCTGGATGTAAAATCCGATTCATCGCAGGTGGTTCACTACTGCTTCATATATATAATATATATATATATATATATATATATATATATATATATAAAAAGCAAATAAACACACCTGGATATAAAATCCGAGGCTCATCGAATGTAGTCCTATTACAATTAATATATATATATATATATATATTTATATATATATATATATACACTAAAGCAGTAAACGCACCGGATATAAAATCCAGGCTCATCGAATAGAGTCCAACACACAGTTAATAGCAGGTGTACTGCGGCTTCCCGGGGTGCCACGGGCAGTGTGGGTCCCACCGTGTCGAAGTACGTACATTCGGACAACGCACTGTTCACTCGGTCGTTCATAACTTTCAATCCGGGAGTCCGATGGAAGCATGCCACATTATTCTAGAAAGATATTTCTGAGAGCTACACAATGACATAGGATTTGCCCTTTTTTGATTCTAGGAAGATGGGTCCATGACCGAAATGGCATTCCCGGGTCTCCGTCAGGTAGTCCGTTGAGCCGTTTTGCATAGTTTACACTCGAAAGTTAAGATATGGTTCTTGTGGGACTTCTATTGATGTAATTTGAGTTGAAATGAGTTGATTTGATGTGAGTTAAAGTTGAGTTGGCAAAATGACCATTTTACCCCTCCTGGGTTATCTCCGGTTTTCATGCATTTGTAGCAGTCTTTTCTCTGGGTTATCTCTGGGGTTGACCTGATGTTGACTCTGAGTGTCCTCAGGGTTATTTTTGAAGTTGGCTTGACCTCCTGGGGCTATCTTCAGGCTTTGATCTTGATCCCTCAGGGCTATCTCCGGGGTCAAAACTGACTTTCCCGGGGTTATCTCCGGGGTTGGAAACTGTTTTTCTCGGAGTTATCTCCGGGGTTGGAAACTGGATCTCCTGTGACTATCTCCGAAGTTAAAATTGATGTTGTGATCCTCAAGGGTTATCTCCGGAGTGTGAAAAAGACGCTTGCCCTCCTGCATGGTTAGTAACAAGCAAAGAAAATTTCGAGTGTCTACAGATGCCCCTCTTTATCATGTTTATGCAATGCAATTAAATGGACATGATAAAGATTAGTAGACACTTAAAAATATGACAAGGTATTTTTAATGATGCAAATCGCAATGTAATGAATGTTTATGATGAATGTTAAAATGTTTTCGCAAATCGCAGTTCGTAAATCGCACATCATATTTTGCACTTCGCACTCCGCTTTTCGCATTTGGCCAAATCGCACATTGCAACTCGCACATCGCAACTCACATATCGCATTTCGCATATCGCATCGCAAAGCGCATATCGCAAATCACAATGTAATGAATGTTATGATGCATGTTAAAATGTTTTCGCAGATCGCTTTACCTTTACCGATCATTGTTGATACCTATGATGGTGTTGACTCCAACGGTTTAGCTTTTTATCGGTGTCGCCAATGCTTGTTTGATGAAGAAAAATCGAGATGACGTTCTGAAATCACCGGACCTTCCCGATGTATACGCTGGTAGGTTATAATGGTGCCTATCCTGAGGGTATTTTTACAACAGATCCTACCTTGCTAGTAGTTGAATGTGTTGTCATTGCCAAACTATTTTGGTTCCCACTCGAACATTGGTATATAAAGCTTTCATTGCTGAACTATTTTGATGTTACGCTGAATTGATGCCAATGGATTAGAATATCGGATCCTCCGATACCTTCGCTGCAGTAATATTCAAAGGTTTGCTTCACCAAACTCTACCTCGATAGAGATGTACATTGATGTAGCGCTCACCCTTTTTGAGGTGATTTGGAGTCTCCTTTCGTTGTTGGGAACTTGTGCCCCATTTCCTTGAGCGTTTGATTTATAACCCGGCTGAACTAATGACCTGAATGCCGCTAACATCCTTGGAGGGTGCAACTCATTTTTTTTTTTGCTGCCAATATTTGAACTTCGGTGTAGAGGTCTCGATTTATGAGAATTTGGCACCGGTTGACACATTTGATGATGAGGATTTCATTCGCTAGACCTTTTGTTATTGGGCTCCTGCTTTTGCTGAGAGGCTTCATCCTGCCTTAAGATCCTTCCATTTCTTGGAATTGGACAATGCCCTAGTCCTTTCGCATGTTGATACCGAGGGTTTGTATGAAAAAATCTCTGTGTTGATGAAGTCGCAATTGAGTAATATCCGAATCGTCAGTAAGATGATGTGAGGGAAGCTATGATGATGATGTACCATGCTGATGATGCTGACTGGCGCATTTTCCTCTTTAGGATGGTTGATAAATGCCCCAGTGTTGAGTTGTCACTGTTCCTGAGATTGCCTCAGTCTTGTTGTATGCGTTCTAATATCGGGTTGTTGCCAATTTTGAAATTGCCCCAGCTTTGCTTGTTGTCTGGGATAGTTACTTTGACAGATGAGCTGATAAGACGCCGAGATCGCAGGATGCTTTTACTTCTGTACCAGATGGTGAACATGTAGTGGATTTGGGCTTTGATGCCCTCAATCATTGTTACTGACTTGTTCCGCAATCGGCATTTGATGGTTTTCTTATGATTTGATGAAGCCTTGTGATTGAGGGTGTCGGATCTTTAAAGGTCCTTGTTGCTGGTTGTCTTAGTGTATCACTGTTTCTTATTTTCTGGAATTTGTGCCAGATTCGATGGAATGACATTGAAGTGTTGTTGGGTCTTCTCGACAAGAATCGCTGCCTTAGAGGGTTGTTCTTGAGCGTAGATTTGGGGATTGATGTTTGGGTTTGGATGTTTCTTTTGAGGGTCAAACCGTACCATTGATGGTTGCCTACGTACTCCTGTGTATGTGGGAGATCAGGTCGACGTAGTTCCTGATCTATAAGATAAACGGTTTGAGAAATGTCTGCTTGGGTTTTTTGGGTTTTTTGTTTGGTTTGACCGCACCATAAATGGCTGCCTACGTACCCTGTGTATGTGGGGAGATCAGGTCGATAACCTGGAACTCAGAACTGTATCCTCTAGATCTATATCTTCTTGGCTAGTTGAGGCCTGATAGTCCAGTTGTCAGTGGTTATGTTGCCTTCAAGGCTCGCGATAAGAGTTACAACTTGGTTCTGAATATCTTCACTTATGGCCATAACTTGATCGCTTCCTGATTCAGTACATTCCTCAGGGACGCTTGAACTGGACGCATCACAAAAAGGTATGAACTCCTGATTCTTTAATGAGTTGGTTTCCCCGATAACCTCACCACCTTTTCCTTCATTTGTTCCTTCACCATTTTCTTGGTTTTGAAAGGATTCAACCATGAAATCTCCCTTGACCTGTTGTCGCATTTCTTGAATGGAACTTTCCTTTTTGGCTTTTTCTTCCTTGGAAAGTATTAGTATTTCCTCCACATCATCCAAGGTGATAAAATCAGGAACGTGGTTGTTATCTTTGGACCACAGAATGTTTGATGTTGGCGGAGGAAACTCCTTTGGGGATTCCCTTGTCTCCTCTGACATTCCTTGCATTGGGATTAGTCCACCTTGTGTTCTGCCAGAATTGGTGCTCATAGCCTTTACCTTGTCTAAACTGCCTATCTTGAGTGGACAACTTAGGTTTTTTATTTCCTTTTCGCCTTTTTTGTCATAGGAAATTCTATCTCTAGTTCCCCATTTTCAATGAGATCCTGTATTTTATGTCGCAAAGACCAGCATTCCTCAGTCGTATGCCCAAACGAGTTAAAATGGTAGAGACATATCTTGGTGGAATCATAACTCTTCATCTTGGGATTTTTAGGAGGCAACAACTCAGTAATCCTTCCTTCGCTTATTAGAAAGTATAGCATTTCTTCATTGGATTTGCTTAGAGGGGTGAATTTTTGGACTCTTGTTGAGGTTGTTTGATCTTTTTTCTTTGAGAATTCGCATTCCCCCAAGCGATTTATTCGTTGGCGAGATCTTTTAGCAATTTTATCATCCCCCTTTTCTTGGCCTTCTGATAGTTGAGTGAAAAACTGCCTCGTATCCTGATGTTGGCGCACTATCAACTTAGCCAGCAGATTTACTTGATTCTGGATTGCCTCTAATTTTTTCATTACTAGCATACCCTCCTCCGAGTTTTCCCAGTCTAGGACATTTGTTTTGTGCCTTTGGGGGTATTCCTCCATCCTTCGTATGTACTTACGAATTGGATACAATTCAGCGCTTCCAAACCCGATCATGTTTACTTCCTCCGTATCATGATGTACCGGAAGGTTGGTGTTGACATTTTGTTTGTCAGGTTATTGGACCACAATACTGCCACTTTCGATCAGATTTTGAATTTTATGCTTTAAGGACCAACAATCTTGTGTATCGTATCCTAGAGACCCTGAGTGGTAAACACATCTTTGGCTTGGATTGTATCTTTTGCTCCCTGGTTCCAGAGGTGGGGCCAATTCGGTAATTTTCTTGTGATCCATTAATATCGCCAATACATGTTCAAGGGAATCGCCCAGTGGAGTGAATACCCGATTTTTCATTCTTTAAAATTTTCTTTTCATGCCTGGGTATTGGTTGAATGCAGCCTGTTGTTGAGATGGCAGATTGTCTTGCATTTTCCAAATGGGAGGACTGTGGTTTGGCCTCCTAGCTTGCCCTTGTAAAACAAGGGATACATCTTCATTGCCTTTATCTGGTACCCCCTTGGGATCGCTCGCATACTTGCCAGTTTGTATATGTTTGGGGACTGCTTCCAAGGCAGTGAAGTCTTTAATCTTGCCTGCCTTCAGGCCCATCTCTACCATTTTTCCGTGTTTGATCATTTCTGAGAATGGCTTTCCTATGCCTGCTAGGATCCTCTCGTAGTACGGAGCCTATTGGATATCAATAAATGTCATTACCATCTCAGTTTCTGTCATTGATGGAATGACTGCGCTGCTAGATGTCGCCACCTTTGGGCATATTCTCAGAAAGATTAAGTACTTTGCTTTTTGACTTTAGTCACTTGGTACCGATCCGGTGCCATTTGCGACTGAAAAATGTACTGATTTAGAAAGGCATGGACCAATCCTTCCCAGTTATGGATTTTGGCATTGTCAAGTCGGGCATACCAGGCTTTAGCTTCTCCAGTGAGACTCTTTTGAAAAAGTTGCATTCTGAGGCTTTCATCTTCAGCATAAGACCCTAGTTCGCCAATGTACACTTTTAGGTGCGTATAGGGATCACATCGCAATGGATTTTGTGGTGGGTCTTCCAACTACTCAAAGAGGATGCGATGCGATCTGGGTGATAGTGGACAGACTGACAAAAACAGCGCACTTTTTACCAATCAATATTAGGTTCAATCTTGATCAGTTGGCAAGATTGTATGTTAAAGAGATCGTCTCGAGACATGGAGTACCAGGGTCCGATAGAGATCCACGATTTACGTCAAACTTCTGGAAGAGACTACAAGAATGTATGGGAACACAATTACGAATGAGTACAACATACCATCTGCAAACCGACGGGCAAAGCTTACGAACAATCCAAATGTTGGAAGATATGCTGAGAGCATGCATCATGGATTTCAAAGGAAGCTGGGAAAAACATTTACCATTGGTGGAGTTTGCCTACAACAACAGTTACCACGCAAGCATCGGCATCCCGCCTTACGAGGCATTATACGGCAGAAAGTGCAGAACTCCACTATGTTGGGATGAAGTCGGTGAACGCCAGCTATTAGGACCAGAACTGGTTCAACAAAGTGCTGAGGTTGTTAAACTCATCAGGACAAGATTGGTAGCCGCCCAAGACATACAGAAAAAGTATCCCGATCAACATAGGCAGAATCGCGAATTTGAAGTAGGAAATTTATTTTCCTAAAAGTTTCTCCTTGGAAGGGGAAAATTCATTTTGGCAAGAAAAGAAAGCTCAGCCCAAGATTTATTGGACCTTTCAAAATACTACGAAGAGTGGGGGAAGTGGCTTATGAGGTAACTCTACCTCCAGAATTGGAAAACGTTCATAATGTTTTTTACGTTTCGATGTTACGACTATATAAACTCGATTTCAAGCACGTGACCGAATACGAACCATTGCAATTTGATAAAGATTTGTCTTATGAAGAGATTCCTATTCAAATAGTCGACAGAAAAGAACAAGTGCTCAGAAATAAAGTGATACCTTCTATGAAGGTGATATGGAGAAACCACAATGTCGAAGATGCAATGTGGGAACTCGAAGCTGAAACGATGAAAAATTACCTTGATTTATTTGTTTAATCTATGTCTTCGATTCTGGGGACAGAATCCTTATAACAAGGAAAGAATGTGACGATTTGATTGTTTGAACTGTGATTCTGAGGACAGAATCCTTGTAATGAGGGAATGATGTAACATTCCAGAATTTTAATTGTAATATTAAATATTTATTGAATTATATAAACATTTAATGGATGTGTTTATCGTTGAATAAATATTTGTTTAATTGATTTGATTTTATTTGGTTAATTATTTGTTAAATAAATAATTAATGAGTTAAGGAAATTATTATTATATTGATATTTCAATTTGATGATTAATTATTTGTATTGAGTTATGTGAATAAATGATTTTTTTAATTAATTGTTATTTGAATTAATTAAATTAAGTATGAAAGCTTTATTAAATATAGTCTGACAAATAACTATATTATAAGGAGTTATTAAAATAAATTAAAGTAGTTTAATTTAGTTTTACCTAAACAAGGTTTAAGGATATTTTTTTTTTTTTTTAGAGTTTTGTCAAACAAAGCCTTATGGCTTTTGGATTTCTAATTTTTGAATTTAAATAAAATAAATTAAAATAATAAATATAGTATATTTATAGTATATACGTTTATTTTAGTAACTGATATAGTTATTAAGGCCATATCTGTTTTGTTTTGTTTACGCATACTTGTTAGTTGTCTTAGTCTGAGCCAAAGAGAGAGAGAGAGTAGGAATTGAGAGAGAAGTTGTGAGAATTGAGAGAGAACCTAAGAGTTTCAAGCAAATTCCAGTGATCTTAGCAAGAATCACACGTTAATTGAAGGTATGTTTACATAACCTTTGTATTATATATATATATATATATACACGTGTGTGTGTGTTTATACATATATGAATTCACGGCATAGTTTTGTTTATGTTATGTGAAATCAAATTGGTGAATTGTGGATATATACTGATAATTGTGAGTATATGTGTTTATGATGCTAGATTTTATGTTTAAACAAGAGATTGCATGCTAATTTCGATTAATAGTAGAAAAAAAAAATTAACGACAGTGTATATTTGTATGTATTTTTTATATGGCTCATGTAAGTACCAATGTTGATGGTCAATTTGTATATTAATATGTGAATTGAGGCTTGATTATGCTAGTCTATTAAGAAATGAACATAACGTAATTTGAACGAAGTAATTTGGACAAGAATTGAAATCACAGTGTTCATTTTTGTGAAGAAACTCGATAATGGAGTTTTCATATGAAAACATGAAAATTGAGAAATTAAAATAGTTTTAGTTGTTGTAAAATTGTTCTAATTGATGGAATATGTTAGCAATCATGTTTATGATATTTTTATATTTATTTTATATGTTAATTTCACCGTTTGGCATGGTGAAATTGTGTCGGATTGGGCTAAAAGCGGCCATCTTTTCATGCCGCGGTTCCGCCTTCTGTTCAGGTAACCAAAGCAATTATTGCTTTGATGTCAAGGCTAAAAAATACGCTGCCTACGTTAGGGCAATCTGCATCAGTGTGCGTAGTCGTCACCACACACCGATCCGAGGCGGTAGTTGTCTGCTCAACGCTGCAGAGTTTGGGAAACCTTACCACTTGGTCCAAGGTTATGATTAAGCGTCATACATGTAGTAAGATGGTTAAAACAGAACTATGATATGTAATCGATGAATTCAAAGTTTGATTGATTAGTAAGTGATGAACGTGGTATGTTAGAACTTAGTGAGCATGATGATTAGTAAACAAGTGTTGTGAAGGTTAACACTTGTAATTTCTGATATTTGCATGGTATCTTAAGACTTGTGTTAAAATAATAAGTCTAACTAGAAATGCGTATTATGTTGGAATGTGAATATTAGTATATCTAATAGATGATGGTTCTAAACCTATATGTAGGTGAACCTGAGTTTAATATTATAGCTTACATTCGAGGCAAGTTCTAAACCTATCTTTTTAAATTGAGCAAGTTCTTTAACTCTACTTTTATAATAATTGTGCAAGCTTCTAAATCTCATCTATTTATAGTGAGCATGTTTTTAATCCTAAGTTATTATAATACTAATCATTGTTGGCTTAATCTAACTTGTTTATAGTTAAATAAGTTTCCCTAGTTCATTCTTTTATAATAAATGTTTCTTAAACTTTAATTCCTTATGTTGAATTGTTTAATCACTTTGTAAAAGTTATTACCATGTGGAGTAAGCATTGTTTCCAGCTTGCTATCAATTAGTGCATGTTCGGTAATTAAATTTCTAATTTGGCAAGATCACGGACCTAGCTTATTATTGTTCAAGCCAAGGTTTATCATTTTCTTCATTTTGATCAATACTTATGCTATTTAGTTATTTCAAGCATGAGTTTAGAACATAGTCAGTTCACCTATGATTCTCAAATGTTCTACGTTATGTTGTTATTAAACAACTGTTGTGTTATCAAGCATTGTTGATTCAACTAGTTCCCTAGTTGATGATCGTTAAACTTCAAATTACCCTTGAAAGCTTATCCAAATCAAACTTTCTTTGGTGCGAACTTGTACTCTAAATACTGAGATGAACAACCCTATTATTAAGGGTTTACGCTTAGCGTTGAAATGGTTGTTCACAATACATTGTACGAAGGGCTGATCCCCCTAAGTACGTGGAGTCCTTATAGTCTATTGACTGTTAAAGTTATAGTTGAAAGATTACTTATAACTGTCGACATGGTTCGTGGTCATTAGACCATCAGTAATATATTTCAGAATGTTAATAGAACCTATCATTCAGTTCTATTGAGCTTATTATTTGGAAAATGTTGTAAAGTTTATTCATTCTTATTTCAAGTGAGCTTTGTTTGCTCACTCTTGCTTATATAACTATTACAGCTAAGGATGAGAAGGTAGATGTACCTAGCACCAGTAAGGGAAAGGGGAAGATGAACAAGTATTGAAGACTTGTAATATGTTGACAGTTATTTATCAGACTTTAATTTGATTGATGTAATGAAACATTTATTTAATTTCCCCATTTAAATGATTGTAATTAAAGGTTAGATAACTAGAGAGATATTTTTATTAATGTAATCCTGTATGGGCAGGTTTTATTATTAAATTTTATTATGATTTTGTAGTTAGATATGAATGTTTTGATTAAGTGAACACCAAATCTTGAGGTAATGAAGTACGGGGATTTGGGGGTGTCACACTAAACCTCTCATCGACAGAACTTTCTAGATATCGTCAATATTGCAAATAATAATATGAATAACTTTGTCGTCTCAATTATTGATTTAATAATATAAAATATTATGCAGATGATAATGTGTCCATAATTGAATCAATAATATGAGAGATATTATGCATCAATTATTGTAGCAATAATTGAGTATAACTGAGTGACTTCTCACGTAAGCATCAATAATCAATACCATGTGATATTATGCAACCACGCGTATTATTGTACTTTTACCACCGGATAGTTCAACAGTTTAACGGTAAAAACTTTCGCCGTTATTTTTATAAAAAGATATTTATGTCATTTTCTAACTACGACAATACTTCCATTGTGGGGTCCACCAATGATTGTGTCGTCGTACAAATATTCCCTGTTAAAAAGAATATTCCCCGACCAAACGAATATTCCCTGACACAACGAAAATTTTATATTAACTTGCTTACTTTGAAAAATTTTCAAATATCACCCTTGACTTTAACCTTTTATCAATTTGTCTATTTACTAAATAGAATAACAATTATCAGAAAATTGAATACGTTCATTTCATACAATTCGGGGTCTTACACGTCAACCGCTCGTACTCCTCTAATGCAGGAGTCAACTCTTGGGTCCCAAACCGAAAAACTTGCCTCTCTGGTACCCAATGCTCTAGCATACCCTCTACAAAGCCTACGAGAACCTGAAACAATAAGAGGGTCATAGAATGTTGTAATAACTGATCAACGGTCACCCTATTTGTAGGTGACATACTATCATACCACGACCTCAGACCGGAGGCTATCAACACCGGTGGGGTGTGATCTATGGGGCTAACTGTCGAAGAAGACATCTATGTAGGCCGTATCATAACACCATCTAGGGGTCAATGCTGAATATCTCTAGACATACATACATATGCATAACAAATAGTAGATGGCAATATGATGTAGGGAATGGAAGATAGTACATACATTCCTAAGTACATCATTATCTACATACATCATCTCTCTATAGCTAAAAATACAGGGAAATGGGGCACATACGCCCTACTACTAACAGAGGCCTATCAAAAGATATAGCGAGAATGGGGCACAGCCACCCAATATCTAACAGAGGCCTATCAAAAGAGATAACGATAATACACATCAGAAGAAGACAATGGTGTCAATATCTACATCATCAATCCTGTCCACATGATGTAACTCCTCTTGAGTCACTAGATCTCTATCAACAGGGATGTCAGGCCTATACAAGGGAGGATCTGCACCAGCAAAGCCATATGGGTCACCTGAGGGGCCACCGCCTGAGCTGGAAGGATCAAAAGTATCTGCCTCTAAAGGATCTCTACCTAAGTGCCTGATGAAAAGATGTGCCCAGTCCAACTGTCGGGTCAAACGATCAATCTGTGTCGAATGAGTCGAATCTCGGACACAGGTCAACTAATCCATCATCATCACGGATCCAGGAACCATATCCCCCATAAACTGAATGGCGCGGGTCTAGGCTCAAATGGTACCAATGATGGAATGTATCCTGGGTATATGAACCTTCTGACAAAGTATATCCGTCCATACCCATTAATGGGATGTCATCGATGGGTGACTGCAACACAGGTCAATAACGCCTGGCAGGAGGCAAGATCGGTACACGAATCTATCATGTTGTGCTCCTAATAGCACGTTATCCTAAATAGAGCTCCCATCCTCCATCTGTGAAGAGAGCAATCCTACGGGTGGATATCACGTGCTCGACACCAGTCGGGAATCCATCCTTAAATCCAATGATCAAGTGTTCTGCAGAGTAGGGAACCCAAGTGATGACATCAGTTGTCAACAACTCCAACTGTAGGCGACAATGGGTGAAACACTCCGCTACAGGAACCTCTGCCAAAATGGAGTGATGACATTGGCGTCCTCATGGATAGGTATCAAAACCTAACACACTCATAGGACGTAAACATAGAAGCCTCTCATAGGCCCAAAACTGCCAACACAAAGGCAAACATCTGCTGTCAGTGAACACTCTTAACCTGTACATGGGAAATTAAAAGAGAAATACTCACCAGGAGAAACGGGTAAAATCCTATCCAAGCCTCTGTCATGCCCTGCGAACGCATACGCATTCCCTTGAGGAAATATGCAAAGGTGTAGGAACCCCAATCATAATATCCAATATGGTCCACCTCCCGAGTGGCGCTTATCAAAGCGAATGACACCGTAGAAGAGTTATCTGCTATGAAACAACACCTGATGATAACCAGGAATAATCGCCGAAGAATGTGATCCCTGACTCTCACATCAGCGGGCATGGGCTCACTCAATTGCCCACTTGTAGCATGCACGCTCAAAGGACCCGTACAGACGGTCCTACCCTTGAGCACCTCATCCGAAACTCCTAACAAGGATCTAACGGTAGTCGGCTAATATTCGTCGTACATGGCACTGGCGCCCCTCCAAACTCTATACCGGTGATAAATCGCCAATCCATCAGCGTCATCATCACCTCATAATCCAATAAATAGAGAGACCGAGTCTGGTGAAACCAGCGCTCAGACCATGCCCTGAGGTAACCCCAAGGACAATGACGAGGAAGAGAGGAAAAGAACGCCCCAAAACCCCAACCATGCACAATACCTCGGTAATCTGGATGTAGAGCGTGATACAGGGAGTGTATGTTGAACTAGTTCCCTCGAGGCTGTGTAAAGCCGGGAAACTACATCACATTCAAAATCCTTGCTCCTCTTTAATAGGAAAAAGAAATATCAAACCCAATTTTTACCTCATTTGCATACAAGTAAACTGAGGGGTGGTAACTCAAATCACCCAGAAGATCTGGAATAGCCACCTAAATGCCTGGGAAATCCCTTCGAGGAATATGAGCAGCATGAGCTAGAGCCGCTGCCGGTACATCCTCCTCCTCGTCCTCGACATCTGGTATATCAACTCGAACATGACGAATCTCCGCCTCCGCCAGACGACGGGGTTGTCTAACTTAACGGGGTCGAGGCACTTCAGAAGCCCTCCTTCGCACACCTAAAGTGGTCCTGTGGGAACTACTCAGCTAATCTAGATTTATATTATCTGGACACAAGTCTCTAAATTACCTCAGAAAGGGTGTGGTAAATTCTAACCTAGAGTTTTTTCAAATGCATTTTATGACTATATTCATGCATGCATTACTTTAACATACGCCTACAGTAGAGTTAAAAATGCATGTCTACCCAATGCCTAGACTTTTGGAAAAAATTTGACAGAGTCTCCTTTATAAATAGAACTATCCACATGAACATAGGCATGACTAGGTGGTCATTCAGTAGCACACCTACCCACAGTCATAAAAATCCTATAATGCATGAAAAAATATCAAAGTCACAATCCATGAAGGTAGATTAAATACCAGGATTGCTTTGCTTACTTACCTTTGCTCATTTGTCCTCAAATAAGATAAGAAATAACAGAAAAAGGTACCAATTTGATTGTTTCAAAAGTCAAAGTTTTTCACATCATTATGTTCAGCATAGGTTTATACTAACATTTACTATGTTGAATTTTTCTATCAAGACATATGAGCATGCATATTCACTACTATGTGTTTAGACGCATTTCATATAAAAAGTCATTTTACAACAGATAGAAACTGGAAAAGAAGACATGTATACGTTACCAGGGATGTGTAGAACACTTGTATGGTGATAAAATTTGCAGAAAGACGACCGAACTTAGCAGATCTGAAGAAGAGCTCTCGAGTTTCCTGTGTGGCGCAATTTCAAAGTGACTTATGAAACCCACAACTGCCTTAAAGGCCACCCACGGCTGGCTGCAGGTGTACCCGCGGCTCCCCTAGGTGGGGTCCACCCCTCCAACTCGATCTAGTTTGAGTTTTAAAGGAGTTCTCACAAGCTAAAAAGGCCAAATCAGGAAAAAAGATGCTACGCGATTGAGAGGATTAGCCTGAAATCCTTATTTTTGTGGACCAAAGTACAGGTCTACATGTCATTCATTGGTATTCGCCCAAACACAGGTTTACTATACCAATGAGCACAACTGTTGCAAACTACATCTGGCAATACTTCACTAAGGTCTGATGCTGTCAGTTTGGGGTCGCAACTCCAAAGTGCTTCTCCCCCAACGGAAACTTCATAAAAGTCAACCATTGATGCACATGTTAACGAAGTTCAAGCAACCTTGGAAACACTCAGCCAATGGCGAGTAAACCCATCGAAGCATCGAAAACCATCCGATGATTTCAGTCGTTGATGCACACATCAACAAAGGTCAAGCAGCCTTGACATTATCCACAACAGGGATTTCATCCGTTGATGTACATTTTAGCGAGGGTCTGGCAACCCTGACAAGCACAAACTGTTGGCAGTAACTCCAATAGAACACTGGAAGGACTTGGTAATACAAACCAGGGATGAACATCCTCATCGGGGAGGAGCGATGATGGAATATGTTATACACATCCTCAGAAGGCAAAGTACATCCCCACAAAGTCTCTTGCACATGAGAAGAACATCTATGGTGGAAAATCTGTACCAATGATTCAAGACTTCGGTGATGACCCCGTCGTCAACATCCTTGAAGTTCTTGAGAACTTTAGAGCACACATCTAAGCAGGTCGTCTGGGTTATCTGTGATAATTCCAGTCCCCATCACAAGTTATGGGAGCAAACAGTCATCACATGCCGTTGGAAAATGGTCCAAATAAACATGCATCATACATTTGCATCATGCTGCAGTACATTGCATCATGAATATCTTAGTGCATTTCAATTGTCTAGAATTCTTTATCCTAGCCATGCCACTACACTGCATGAATATGATAAAGAGGGGCATATATATACACTCAAAATTTTGCATTCCTGTTACTAACCTTGAAGGAGGGTAAAATCATCTTCCAGAGATAACCCTAGAAGTCAAATCAGCATAGTCCCAGAGACAACCCCGGGATGCTCAGTTTTCTATCTCGAACATGACCCTGAGATATACAGTTGCAATCCCCGAGATAACCCCAGGATACTCAGTTTCAACCTCAGAGATAACCCCGAGGAATGCAATTATAGTTCTGGAGACAACACCAGAGAAATTTGCCATCGTAGAGACAACCCCGAGATGTTCAGTCCAAATCCAGGAGAAACCCTGGGATCTTCAATCCAACCTCAGAGACAACCTCAAGGGATGTAGTTGAAGTTTCGGAGATGACCCCGAAAATGCGCTTTTTCGCTCCCAACAAATAGCTTCAACACTCGGTGATAGCCCCGAGACATTCATTTCCTAAACCTCGAGATAACCCCGGGAGTTCAGGCACACCTCAGAGACAACCCTGAGGATGGTTAACACTTGCATTAGTCCAATCTCAAAGATAACCCAAAGCAACAACCGCTAAAATAGCTCAAATCAGAGATAACCCCGGTGAGGGGCATAATCATCATTTTTCCATCTCGATCCCACATTGCACCGTCTCAACAATCATACATACATTCTACACAGAAATGTCCTACAAGAACCAAAGAGCTCCAATCCTGAGTGACTACTGCATAAGACAACACACCGGATAGAATTTTAAGCTTGAAGACCAAGGGCATGGTCCCATCTTCCTGACTTCGTACAACCTCTAATCCCATGTCATTGTGTAGCTCTCAACAACAGCATGCCGAAAAGGTCTTATACACCTCGATTGGATGCCCAAATTGAAGTTCTGAAAGTTCGAGCGGACAACACGTTTCACGTGTGCATGTACTTCGAGACGGCAGAACCCGTTGCACCTGCAACTGCCAAAGGTACACCTTCGGCTCCCCCCCTCTATAAATAGAGGTCTTGGGGTAGCCATTTTACATAGAGAAAAGGCGAGAAAGCCCTGTCTAATTTGCTATGTACACACTATAAACTGAGTGTTTTCTCATTTTAAACACTTGTGAGCTTCTATATTGTTATATTTTTATCGGCGGGAGCCGAGTGTTCATCCATTTAAAGTCATTGAAGTCTTCTTTGGTAGTCCACTGTAAGCCTTCTTACACTTTCTAAAGCATTTCTCCACTATTGTGCACACACAGTTCTTCACGTTGACAGACGTGTTATGTGTGTATGGATGGACTTTGGTCCGTGGCTTTTATCTCTTTTTTGTGTGTGTGTGTGTATATATATATATATATATATATATATATATATATATATATATATATATATATATATATATATGAACTAACATTATCGAGTTATGCTTGATTGAGCCTAGATTTTACATCCTGAGCGTTTATTACTTTTATATATATATATATATATACTTATATATAAGATGTTGTCGAACTCTATTCGATGAGCCTGGATTTACATCCAGAGCATTTACTGCTTTTATATATATATATAAATACTTATATATATGTTGTTTATATCAAACTCTGCTTTGATTGAGCCTGGATTTCACATCTCAGTGCGTTTACTGCTTATATATATATATATATATATATATATATATATATATATATATATATATATATATACACACACATTTCGGATGTCCTGGAGTTTACTTAAGTATGCGTTTACGACTTTATTTACATTTTTCCTACTTGAGTTTACTTTAAAGGCGGTTGATCATTTTATTGCTTTATTTATATTTTCCAATCCCCCATGGAGGTGCTTTGTGACACCCCCAAATTCAGGTACTTGAAACTCGAACTCGGTGCTTCACGATACCATTTCTATGAGTGAAATAATACTAATAATAATAACAATAATATAGATTATCAAATTTAATTTATATATTATCAGAGTTTTCAATCCCAAGTACGAAACCTTTAAACATTCGTTACATTACATGATAATTAATATATATCATCATTATCCTAATAAAGTCTAGTTATTACAAAAGATAGCATTATCTTTCATTCAGCGACCTTCCCTTTCCCTTTGTTCTTGGTAGAGCCTTCAGGTTGTTCATACTTAGCTGAAAACATTTAAATTAAGCAAGGATGAGCATTTGAGTGCCCAACAAGTAATAGCAACAATATAATTTAGCTAAACGAATTAAATGTTTTCTTTGAACGATACTTCTACAATGAATCAACAGTTGTGAAGTAAGTTAATCCAATAATAAACAACATATCATTTCGATTTCAAATTTTTGAAACTACGTATTGAATATAAAAGAGGATCAGTTGACAGACTATGAACATTGTTTTCTATTTTCGAAAAGGTTAAACGGAACTTCATCTGTAAACCGTCATAACTTATGGGCACGGGGGTGATCAGACCGTTATGCCCTGTATTGATTAATACTACATTAAATGACGATATTTTCGTCCAGCATTTCTTCCTTAGGTGCATAAAATTTTCCCATATTTGGGATGTTCATACCAGTCTAGAATCCGAACCGAAACAATTTAATTGGATAACAATAAAGTTCTTATCTTGTTCAACAACAATTTTAAGTTTGTGTGTCTAGCCAGATCAAATAGCTTAGACGGATTTTAATTCAACTTGTACATACTGGACACCGATAAGTATGTATAAACATGTGATAAAATATAATGATTATCCAAGTGAGGACACTTGTATAACCAAGTTTAGAAATTAATGAACAGAATATATTTCTTGATCTACAATAACAGAATTAAGGAACTTGTACAACAGATTATAATTTAATAACTTACTTATACAGAATCATTGCATAAGTACATACAAAGGATGAAATATTAGAACAATTGAAAAGAATAATTCAGATATTATCTTACGCATGTCCATTGCATAAAGTAAATGCAAAGGGTTAGATACTTACCTTGTCTGATGCTTACACAACTTAGATTTATCTTTTATATCAAGCCCTATCATTAAATAGATCATTCGTTCGATTAGACTAATATATCATATCTGTAGACACTCGAAATTTCTGTACTACTGTTACTAACATTACAGGAGGACAGATTGTTCTTTTAAGAGAGAACCCTGAAAGACAATCCAAATCCACACCGGATACTACCGGAAGTTCAGCATTAACCCCGGATCGCAATCTGGGAGTAACGGTTTTAACCTCGGATTTAACCCCGAGACTTGCAGATATAATACCAGAATACACACCGGAGAAGACCGATTAATCTCGGAGATAACCCCGAGGTATCCAGTCTTAGTCCCAACCATGGGAATAGCCACCAACCTTGGTGATAACCCCAAGGAATGCAGTTTCGGAGATAACCCCGAAAATGCTTGCTTCAAATGCCATCAGCTTCAATCTCGGCACTCACAACGAAATACACTGTGCCAACACGGCAATCACATCGGGAAGACAGGCACACCTCAAAGATGACAATGAGGATCTTCAACAAATGCAGCAGTCCAATCTCAGCGAAGTCTGAGCAACGTCTTCTTATCGGCCCAATCCGATAGTAACACCGGTGAGGGGCAACATCGCCATCTCGTCCAACACGATGCCACGTCTCGTCTCTACGCAACAATGTCCCACAAGGCTAACCAATCCCGAGTGACTATTGTGCGGGGTAACGGATGAAAGTTGAAGCTTGAAGACCGGAGGGAATCGTCCCATCTTCAAAGACTTCGTACAAACTCTAATCCCATGCCATCGTACAACTCTCGACAACGGCGGTCCGAAATAGGTCCTGAATACCTCAAAACGGATGCCTGGATTGCACTTCTCAAAATTCGAGTGGACATTACAGTGCCTGAGTACACGTACTTTGAGACGCCCGACTCGACAGAACCGGGCCGAACCGACCCGCCTCTGGTACACCTGCGGCTGAGACGCATGTACACCTGCGGCTCATATTGCCTATAAATAGAGGGCTTGGGGTGCTAATTTTTAAGAGAAAAAAGGCGGAAAACCTCGCACAATTTGTTCTGCACTCATCATATACGATGTATTTTCCCACTTTTAAACACTGTGAGCTCATATATAGCCTCTTTTGTACCCACAAAAAGCCCAAAGGTTTACCCACTCTAAAGATATAGAAGCCCTTTTTATCGATCCAACTTGTAAGCCTTCTCACAAACTTTTAGAGTCTTTCTTTCATCTTTGCACACACCTTCTCTACAAGTTGAGAGTCGTGTTTCTTGCTTTTGCCTTGACTTCTATCCGTGGTTTCCTTCCATCAGATATATATATATATATATATATATATATATATATATATATATATATATATATATATTTACTAACATTATCGAGTTATGCCTCGATTGAGCCTGAACTTGATGCAGTGCGTTTATTCACTTATATATATATATATATATATATATATATATATATATATATATATATATATCAACTGTGTATGACTTTGTTCGATGAGCCTAGACTTGATGCAGCATACGTTTACTCGCTTTTATATATATATACTTATATATATGAACTGTGGGTTCAACTATGTTCGATGAGCCCGGATTTTACATCCCAAGTGCATTTATTGCTTTATATATATATATATATATATATATATATATATATATATATTTGTTTTGTCTCGCTCGAGTTCCTTCGTGGTAGTTGATAGTTTTTATGACTTTCTTTACATTTCGTCACCCGCTTGAGTTTACTTAAGTGGTAGTTGACCGCATTTATAGCTTTATTTACATTCTGTCCCACAGAGTTTCCTTCGTGGCGGTTGGCCGTATCTCTGACTTTTATTTATATTTCCGATCCCCCATGGAGGTGCTTCGTGGTTGGTGATCCCGTGCGTATATATATATTTTACCGCTTTTATATATATACCGCTTTATTGCTTTTATACAAATTGCAATATTATGTGCGCCTAGGAATCATGTGATCACAGATTCATCTCATTGGATCTAGATTCGGTTCCCGTGATGGACATTTTCAGCTGAAAGCAGCTTATAAATTATTTTACGATGTTTGTATTTCCTCAGATGGTTTCAATACCCACGAGGAAGTCGGCATTATTTTTTTATATATTATTTTCGTGCGGATGCTTCGCATTCATCAAATAAAATCAATCCAGCCGCTCACTTAATAAAAATGGGAGTGTAAAAGGTCTTAATTCCTATTGAGCAGCAGGGTTTGAAAAACCTCTTTTATAAAACATCATTGCCATATCTTGCTAAAAACTGAATTTCTATATAAATTCAAATCTTGTGTATATAGGTTCGAAAGAGGCCTCGCACAACTTTCATATAACAGCACATTGACCCACACACACACACACACACTCAGATAATAGTTTCTTGAAAAGAGCCGGTCACCGTGGTAACACGGATGTCGGGGGGTGCCTAACACCTTCCCCCCGCATAACCAAGTCCCCGGACCCTAAATGAATCTCGGTTTCCACATTCGTGATATCGTTGTCACATCACTGGATCAATGTGCAAACCTTTTCTCGGTTGTGTTGGTACAACCTTTAAAAAATCAACTGGCAACTCTTAACAGTCCCATCGTCGACATTATACATGTCGGACCTTTTTCACTTGTTTTTTCAAACAAATCTCACCTAAAATGAGAACACCAAAGAACAAGTAACGGAAAGGGACATCCAAAAATCCCGACGTCGACAGATGGCGACTCTGCTGAGGACCTCCAGTAAGAGGACTTAAGCCGCTACTACAATCTTTTCAAAACTGTTATCTGCTTGTGTGTGGATGTTGCATTTACATTGGATGAATGTGTACGAATGCATGTCTTGTTTGAGCTTAGTGGTTCGCATCATATTTAATAGGTAGGATGTTAGTGCTTCATACTATAAACCGCTTATGATATTAGTTCTTCACACATGTCATCATTTCATACGGTGAGACGCGATGTATGTGAATGTATGTTGTGTGGTCCCTCCACCAGGAGGCTATCCCATCGGTGTTTGATTACTAGACTCGTGAGAAGACTAATTCTCCGAGGCTCAGGAAAGGCACCACCCAAATTCGTTCCAGTTGAAAGACCGGATTAACTTCCCGTCTAGTAGATTGCGATGATTTGGGAACCTTCATGCCAAAAAGCCGTGAGAGTAACCTAAGATAGGTCAGCCCTGATAAACCCCAAAACGAAGGAAAGTCTCTTCATGCCCTCATTTCAATTACTTGTAAACACAATTACTTGTAATTTCATTCCATATCTATCTCCATGTAATGAGAAATATGAAGCAATATGTCCACATACATGCTAGGAACAGCTTACACCCGTTTTGTAGGATAAAATTCCTAAAATGGACACATCACATAGCATGTCATTATACACCTTCCCTAAGGACTAAATTATGCCAGTCTTTCGCAGGGAATCAATCGGACCTACTACCTGGTCAAAGTCCAAAAGGACAACAGGCCTACAGTCAATCATGTCGTCATCCGACCAGACTGAACTTAATCCAGTTTCTCGTATAGAGTTCGACGGATTAAGCAAATAGATTACAGATTTGGCTGTTCTATTAAAAGAATTACACCCGATCTACAGGTCGGGTCGTAAATACCCATTACATACTTGAGCCCTCCACACAAGGAGGAATTCGGTCATTACCATACCAGAGCCACAATTGGATACGACCAACAAAACACAGGATGCTGCCCATTCCACTGGACATCCAGACAATGGTGACATCAAAAAGAAAGTCCTCCAAATGGAAGAGACCCTTCGCGCTATCAAAAGAATTGGAACACACGGGAGTGTTTCATATGTTGATCTATGTATTTTTCCTGGTGTTCACTATCCAGAAAAATTTAAAACTCCTGACTTTGAAAAATATGACGGATTAGGGGATCCTTATATACATTTAAAAGTCTTTATTGGATAACTGGGATCCTATGCAGAGGATGAAAAACTCAGGATGCAATTGTTCCAAAAGAGTCTAACTGTAGAAGCCCGTTCGTGGTACACAAGATTAGAAAACTCCAAAATTCAGAGTTGGGAAGAGCTAACACATGCCTTCCTCACTCAATACAGTTTTCAAACTCAGATGGCTCCCGATCGGTATCAAATTACCAAGATCAAAAAACAGTCTAATGAGTCTTTCAGAGAGTATGTCCAAAGGTGGAGACGCCTGGGTACTTGAAGTTAGTCCTGCCATGATGTAATTAGAAATGGTCATGACATTCATAGACATACAAGCTCCCTTCTATGAGAGAGTTTTAGCCAAGATCGGCAAACCATTTTCCTAAAAGGTTAAACACGGGAGATGGTTGAAATGGGGTTGAAGTCAGAAAGATTCAAGACATAGCCAGACTCAAAGTCATTATTGATCGCATCCAATCTGAAATTATGGGAACAACCCGAGAGGGTCCATAAAAAGAAAGAGAAGATGTTTCCCTGATACTATAGGGACAAAAAGGCAATCAAAGTATGCCCATTCAAAGGAGAAACTACACTCCCTTTCCAGCACAGTCTGCAAACCCTCCAGTACCAAAAGGTGGAGAAGTCAAACGCCATCGAGTGTTTACACCCTTAGGGATACCCTCGAGAACATTCTTAATCTTCGACAACACGGAAGAAAATTATGCATCTTCTTCCACCACCCGGCCTAATGGGCCGGGGTTTCAATGTCGCTAGAAATGTGCTTATCATCTTCAAGGGCATCTGGACATGATACTCAGGATTGTTGGGCCTTGAAACACAAGATGCAGGACCTAATAGATAATGGAAAGATCGTAGTCACCAAACCCGATCAGCCTCACGTACAACACAACCCTCTTCCTCAACACAAAGAAGAAGAGGTCAACATGATTAATTGGAGCAGTGGACAGAGTTCCAACTTCAGCTGTGACTCCCCCCAGACCATCAAAGACGGTGATGATAGATGGGATTATGCTAAGTTCCAGTTCACAATGGAACGAAAGATGAAAGCTCTCTGCAAACAAATTGAGCAATTGGCAAAACTGGTGACTTATCAACATCAAGTGACTTGGCAATTAATCAGCCAGGAGCATGCCAGTCTCCTACCAAGCATCATGAATATTCCCTCGTCCCTTTCAAAAAATGAAATGCTGGAAGACAAAGTGACGAAGAGAGCAAATGCCAAAGCCCGTTGGGATTTAGCCAACAAATGGGAATTCACCTATTTGGGCCAACCCATGGAGGAAATCCTTCACATGTTAATCAATAAAGGAAGGATCAGTTCCCTTCTACCTCCAATCAACCCCCGTTCGGGATGGTACAACTCTGATGGAGTATGTCAATACCACTCCCAGTCTCGTGGTCAAAGCATAGAAGAATGTTGGGCACTCCGCCACCTTATTCAAAATCTAATCGACAATAGTGTACTGCGCTGGGAAGATAACGACACTGTGTTACGAGTAAGTGAGAATGCAGGCCCTACTAAGTGGAAAAGTGTGGTAGCAGTTATATCTACTGAAGGTGAAGGGATTAATACTGTTCTCACAACACCGATAATTCAGCTCAAAGGAGGAAGTAATCCTTTGAAAGCGGCCGGTCCCGAGCCAATCAACTTGCCATGCAGAGCACAATATCCTATTGTTAGCTTGCGCAAGGTTCCGTGGAATTATGGAGAAGGTGAAGGATCCACCTCACATACCACTGCTGCAGTGTAGAAGGAAAATCTACTGTATCTTCCCCATCGGGTGATGAACCCCACCACCAAATCAAAGGGGAAAATACCCATGGAGAAGATTGAAACGAAGCCTCGGTGGTTTTAAGCTTGAAGGAAGCTCCACAAATATTAATTTTGGACTTGGTCCTAACTTCCGAGAATCACCGGAAGGTCTTGTTAAAGGTTTTGGAAGAAGCTTATCTTCCGACATCAGTGGATAAAGAAAAATTTCAACACATGGTTGATCACATTTTGAACACTAATGTGATATCCTTCACTGATGATGACATACCGCCCGAAGGGACTGGTCATTGAAAACCGTTGCACATTGCGGTCTTGTCCTCCGGATATATGGTGGTTGGAGTCTTAATAGATGGAGGTTCCTCTCTGAATATCTGCCCATATGCCACCTTGGTGAAGATGAATATCAATCTCAACCGAATTTGGAGTAGCCATACTATCATCAAAGCTTTTGATGGAGCCCGCCATAACTCGGTTGGAGTAATTGAGCTGCCAATCAAAATTGGCCCTCATACATTCTGCGTATCCTTCCATGTGCTCAAGATAGATTCGGGATACAACCTACTCTTGGGATGACCATGGATCCACGTGGCAGGGGCAGTCCCCTCCACCCTTCACCAACAACTGAAGTACATTATCAACAATAGCTTTGGTCACGGTCCAACGCCGAACCGTAGATTCCTCGAAGACGGGATATACCATTCATCAATGTCAATGCGGGCGTAGAACCGCCGGGCCATGCTTTGGAAATAAGCAACACCCAATACCACGCTATTGGAGCACCATTGCTCGAACCCCACATTTTTGATGAGGTGATGTCAGCCACTCAAGAAATGATGTCGTTGGGTTATAAGCCAGGACAAGGGTTGGGTAAAGATGGCCAGGGTATCCAGTACCCCATTCGATTAACCAAGCAAGTTGGAACAGCTGGACTAGGCTATTCTGCCAGCTCTAGTCATAGGAATCCTCATAAGTATCAGCAAATTCCTTTGGCTTCAACCATGTGGCGTTTGGCTTCGCCTTCAAACTCCGAGTCCGCACAACCTCCAGTAAAGGTGACAGCCAATGTCATGGCCATGTTATTTCCTAAGCCGAAACCGATGGAGGAAAAGAAAATCGTTATTCCAAATCCCGCAATCAAAGAAGAGGAGTGGAGAATCAAGGAAAACGTTGTCCGAATAATGTCGGGCATGTCCATCATCATCCATGATGAACATACCAACAGATACACCCCAGATGATGATTGCCTTGACGTAATGGCCATCATTCGGGACAAGGAGGATGATGACAATCCCTCCATCATCATGGTCCACCGGACTTTACCCTTACCAATTGGAACAAAGATTCCTTGCTTTGGTCGACAAGGGTAAAGCGGGAAGAAATTCTTTTACGCCTACCTCAGATACATAACTCGCTTACTTTTTTGTGCAAGATATAGCGGTTTATTTTGCCAGTATATGCTAACACTGTGTATGATCAACGCATTTCATATATACTAAGTGAAAGCATATTTTATTTCAGGACTCTGAATTTAGATGTGCCTATATTTGCGGATACGATGCCTCTCCTACACAAGGATTGTACCTTTGATGTAGAGATGAATTCAGCCTTAATAGATCTCTGGGATGACATTGAGGTGCCTCCAGAAATTCAAGAATGGGTCAAAGACAAACCCAAACCCAACCTTGATCAAATCACTTCTTTCAATCTCAGAACCTTAGAAAGCCCTAAGTTAATCCAGATTGGTTCAGACCTTTACCCCAAACCAACGGAATGACATGGTTACGCTATTAACACAATTCCAGGATGTGTTTGCATGGTCTCATGAAGACATGGTGGGTTTATCCACTGACATTGTCCTTCATCGCCTTCCCATTAAAGAGGGATTTAAGCCGATCAAGCAAAAGCTCAGGCGATTGAAACCTGAGTGGAGTTTAAAGGTGAAAGAAGAGATTGTGAAACAATTTCAAGCCGGCATCATCATGGTGTCTACATATCCTGAGTGGATATCCAACATCGTGCCCGTACCTAAACCTGGAGGGAAGGTGCGAGTTTGCATGGATTACAGGGACTTGAACAAAGCTTGCTTAAAAGATAGCTTTCACGTGCCATTTATCCACATTCTCATTGACAATACTGCTCAATACGACATGTACTCCTTTGCTGATTGCTTTGCGGGGTACCATCAGATCATGGTTGCCGAGGAAGATCGTGAGAAGACTGCTTTCATCAATCCTTGGGGAACTTTTTGCTATAGACGGTTGTTATTCGGCCTCATCAATGCTGGAGCTACCTATCAACGAGCTATGATGGCTCTTTTCCGCGACTTAATGCATAAAGAGATTGAGATCTACGTGGATGACATCATTGTCAAGTCCGGAAGGAGGATGACCATCTAGACCATCTCGGAAAGTTGTTCAACGAGTTGCGTAAGTACAACTTGAAGTTAAATCCAACTAAAGTCGCGCTTTGGCGTCAAGTCGAACAAGTTGCTAGGATTTTTAGTCGACCACAAAGGATTGAGTGGATCCTACCAAAATCCAAGCCATCACAGAAATGCCCATTCCTCGAGACGAGAGAAGGAAATCGTGGATTTTTGGGAAGGATCAACTTCATCGGCCAGAGTTTATCTCCCAACTCACGGCAACTCTGTGAGCCAATCTTCAAGTTATTAAGAAGAACTCCTCCATAAAATGGAATGATGAGTGCCAGAATGCCTTCCTTACAATCAAGAAACAGCTAGTAAAAGCTCCTATCTTGGTACCAACAAGGGATGATGTTCCCCTGTTCATGTACCTGTCCATAAGTGACAAAGCCATGGGCTGTATACTGGGACAGAAAGACGATAGAGGCCAAGAACGAGATATCTATTACCTCAGCAAAAGGTTCAGCAGCAGTGAACACAAGTACACTTTGATCGAGAAGATGTGTTATGCTTTAGCATGGGCTTCCATGAGGTTACAGCATTACCTCCATTGTCACACAACCCATCTCATATCCCGCGTGGATCCTCTCAAGTACGTGTTCAACAAACCCATGGAAGCTTGAAGCTCGTCCAACACGATGCCACGTCTCGTCTCTACACAACAATGTCCCACAAGGCTAACAAATCCCGAGTGACTATTGTGCGGGGTAACGGATAAAAGTTGAAGCTTGAAGACCGGAGGGCATCGTCCCATCTTCAAAGACTTCGTACAAACTCTAATCCCATGCCATCGTACAACTCTCGACAACGGCAGTCCGAAATAGGTCCTGAATACCTCAAAACGGATGCCCGAATTGCACTTCTCAAAATCCGAGTGGACATTATAGTGCCTGAGTGCACGTACTTCGAGACGACCCGACCCGACCCGCCTCTGGTAAACCTGCGGCTCATATTGCCTATAAATAGAGGGCTTGGGGTGCTGATTTTTAAGAGAAAAAGACGGGAAACCTGCACAATTTGTTACACTTTTCGCCATACATGTATATTTTCCCACTTTCAAACACACAATGAGCTCATATATAGCCTCTTTTGTACCCACAAAGCCCAAGTGTTTACCCACTCTAAAGATATAGAAGCCCTTTTTTATCGATCAATTTGTAAGCCTTCTCACACACTTTAGAGTCTTTCTCTTCATCTTTGCACACACCCTTCTACACGTTGAGAGTCGTGTTGCTTGCTTTTTCCCTTGGACTTGATATCGTGTGGTTTCCTTCCAATCTGTATATATTATATATATTATATATATATATATATATATATATATATATATATATATATATATATATTGACTAACATTATCGAGTTATGCCTCGATTGAGCCTGAACTTGATGCAGAGCGTTTCTTTGCTTTAATATAAATATATATACTTGTATATATTAATTGTCTGCATCGGACTTTGTTCGATGAGCCTAGACTTTAGTGCAGTGCGTTTAGTCACTTTTATATATATATATATATATATATATATATATATATATATATATATATATATATATATATATATATATATATATATATATGTATGTGTCGGACTTTGTTCGATGAGCCTGAACTTGATGCAGTGCGTTTACTCGCTTTTATATATATATACTTATATATATGAACTGTAGTCGAACTATGTTCGATGAGCACAGATTTTACATCCTATGCATTTATTGCTTTCTTATATATATATATATATATATATATATATATATATATATATATATATATATATATATATATATATATATTTGTTTTGTCTCTGAGTTCCCTTCGTGGCGCTTGATAGTTTTTATGACTTTCTTTACATTTTGTCCTACCTAGAGTTTACTTACGTTGGCGATTGACCGCATTTAGAGCTTTATTTACATTCTGTCCCGATCGAGTTTCTTTTCGTGGCGATTAGCTAACCGTCTCTGACTTTATTTATATTTTTGATCCCCCATGGAGGTGCTTAAGTGGTTGGTGATCCTGTCATGAGTATATATATATATATTTATCGCTTTTATATATATACCCGCTTTATTGCTTTTATACAAATTGCAATATTCTCATATACTTTAGGAATCATGTGATCACAGATTCATCTCATTGGATCTAGATTCGGTTCCCGTGATGGACATTTTCAGCTGTAAGTAGCTTGTAAATTATTCTGCGATGTCTGTATTTCCTCAGATGGTTTCCATACCCACGAGGAAGTCGACATTATTTTTTTATATATTATTTTCGTACAGATGCTTCGCATTCGTCAAATAAAATCAATCCAGCCGCTCACTTAATAAAAATGGGAGTGTAAAAGGTCTTAATTCCTATTGAGCAGCAGGGTTTGGAAAACCTATTTTATAAAACATCATTGCCATATCTTGCTAAAAACTGAATTTTTACATAAATTCAAATCCTGTGTATATAGTTTCGAAAGAGGCCTCGCACAACTTTCATATAACAGCACATTGACCCACACACACACACACACACACTCAGATAATAGTTTCTTAAAAAGAGGCGGTCACCGTGGTAACACAGATGTCGGGGGGTGCCTAACACCTTCCCCCCGCATAACCAAGTCGTCGGACCCTAAATGAATCTCGGTTTAATTTAATTCAGATATCGTTGTGTCACATCATCGGGTCAATGTGCAAACCTTTTCTCGGTTGTGTTGGTACAACCATTTAAAAACAAATGGCGACTCTTAACATCCCCATCGTCGACATTATACATGTCGGACCTTTTTTACTTGTTTTTTCAAACAAATCTCACCTAAAATGAGAACACCAAAGAACAAGTAACGGAAAGGGACATCCAAAAATCCCGACGTCGACAATATCATATTGTACTGCTATTTACAGTCAGCACATAACCTAATCACATTGTTATGTAAGTTTAACAACCATTGAATCACAAATAAACATTTATCAAGTCAACCTATCTAACTCCAGATAAATTTCTGAACTATGTCGGTGTATTGACAACTTTATCGGGTATTTATCGAGTCTAAGACTCTGTCCTGTAACTTAGTATCAGTCATATTATTTTTAAATCACTTAATATAATTTTAAAATATTTATTATAATTTATCATGAATTTTCAAACATCGAAATCATTATTAAATAATTTAAATATTAAACAATTCTATTATCATTAATATTTTAATATTAATTAAATATTAATAAAACAATTGCCAAAATATTAAATTTATTTATAATAACTTAGAATATTTTTAAAGTATTAATATTACCCGTAAATGATTTTTAAAACATTTAAAATCATTTTTAAAATAATTATCATTAATATTAAAGTATTAATGTTTTATTTATCAAAATATTAAAAGTCATTAAGTATAACTTAAAATATTTTTAATTCATTTATATCCCTTTTAAATGATTTTTAAATTAATAAAACCATATTTAAACTATTTATTTAATATAATTATTAAATAAATTTAATATTATTACTAATAAATTAATAATCATTAATATTAAATTATTAATAAATTATCCTTTAAATATTAAAAGTTATATTTTATAACTTAAAATATCTTTAAACAGTTTATTTTCATTTAAAATGATTTTTATAATATTAAAATCATTTCTATACTAATATATTTAATATAATTATTAAATAACTTTTATATCATTAATAATAATTAATTAATGAAATTTACCTTTAAATATTGAAAGTTATATTTTATAACTTCAAATATTTTAAATACCTTATTATTATTTAAAATGATTTTTTAATATAATAAATTCATTTTTAATTTATTTATTTAATTCATTTATCAAATAACTTAATTATCATTAATATTAATTTATTAATGAATTTCATCACAAAATATTAAAAGTCATTAAAAATAACTTAAAATATTTTCTTATATCATTATATAATTTTAATTGATTTTTCAAATATTAAAATCATTTTTAATTAATTTATTTAATATAATAATTAAATACTTTTTATATTTCAAAATATGAAATATTTATGAAATATATTAAAATAATTAAAAACTAATTTTTCAGATTTTAAAATAATTTTTAATAATTTATTTTGTATTTTAATAATTAAAACTAATTTTCTATATTTATTTAATAAAAATAATTAATTTCTGAAAATATTTATCGCTAAAGGGCCCTATAGCGACGAAACTAGAGTGTTTATCAATCACAAAGACCGAAAACACCTCCACGCGCATACACTAGGTGGCCAACTTATTGTACCACTCGTTGGGTCACAACGTAGTGTTTTATAACGACTATATATGCGTTACGCTTCGGAACCATTGTCCCCGAAAACATGTCCCCTTATAGGTTGTTCACCTCGAACTTTCAACAATCGAATCCGCACTGCAGCAATCTGGTTTGGCATAATTACTCAAGAACGCTTGAATTCCATAAATATTTTTCAGCAGCCGTCTAGCCTAATCAAATAGCTTAGACTTTTATCAATAACTCGAACTTCAATCAAAATAATTTAGCTAACTTAATTGACCTTCTTCATAATTTAAAAGAAAACCAAAAATTCTTTTATGACATCATGATACCGTACTAGATTAGTAGTACGTTGAGGATTTCGCCATTATGTGACTTTGTCATACTACACCATACCAAAATTGGTTGACGATCTTTCGATCACAACCAACACTATGTTCAAGTGCATGGATGACTCCATCATTTACCATACACCATATCAATGATGCGCATGGTTAGAAATACATTTTGAAAATTTTCAAATCATTTTTGTCTTAGCCGAAACAATTGCCATAGACATAAGAATAAAGGTATTGTTTTTAAACATCATTGGTTCAATCACAAGATCCAATGTTTTTCAACAAAACAAAAGTGTGAATCATCATCACGAAGTCAATAAACTTTGAAAATCTAGCAGAGCTAGAAGATTTAGAAAAATCCACGTTTCTCCATCAACTTCAATATTTACTACACCAAAATTTCTAACTTCATAACATATATATACCCGATCCAGTTCATCAAACTTACCACACTTTGAAAATTCAGGAACTTGCCACAATTATATGAGTTTAAGAACTTATCCTAGTCAGACCATAGCGTCTATTCGCTGAGGGGTTCAAAAATATTTTATATAATTATGAGTCACGAACTTACCATATGCATGAGTTTTAAGAACTCGCGCCTAATCTTAATATTCTATATCTTAATCTTAATAGTCTCTATCTATCAAATATGATATGAGAAAAGAATCACCTTCTCACCATAAGCATATCGATAGCGCGACACCGACATTCCATTGATTATCATTGTGAAGAACCGAGTGTGTGCACAAAGCCTCCGCCCACACAAAGGTTTGTACAACTCAGCTCACACATGAGTCCTCAACTGAAATCTAACTTAACTCTATCTCACTCTTAACTTGCTCTTTGCTCGATACGAATTCTTCGTATCCCATCACATACAATTCCTCATGAGTTCACATCGTACCATTTCACAGTACATTCACTTATAGCATCAAGTTATACACATTTAGTCGTTATAGACTAGTTATCACTTCATAGCTTAATATGATCACGTCGTGATCATCAATTTACCTTAGGGTTCTTTCCCATTATCAACTAAACTCCACTCGAGTTCATCCTCATTATCTTTGTCATATTATAGACACCATCTTAACATTTTTATTACCGGAGTTGGGAACCCCTGAATTCACATTCTCTTATAGATACTTCAAGATTCTTCTTTGAATCTTCACTTATATATTTTAATCTTTATCTTTCATCTCTCGAGGTTATAGCCTAAGGTACACTTACCTAAGTTTATAACCTACATGACTCTAATACTGACATGTGGATGCCCCCAATCCATGTTCCTTCAAACCTCGGATCCAGTCCACCACGATACTACTATCACAAACTATTTACATTTTTCATTCATAACTTAATGAATAAAACTTTTTACTTATTACAATTTAGAATATAAATTCTCTCCATTTCCAAGATCTCGTAAAATGACCCCAAAACTTTTATAAGTTTCACAACTTGATCATTTACTATTCTGCTTTTTACATTACATTTGATATAATATAAATATGCAGAATAATTTAAACTTTTTCAATCTCTCGAATAAAATCTTTTATTGATTTCATAACTTTGAACCAAATACAATTCTTGAATCAACTATATAACATAGTTCAGTCTATTGGAATTACTGTATAAGATTTTACATCATGATTCAATATCCCTTATGTATTAACTAATACATTCTTACAATACAACAAGTATTAAACATCGGAAGTATATATCAAGTACACTCCTAGAACCTAAACATGATTCAAGTAATAATCTAAATAGTATCCTTCGTTGCGAAACTATCTACTTTGTCAACCAAGAAGCACGAAATCTGTACCGTGAGTCCTTAACCTGCAAAAGTGGTTATTTGCAAGGGTGAGCTCGACAGCCCAACAATTCTAACAGTTTTCATGCAGCACATAGCATATAATAGTATATTCAGTTCATGCATTCATAATCAATTAATATTAACTACGCATGTTACTTCACACATAACATGCATATAAATTTACTTCACAAGCATATCATCAAAGATCAACTTTCAAGTTTCATACATAGCTCATATGCATTTAATATATATACATCAACATTCTCATAGCATAATATAGCTCAACTAACAGTTATAGAATTCATATATCAAATAGGAACTGAAAGACTTGCATGATTCGTAGTTTATCAACTACGACTTAACTGCTTAAAGCTTATCTTCACTGCGTGTATTCCTACACAGTTATATAATCATGTATTCATATCCATTAGTCATACATTTCATACATTCTTAATATAACAATAAATATTACATTGTTTCCTAACTAGGTTTGAAAAACCTTCATTTCACTTTCACATCATACTCTTAGAATTGCTATGTAGGTATAGGTATTCCTTAACCATCCGTACTTGACATGAACTTCATATACATTTATCACTCACTTGACTCGCTATGTGTTCGACACATATTTAAAGTTTATAGATACGAGATCTACGTCGTTCATATTCAAACTACTTAGTTTCATAATGATTTATTTCAATCAATAAGGCTTAACAACTTTCTTTAGCAAGATTCGATGTTATAAGCTTTTAAACCATGTATTGGTACTAATAAGCCTCCACTAGTATGCTCACATGCATGTATCTATCTCAATTACATAGACATAGCATAGTTCATACTTTAAAACATGCTTAAATAACTTATGTCATGCTTGACTAGTTGAGTGCACATATCATTCATGTTGGCATAAACGTCCTATCATGTTTGCACATATAAATGATGTTTAAAGTCCCAAAATTACTAGTATGTCATCCTACAAGTTCAGAAGTTTAGACAATACAATGCTCATGAATAATGTTTTCAAAATGTCTAAGTTCCTTTTCTTCAAATCTATGTCATGACAACCTAATCACGCAAGGCAACTTCGAATCATGTGTCATATTTGTACATGTTTCTCTCTATGTCAAAATATAACCACTTCATGCTTTAATACTTAGTTTACAAAAGATAATGGAGTTTGCCTTTGAAATCATTTTATCATGAATGATGTAGTATAGCACATATAAGACAACTTTTAAAACTCTTATCATAAGTAACTAAGTCATGTTAATATCTTCTCAAGTTCAGAACCTACCTCATGTAGCATTCATGCACCTTAGTTCTAATATATCAAGTTTTTTCTTGAAAACTTCTCTAATACAAGGTCTAACAATTTTGATCATGAACAAGGACACTATAAACATCATATCATGCTCATTTATATTTGAACTCAATCATGTATATAAACCACTAAGTTCAGAACTTGTAGAACATAAGTTTCCACAAGGTTTGTTTTCAAAATCGTTAAGTCTCTTTTCAAAACACATACTAAGTCATGCTAATGCTTTCTATTATGAACAAGGAAATCTTATATGTCATGTATATTATCATGCATTTTCATGTTATATCACTTAGATTAACATATTCCATCGTCGGGAGCACTACACTTGCGCATGTGCTCGCTCGACGCCCTCCGATGGCCTTCGATTACATAACAGTCACAAATATGACTATTTTTACCCTTCTTAATGACCTCAAATTAAAAAACCTAAAGCACAAAAGTTGTATTTCTATTCGTTCTCTTTCCGGATCATCTTGAATCTCCTCAATCGAAGTTCGTATGAAAGAGTTATGGCCGTTTTAGTAAAGCATGTTCTCACGATTTTTCTCAAAGATTTGCAAATTCGAGCACCCAAGGGGGGGTCTTTCTTATAAATAGCCACGGCCAAAATGAAACTAGCTATTGTAATTTCACGGATTCATGTCCTTCTTCAAAATAACAAGCCAAAAATTCTTTTACCTTCATAATTTGAGTTATACATGTCCAAATTAGTCCGTTTTCGATTCTATGGATTCGTAATTCATAGAACTACAACATACTAGATACCCATCAACTAACATAAACATTAACTAGCCCAAATATGAATTTACAACTCATGTTCATACTAATTTTCATGTTTTGGATAATTTTGCGAAATCATTCACTACGAATTTGTTTCTAAACCAAATTGGTTTGTTTAACTTTTGTTGATTTCGTATTTGATTATATTAACAATATCTAACAATAATTCATGGATTATAACAACCCTTAGCCATGAATTTTGTGACTCAAAAGCTACTTTTTCATGATATTTCTAAGGAATTGCAAACTTAGGAAATCAAAAGCATTAAAGTTAATGTTATTACCTCTTGAATGCTTCAATATGCTAAGCATAGCCTTCATAACTTTTGATTGCTCTCCAATTTTATTGACTCTTCATAGCCACTTCTCACACATCTCAACAAAAGACAAATAAGATGAAGGAGTCTCTATTTATAGAGGAAGGATTATCCAAATCATGGCTTTGCACATTGAACTAATCCAATGGGAGGAAGAAGAAGCCATTGGATGTTGGTGAGTTGGTTACCAACTCCACTTCCCTCATCCTTCTAGCCATTATTAGACTACAATGTAATGTAGAAGAAAGGAGATAGGCTTTAGCCTTTTTGCCAAACACGTGAATGAGAATAGGGAGCAATTGGGACACTAGTTTTGGGACAATTTCCAAATACACATCCTTCTTGCAACATTAGACTATATACTTATACACCACTCTTATTCTTATGCTATGTTGTATACACATATCAACCATACATTATAACTTAGTGTCACAATATGATTTATCATTGCAAGGTAAGAGGTGTGATGTAATATACATATAATTGTCTCATCACCTAGGATGGGATAACAAAACTTATTTAAATCAACTTTATGATTTAATTACTTTTACTCTATATTAAATATCACACCACATTAAATCTCAAGCAAAGAGGGTAATTATATGATACTACTACTCAAATGCTTTTCCCATATTACACATTATTTAGTATAAAGTTTGTGTGACACACTTTACCTCAATGCTAATTTATTTAGCTTACCTTACATTTGTAATATGTATAACTTTTACACTTAAAATAATTAATATCTACTCTATTAATTATTTAAATTATACACTATACGTATAATTATTCGATTGTCCCAAGACAACCTCTTCCATCTCTAACCAATAATTATTTAAATGATAACATCCACGATAAAATAATAACTTAAGTTAATTAATATTTTAAAATAACTTAGTTTTCTTTCATTAATTAACTCCCTTGAAAATACATTAGAATTTATGTATTTTGTCATAACATAAATATTATGCTTTCTCCCAATAAAGACATTTACAATTAGAAATTAATTTGCTTATTGTCTCAAGATATTATTCTTAATATAATATCAATTAACTATATATACGACACATGTACATATATTATATATAGAAAATAGATAATAAGTGTATTTTCTATTATATTAAATTGTTTCTATCAATTTATTTACATATAGCAAATACATTTTAATATATTTACTATATTATTAATCATACCTCATACAAAAATATATAAGGTAATATTATTATTCAAAAATAACATTTCTTCCTTTTATTAAAATAACTCGATATTAGAAATTATTTTAATATCCTCTATTAGAAATATATAATTATTATTTCTCTCTCCCTCTATAAATTGTTCCCAAAACAATTTCTTCAAATATTAAATATCCATTTAAAGATATAATGATTTATTTCTTCCTTTAATAACGTATATATATTTAACGTTATTCGAACATTAGACTTTCTCACATATTACCATTCTGATATAAAGTACCACATATTCAACACACATATTAATTCACTCCTTTACTTAAGTAATTTAAACCTTGTACTATATTACCATAGACATTTAAGGTTTAACATACACATTATATTATTCCATAATATAACTCTCAACTATCAATTAACCAATATTTATTCTTATCAGTTAATTCTCTCAACTAACTCATGTTTCACTATCCAAACCCATTCGCGGATAACTTACGTACTATCAATAACCTATATTATAATCATACCAGTTATTAGTACACATACACAAAAAAATGACAATTATACATTAATATCACCCACTTAATATGATAAAATAATCCTATAAACTATTTACTATTTATAGGAAATTTTATCCACTTCTTTTATCTCAACTGAATTATCTCTGCGATCAATAACAATATATAATAATAATATATTTATAAATCACAAAAATCACATATTACATAGTTTATATTACTCTATGTAAAACATTCCTACATACCTCGTATCACATAAATATTTTTATTCGAACCCATTTCACACTTACGAATTTTATTCATTAAATTCTTATTTTAATATTTTTCTGAATATCCGGGTTCTTACAAGATTACACGATCCAGCTGATGAACAATCTGTCAGAGCTGATGAACAATCTGTCAGAACTGTTCTTCATTTCTGGGTTTGCCCAAAAATGAAGAACAGTTCGACTGTTCATATTTGGGCTTCCACAACTTGAATTCCTTTTGATGTTTAATTGATCTAAGGGTTCCAGGTTGTAGACCACATGTACTACTACAGATCTATTACATAAATTCATCATAACAACAACAAATCAATAATATATGGTTCGGTCAATCCATGTCAGAAATCATGCTATTGTATTTTCTGGGTTACCCAAAAAACACAAACCGTGAGCTTTCTGCTTGGTTTGACCTTTCCCCAAATCCATTCAGATTACTTATTAAGTGATATAAGAGCATAATCATGTAGTCCAGGTAACAAACTATAAACATATTACAACATCATGACTAAATCATCAATAACCTGACAGATAAGGGTCCAAGAACATCTTGTTAGACGTTTCTGGGCCTGATCTGGGTTACCCATATTTCATATGGTCATGACCGATCAACGATCTTTGACCATTACTAACACTAAATCTGTGCATCGTGTGACACTAATTCCAGTTCCAGATTGAAGATATCATAACACACTACCAGATCAAAGCTTAAAAACACAAAAAAAAATATAACAGGTCGAGATCTTTGGGATCTAACATTTGGTTGTAAGACCATATTTCTCATTTTTCCAAATTTTAAAAATCTTCAAATCCGAGCCTCTAGATGTTATGGATCTAACATCTAGCAACCCAGATCATCATTATACATCACTAACAACATATTTTAACACTGAACATAACATCCAACAACAGATTGATGGTCAGATTTCATGGCTAAGGTTTATACCTTTTCTTTGATCTATCTTGTATCTGAGCTTCTGATTTGTTAGTGGATTTCGTGGGGCTTGAATTATGACTGATATATGAAGGAAATTTTGGAGGTTTGGGGTTGAGAGAGAAGAGTTGAGTGTTTGTGCAAAATTATCTAACAAATGATATTTTCTCTCTCTCCAATCTTTTTATATAAGTGTAAATGCATGAATTGGCTGAGCTAGAGACTGTTATGTGTCAACTTATGTCTCATTGGGTTGTTGGATTTGTTCACCCACTTCACCTTGAGTCAAAACCTACTTGCTAGCTTTAATTATACAAGAGGGGCAAAATGGTCAATTGGCTTTCCAATTTAATGGCATTCTTGTCATTTGGCAAACCCTTAGGGTTTGACCCTTAGGGTTTAGCACATAATGTTTATAAAATTTAGTGATTAGGGTTTGAAAAATGTAAATTTTTAGTTTCTAAAATTGTAATTTCGAAATCCCTAATTAGATTAGGTTTAGTAATTATATTATACAGGAACATTAGGGTTTATAATTTACTAATTATAATAAAGATCACTAATTTATCCATTAGAGCACCCATTTGATAATTAGGGTTAATAATTTACTAATTAGGATTAACAATTTAATAATTAGGATTAACAATTTGTAATTAGGGTTTCTAATCACATTATTCATGATCATTAGAGTCTAAAGTCCGCTAATTAGCATTAAACATCCTAAATTAGCCATTAGGGTTTCCCAATTTGACAGTTAGGATTCCTAAATATTGATTAGGGTTTTAATTTTACCATTAGGGTTTTGAGTCAAAAATTAGGGTTTACCAAATTAGCATTTATATTTATAATATTCGAAATTAATCACATTATCACGATTACCTAACCATCTTGAACTCTAATTTGTATTTTAAATTAGGGTTTCACACAGTAATACTAGGGTTTGTCATGTAACGCCATAATTGACCAACCATTATCGGTCCACGTATACAGTACATATTTATAGCACTGAAAAATCAAAATATAATTATTATTATTATATTATTATTATCATTCCTTATTCTAAAACCAGAATTAGGGTTTGGATTCCATATCTGATTTTCCTTGCATAAACAGCTTTATTAATTAAGTTAGAATTAGGGTTTGGATTCCATATCTGATTTAACTTAATAATCCGAGAAAAATTCATATAATAAAATAATTATTCTAATTATTCTAAAAATCATTTCATATATTATTTAAATAATATATATTTATATTTTCATGGAAAATAATTAATAAAACATTTCTATTATAAAATTAATTATTATAAGAATATAATTTATAATAATCAATACTTCTAAAATAAAATTATCTATAAACATTCAGGTAATAAATATTTTTTTATTTATTACATAATTTACATATATCTTATCTTGTACAAATCCTCATTCTTAAATAAAATAAAAAAAAATTATACGCAAAATTTCTGTTTTCTTTATATAGAAAATATCGGGTTATTACATTCACCCTCCCTTATAAAGATTCCGTCCCCGGAATCATCGTTTTAAAACTTACACACATTAGGGTACATAGCATACACAGTCATTTCTAGTAGATCTCGATCATAATTGATCAAACTGATCTTTAACTTTTCACATAAAGCTTGTCTTTCTGATTAAAAGGAAATTTGATTTCTAAAGAACTCAAATTCCTCCTTCAAAATTTCTTTATAAAATAATTTATTATATAAAGGAAAATCATATAGAAGAAAATAAAAGTTATACTAAAAATTACCTGGAGTTCTATTGCCAGCTGCCGCCGTATCCTGGACTGTCATGTTGAATGTAAGACCCCGAATTTTTTTGAAATAAAAGTATTCAATTTTTTTCTATTTAGTAAATAGTTAAATTGATAAAAGTTTAAAGTTATGGGTGAAATGTGCAAATTTTGCAAAATAAGCAAGTGGTTACAAAATATTCATTTTTATCGGGGAATATTAAATGCGATGGTACAACCCATTTATATTTATAACAAAATAATTGTCGGATGAAGAAAAAGATAAATTTAAGTTTTTATAAATAACGACGTAGTTGTTACCGTTAACACTATTGGATTATCTGGTGGTTAAAAAAAGCGATGTCTGGTGGTTGGTTGCCATGAAGCATACGGTATTTATTGCAGTATTTTTGAATTATTGATTCTTATGTAAGAAGACACTACTCAATAATTGTTACAGTAATTACTATTCAATATTTTATTTTATTGATTCAATAATTGCTACATTGATATTTTATATTATTGTTGTTTCAATAATTGTCAACGCACAAAGATTTCCCATTATCAGATCAATAATTCATATTATTTGAATAATATTATTAGATAGCATTATTGGCAATGTCTAGAAATTTCTGTTAATGAGAGGTTTGGTCACCTAATTATGCGCCAGTAAGGAGAAATCCTTATCGAAAAGCCCCCTCTTTCCTGGGAACTGCCTGGTTGTCATTATTGTGATTTTGTAATATTATTTGTGAATAATAAATTATTGATTTATATGATAAGAAAAAATTTATTTGATGCGGATATAAATGGTGGATTTTTTTATGTGGTTATAAATGAAAGAATTAATATTGAGGTGTTTTATCAGTATTTTGTCAGATTGGAGGTATTAAAAGATCAAATCGGTGTTCTTAAAGCCCTATTGCGTGAGTTATAATTTTAATCCGACAGTCGGATCGTTGTGATTTTTGGATATGTTATACATATATTAGTCGAGTATATGTCCACAAATTTTGAACCATTAAAAATTAACGTATGCTTTGTTATGAATTTTAAAAGTGATGAAAATCGTCCGTTTGTGGATTTCAGATATTTTCTGTCTGGAATTTGGAAAAACTTAAAGCTACAAAGTTGTAGAGAATTCGATTTCGTGTGGAATAGACATAAAATTCATATTTTTTTGATAAACGAGCTATTTTCTATGAATTACTGAAGTTTCGGAAATAAAATAATTTTTATTAAAATTGAGTGGGACCCACTTTTGTTTTAAACATGTGGGCTGCCAAAAAATTTCAAATTTGGCATGCTTGATGGCTGGTCTTGGTAGGTGGCATGGAAGGAAGAATTAATATTATTATTTTATTAATTTAGTCTCCTTTGGCGTTCTAGCATTTTCTTATAAATAAGCGCTTAAGTTAGAATTGAAAATTACACCAGAAACATAAGCTTTCTCTCTTTCTCTCTCTATATTAACGAGCGTATTTTATGAGTATTTAGATACTTTGTGAGTTTCTATTTATCAGTGCAAGTTTTCTTCAGCCTTATACCGATATTCCGATCAAAAGTACTATCATTTTGAGGTAAAAGATTTTAAGGGTTGTTATATTTTTCAGTTTCGTAATTTTTCTGACCTTCAAAAATTTTGGAAAATTTTGAAATGATAATTTGATGAGTTTTCTAGATTGTGTCCAAAAATGGCGATTTTTGGATGTATAGATTAGGAGTTATGAATTTTATGGGAAAATACTATTTTAAAAGTAAACCCTTATATATCCTTGTGGTTAACTCCAAAATTGGTGAAATTTTTATTGGGAGTACATGTATATAATAGAAGTAAACTCTGTGAATTTTGGAATTTTTGCACAAAAGTACAATATATGATAAATGTCTAAATATTCGGCAGTTTTGGCCATATGAAAAATAGTAAATGAATTTTAAAAATTTCGGGAAAAATATATGTTCAATATGGGACTATATTCTGCTAAATCCCAGAAAAAAAATATTTTTGGGACTGATTTGGTATTTTTCATGAAAATAGACTAGTTATGAGTAATGAATTAAATATGTTATGTGAAGTAAGAAAATTGGAAAAATAGGATTTTATGGCTTGAGAATCCTATATGAAGTATATGCAGATTTTTGATGAGGGTTTTGGTTATTGGTGATGAAATCTTATGAGTTTGGCATTTTAGGATGATTAAATGCATTATTTAGTAAAGTGTAAAAAATTAAAATAAATTATTTATAAGTTTAAGAAATGTTATTCTTTCAATATCATTATACCGAAATATTGGTATTGATTTTATTGTGGAATTTCTATATTTTTCATGTCGGGGTTACTATTCATGAATTACTATTCATGAGTTACTATTCACGAGTTACTATTTACGAGGTACTATTCACGACAAAATTGGTTTCTTTTTCTGACCAAATTATCGTTGATTTATGAATCTTACTCTTGAAATTAAATCCATGTTTTTATCATATTGTTTTTATTATCATATATAACATTTTTATAATCCTGATGAAGAAATCTCTCTTTGACTTGAGTGTAAAGATGGGTAGATTATTGGTATGATCATGACTATGGGTTCTCTTTGGCCAGTAGTGCAAAATTGAATAGTTGACTGGTATGATCATGACCATTGAATTTACAATTGAATATTTTTAGCTTAAGTGCAAAGATGAAAGGATCAACATGGTTATAATTATTGTTTATATAAATTCTGAAATGATTATATATTTCTTTGAGATATTAATATCTTTGGCCTGCAGTGCAAAGATGAACTGTTGTTGAATATCTTTGGCCAGTAGTGCAAAGATGATCTGTTGTTAAATATTTTTGGCCTATAATGCAAAGATGACATGTTGTTGAATATCCTTGGCCAGTAGTGCAAAGATGAATTGTTGACGAATATCTTTGGCCGTAGTGCAAAGATGAATCTATTAGTATGATTATGAACAGGAACTGTGATTTGGTATAACCATGATCTTTTATGTTTCAGGTAAAGACAGGTGATGAAAATTATCTTCATCCTGGGTACGAAGAGGAATTTAGAACTACAATTATGATTATGAGTTATTCACATGATTGTGGACAGGAACTGTTGATTGATATTACAGGGATAAAACATTTTTGGTGAACTTTTAACCTGGAGAAGATAATAGACTTTATGGTCTATTTAACTCTTCTAATGGATTGCTCGTTCCGCTGCAACTATGGTTGAAAAGTTTTATCATCTGCCATATGTTCTAAATCTCTGATTTAATACTGACGACTATTGATAATTTATCTATCTTTAGTCATGATATTCTTTACTGGGCTAGTTGTGCTCACCCTTTTGCTTCACAATTTCTTTTAGGTAATAAGAGTGTAGATGGGTCGAGTGGGGGTAACAGGGGAATAGATTGGTGGTCTCTAGAGGTAGAATTTCTCCCTAAACATTATAAAAAAGTGTGTTGTATTTTATACATCATTTAGTAGTTATATTTGATGAATCAAATAGGGTGAGGCGAACCCAACGTTAGAAGGGTGTTTTGCCACTATCATACAAGATGTCTAATGACATACAACTCGTGTCATCATAAGACAGGGTTGTCCACATCCACTTGCTGAGTATATCTACGAGCACTACCTATATAATCTTGGTGTTTGGTTGAAGTATAACTCTCAATTAGAGACAGTGGAGATAATGATATGTCAAGAGAAGACTCACCATTGGAAAGAATTTGATAGTAATCTTCTCATTTTTCTTTGGGGTCTATTGGTCAACCAAGGATAATTCTGTGGATATATGATATCTATCATAACCTAGACGCTTGGGCTCCCATGTACGAAGGTTTCCTTGAGCACTTCCCAAAGATTCTAATTTCTAAAATAGTTTTTCACTATACCTTTATGTAAGGTGCCATTGTGACGTCATATCCAAGGTTTGGATGAGAGTCACAGTTGGTATATATTTGTATCAAAACTCACAGCATGTGTTGTTGTATTTTGCACAACAATTGTTGTAATAAAGTTGTAGTTGTTTTTTGTACCATGTATTTGGCGACTCAGAATAGGTTGGGTGGAATGGACCTATTTTGGGGTTGTCACAGTTGGTATCAGAGCTTAGGGATATGATCTCTGGCGGAGATCTGGGATTAGAACTAGGAAGTGAGAGACGAGTAATATCCTTCGCTAGTGTGTGTCCTACTTGTGACACCCCCAAATCCGGGTACTTCAATTCCACGGGATTTGGTGTTCACTGTACAAATATCATCTATATATCTACCCATAATAAATGCAAGTCATGCAATAGATAGAATAAAAATCTTCCCCCTTAAGGGTTACAACATCCGAATAATAATAATACAATCCTAGGTTAAACTAACCTTAAACATCTGTGCAGAATCATAAACAAATAAGTCTTAACAACATCATTAAATCAAGTCTTAAACAAAATACATCATCATATAAACAACAAGTCTTCATCACTTGCTAACTTTGCCCTTGCCTTTACTAGTGGAAGGTTCGTCGGTTCTTTCGTTCTTAACTGCAATGTTATTATTAAGCAAGAGTGAGCACTATTGCCCACAAGTATAATAATGAAATAATAGTATAATAACATTCGAGTGAATCAAAGACATCTGAATAAAAAGCTCAACTTTTTAATCAAGAATGAATAACAAGAATCAAAAGAATTCTGAGGGTCATAAGACCTTGAACTATGTTCTAGGTTATCAAGGGTTATACATTAAACCTTTAACAGTCATAAGACTATGGACCTTTCTACTCGTACTTAGGGGGATCAACCCTTAGTACCATACTATGCACAATATCTTAACGCTAACGCATAAGTAAATCCTTTTGCAGGGTTGTTCATCTCAGTTTGACATTCGAGTCTGCACGAAAGGAAATTTGGTTTGGATAATTCAATAAGGTTCTAACATTTAGAACGTTCATCAACTAAGGACTAGTTGAATCAATAAAATTCACTAGTCTAATAAGGTTCAACAATAATGATATTCAATTCGAATAAAAATCTCAAGAAGTATAAAATAGAACAATTATTGTATAACTGAATCATGCTTTGAAAAGATAATAAATCTTTAATATAACATTTGAACTTGAATAATAGTAATGATAATCTACTCGGGATAAATAATAAACTTGAACAATAATGACAAGTAGGGTTAGAAAACTTGCCTCGTGCGTAGATTACACTTTAACTAAGCACATTCTTTGAATTTAATCCTACATACCATTCACATTCACAATACCAGTTAATTATAACTTAACTAATCATCATAAACCCATTCTCTTTGTCTACTTTGATTATTAACTATACTTAGTCAAATTACCACTTTGTCACATAATTTGTACTTCATGAATTATCAAGCTAATTATGTATTCAATAATTCAATCCACATGCAATTATGTTATTTAAATGTTAAACAACTATTTTTACATTTCATTATACTTCTAACATGTTTACATGTTCATTAAATTAATTTACTAACACATTGTTAGACTTAAACATTTTTAAGAATTTCATTTCTAAACTTTCTTGAGAGTGGCGTTGCGGCGCCACTTTTATATATTTGTTGTTCTTTGGCACATGGCAGTACTTATGTGGGACTCTTAAGCGCATGCGGCTGAGACTTAGTGTCATGCCCATGGTGTATGCATCATGCGGGACTTCGATTAGCTCGGTTAGCGCCAATGTTGCTGAAACTCCGAACTTTGATTCCCGATTCAAGAACACGAGTTCAACGAAAAGGACACTAAATCATCATTAATTTCACTAAATTAATATACCCACATGCTACTGATTTATACATAATCATTACCCAACAATAATAGAATGATTTTAATCCATTAAAACACATAATTACGAAATTAAAATATGCGAATTTCAATTGACTTTGATGTTCTTGGAGGATTTGAAAATAAAACATAAAATTGTCACTCTGATTCATTATAACAATCGAATCCGTTTATTTAAACTTTGGTCTCTTCATTATCAACATGCATAACAACATACGAATGTAAAATTTTAGGATAATATCACGATCAACACATGAAATATCACGTATATAAGGCCATATGGCCAAAACCCAAACTCGTAATTTTGAAAAACATATCGACATATGTATTTTAATGAAATGTATGATACGGTTTGCATAATATATATAATTAAATACGATGTGATATGTCATAACACATACATAACTCTAAGAAAATATGCTCTGCTTGTTTTCTAAACTTAAGAATAATAAGAAAGAAAAAGAAGACGTCAATATAATAAGAGAACTGACGCACTGAGTGGTCAGTTAACCCAATAATGGGTAACTGCTCCAACTCCCCATAGGGCCTTGTTTGGTTAGCAAAATAGATTTAAAAACCATTTAATTGAATAAAGCTTTATCATATAGTTTAATTAATGTCACACTCCTTCATAAAATAAATCAATATCTTATTTAAATTTACTTTAAATAAAATATAATAATTTCTCATAAATTCACATAGTAATATATTTAAGTTTCTCATTAATAAATAATGTCAAATTATTAACTCTCTAATTAATAATTAAAATAATTAAATAACATCATGCTTAAATAAATATTTCATTTAATTCAATAAGCTCACATAATTACATATTTGAATAATAATTATTCTCTACATTAATTTAATAAATGTAACACATAATTAAATTAATCTACCACAATTACATCAAATAATTATTTAATCCAATAATTAAATCATCGAAAAATATTTATTTAATTCAATAAATATTAAAATTAATTACAAAATTCTCGTTCATCACATCTTTTCCCCCCTTAAAAGGATTACATCCCCCGTAATCACGACTCAATAAATTCGACCGTTACATTTTTCCCCCCTACAAAGATTCTCATCCCCCGGAATCGCTTACACATAATTAAGTAATTAAATGAGGGTAATTCTTCATCATATTCTCTTCGAGTTCCCACGTAGCTTCATCAGTGTTGTGGTTCCTCCAAATTACCTTAACAGAAGGTATAACTTTATTTCTGAGAACTTGTTTTTTTCGGTCGACAATTTGGACAAGAATTTCTTCGTAAGATAAGTCTTTCTCAAAATTTAGGGGTTCATATTCAATTATATGCTTGTAATCGGCCTAGTAGGGTCGTAACACAGAAACATAGAAGACGTTGTGAACATTCTCGAGTGATGGAGGTAAGGCTACCTCGAACGCGACTTCTCCGATTCTACGCAATACTTCAAAGGGTCCAATAAATCTTGGGCTCAATTTCCCTTTCTTTCCGAACCTGATCTTCCCCTTCCAGGGAGAGACCTTCAAGAAAACATAACTACCTGATTCAAACTCGATATTTTACGATGTGGATCAACGTATTTCTTCTGTCGATCTTGAGCCGCTACCAGTCGTGCTCGGATCACTTGGACTATTTTTGCCGTCTGTTGTACTAATTATGGCCCTAGCAATTATCTTTCACCAACTTCATCCTAGTAAAGCGGAGTTCTGCACTTTCTGCTGTATAACGCTTCGTAAGGCGGCATGCCAATACTAGCGTGGTAATTGTTGTTGTAGCCGAACTCTACTAACAGTAGGTGATCATCCCAATTTCCTTTAAAATCCATCACACAGGCTCTTAGCAGCATCCTCTAATGTTTGAATCATTCTCTCGCTCTGTTCGTCTGTTTGAGGGTGGTAAGCTGTACTCATTCACAATTCCGTACCCATGCATTCCTGTAGACGTTTTCAGAAGTTCGATGTAAAATGCGGATCTCCATCAAAGACAATTGATACCGGAACTCCATGCCTCGAAACAATCTCTTTTACGTAAAGTCTCGTCAACTGATCTAAGTTGAATCTTATTTTTATCGGAAGGAAGTGTGCAGATTTTGTCAGTCGGTCAACGATAACCCATACTGCGTCGTAACCTTTCTGAGTCGCCAGAAGGCCAACCACGAAGTCCATTGTAATATGTTCCCATTTCCATTCTGAGATTTCTAACGGTTGTAGCAATCCACTCGGTCTTTGATGTTCTGCTTTCACTTTCTGACAGGTAAGACACTTGGCAACACATTCTGCAACATCACGTTTCAAATTTGGCCACCAGAAATATTGTCTAAGATCTTGGTACATCTTGGTACTACCAGGGTGAATCGAATGTCTTGAACTATGAGCCTCGCTCAAAATGTCTTCCTTAATTTCTTGTACTGGCGGTACCCAAATTCTACTCTCCAATCTCAGTATTCCTTCCTTATCCATCTTAAATCTTGGTTCAGTTCCTTCAGATATCTTCTTTGTCACCTTTTTACATTCTTCGTCCTGAAGCTGAGCCTCCTTAACTTTATCCAGTAGGGTTGTACCAGATTGCATCTAAAATAGCTTCTCATCAATTTCCATAGGATACTTAACCTCTAACTCCAATTTCTCCATTTCTGAAATTAGCTCCTCTTGAGCAGTTAACATCATCAATTTCTCACGACCCTTTCTACTTAAGGGGTCGGCAACCACATTTGCCTTACCCAGATGGTATAAAATCTCACAGTCGTAGTCCTTAATTAACTCCAACCACCTTCTTTGACGCATATTCAAATCCTTCTGCGTGAAAATATATTTTAGACTCTTATGGTCCGTATATATTTCACACTTTTCCCTATAGAGGTAGTGCCTCCAAATTTTCAAAGCAAAAACAACTGCGGCTAACTCCAAGTCATGGGTCGGATATCCCTTCTCGTAATCCTTCAACTGTCGTGATGCATACGCAATGACTTTGCCGTTTTGCATTAGCACACAACCAAGTCCTTTATGCGATGCATCACTATAAACAACAAAATTTTCTATATCATTCGGAAGAGATAACACAGGTGCCGTACTCAACCTCTTCTTCAATTCTTGAAAGTTTTCCTCACACTTATCCGTCCAAACAAATTTCACAGCTTTCCGAGTTAAATTCGTTGGCGGAGTTGCGATTTTGGAAAAGTCTTGTATGAACCTTCTATAATATCCTGCTAATCCAAGAAAACTTCTTACTTCTGACGGCGTTCTCGGCTGATCCCAGTTAATCACGGCTTCAACTTTAGATGGATCTACTGAAATTCCATTTTTGTCGATCACGTGACCAAGAAATTGTACTCGCTCGATCCAAAATTTGTATTTCGAAAATTTAGCGCACAACTTCTCCCTTCTCAATACTTCCAACATTAACCTCAAATGTTCTTCGTGTTCTTATTTGGTTTTGGAATATACCAAAATGTCGTCTATAAATACCACCACGAATTTGTCCAAAAATGGCTTGAACACACCATTCATTAGTCCCATAAATGTTGTAGGAGCATTCGTAAGACCAAACAACATTACTAAAAATTCGTAGTGACCGTATCGCGTTCTGAACGCAGTCTTTGGTACATCCTCCGGCCTCACCTTCAATTGATGATAACCGCTTCTCAAGTCTATCTTGGAAAAGTATCTCGCTCCCTTCAATTGGTCAAACAGGTCGTCGATCCTCGGTAATGGATATATGTTCTTAATCGTGACCTTATTCAGTTCTCTGTAGTCAATGCAGAGCCGCATCGATCCGTCCTTCTTTTTCACGAATAACACCGGCGCTCCCCACGGCGATACGCTCGGTTCAATGTACTTATTGTCTAACAATTCTTGTAGTTGTACCATTAATTCCTTCATCTCTACTAGTGCCATTCGGTATGGTGCCTTCGATATTGGAGCAGTTCCTGGCGCCAAATCGATCACGAAATCTACCTCTCTATCTGGTGGAAGTCCTGGAAAATCGTCTGGAAATACGTCGATGAAATTCCTCACAATCGGTATCTCTTCTACCTTTGGATTCTCTTTTCGACTGTCAACTATGTAAGCTAAGTATCCTACACAGCCTTATTTCAACAACTTCCTGGCCTGCATCATCGTCAGATAACTCGCTTGTCTAGGCAACTTGCTACCATAAAACACAACCTTTGACGGAGTCATAAGGTTAATACGCTTCTTTTGGCAATCAATTACAGCCCCGTAATTGAATAACCAGTCCATTCCCAAGATAACGTCAAATTCCCCAAGTTGAATAGAGATAAGATCTACATTCATGATATTACCCTTAATATCCACTCTACAGTTCTTATGTACGTACTTAACAGGGATTATTTCTCTATTCGCAATTTCTATGTTCATGGGGTAATCCAATTCATTCTTAGGCAAATCTAAATTCTTGGCAAAATAATCGGATATAAAGGAACAAGTAGCACCCGAATCAAATAAAACATAAGCATTAATTTTATTGATCGGAATGATACCTGACACCACATCACGGGATTGAACTGCATCTTGTAATGTCATGTTGAAAATCCGGGCGGTCGGTCGATTTTTTGCGGTTGGTCCGGTGATGGTTAAGGTATTTCCACTGTTGTTTCCCCGATTTCCTCCTGATCCTGACCCTCCCGATCCCTTCTTGGGACAATCTCTTGCCAGATGGTCCTTCGAACCACAAGTAAAACAAGCACCCTTCTTTGGGTTTGGACAGTTTGGTGCTATGTGGCCTTCCTGACCACAATTGTAGCACACTCTTTTTCCTTTCAGACAAACTCCCAGATGGGTTTTCCCGCAAGTTGGGCATGCTTCGATTCTTTTCTTCTGATTACCTTGCTGATTTCCCAATGATGAGCTATCATTCCACCTTTTCTTCTGATTGAAATTTCCACCTCCTATGCCACTTCCACTGGCCTTTTTATTAATTTCACCTTCACTCTTCTTCTTCTTCTGATCTTGATTGTACTTGGTCACGCGATCGCTTCCACCTTCAAATGCCGAGGATGGCCTTTTCGATACTCGATGAACGTGTTTAAATTTGAAACATTAAAACTTTACTGTATACCCAAGGCTTAAGTCCTTGTTCGAATCTTCTGACTTTTCTCTCGTCAGTGTGTACTTGATACGGGGCGAACCTTTCCAACTCGTTGAATTTAGCCGCATAGTCAGGTATGCTCATATTTCCCTGCTTCAACTCTAGAATTTGAACCTCTATCTGGTTCTGTGAACTGGTCGGGAAATACATTTCGAATAACATCTCTTTAAATCTCTCCCACGTAATTGCACCTTCACCTCCACGCACTTTGTTTGCTTGCCACCAGTAGCTAGCCTCAGACTTCAGCATAAACGTTGCAAAAGCGGTCTTCTGGTCTTCTCTAACCCTAGCAACGTCGAAAACCTTCTCCATTTCAATAACCCACGTTTGAGCCTCGATTGGGTTCATGGAACCTTTGAACTCTGGCGGTCCCACCGCCTTGAAATCTTTAAACGTTGTGTTTGGTGGAGCTTGAGGTTGATTGTTCATTGCTCCAGTCAGTAAGTTAACTAACTGTTGAACGGGATTAGCGTTAACATTATTGTTATTATTGGTAGACTCTTCCTGAGCCGGTTGACGTTGTTGTCTTCTCCTTGGCGGCATATTTCTGTTAAATAAACGCTTTATTAGAACTTTATTTATTGTCTCTAAATAGTTAAGGCATTACCCAAAAATTTAACATATCACTTAACACATCATCTCAAACAACTTGATATATTTGCATTCAAATCAAAGTTTTAACATTAAACAATAGCATAACTGCTATTTACATCAACTATCCTGGAATAAAGAATCCACAGGATTTAAAACATTCAAATATTCTTTCGTTCATAAACACGTCAGAATTTACATCTAAAAACTAATTAAGTTCTTCACATAATTAAATAAATCATATCACTGTCGGTCAAGGTACTAATTAGCCTTTATACGCTCTTCTTCTAAGATGCGATGCATCGTCCTGCGATCCATCATATACAATGGTAGTCATTCGAACTGGATTGGGTACCTCAAAACTCGATCTTGGGTCTCATTCATTGCCTTGTTAAGTGTAAAGTACGTTTCCCCAATCTTCGCTTTCTTTGCACGACTATCATCCTCTGCACGATTAGCTCGACGTGATTCTCTTACCTAGCCTTCCTCTACTATGTTCAGCCTTTCGGAGGTTTCCTTCAATTCCTTCTTCAGCTTCTCTATCTCCTCGGTCTTATCTTCGGTTTGACCCTTCTCATGGACCAAATTCCATTCTACATTTCCCAGTCGTGAGTGAAGAGTCGAAATCTCCCTCTCCTTCTCCTCTAGAGTAATCTGCTGAATAATAGCTCGCTCAGTCAGATCCTGAACCTCATCTCGTAACTCCACGTTATGGTCGTATAATATGTCATACATCTCAGCATCAACGGTGTACCGTGGTAACTCCTCTTCTTCCTCTTCCTCTTCCTCTTATTCAACAAATTCCTCCTCAGGATCCTCCTCAGGATCCTCCTCAGGTTAGTCTTAGGTTCATGCTCCTGACCAACAACGGTGATCAATGGAGATGATTCCCTCTGCACCAACTGCTCCCTAATGACATGAATGTCTCAGGGCTCCTCCTCTGTCGGTACTATAGGTACACGGGGTTCCTCCTCAGTAGGTACTATAGGTACACGAGGTTCTTCCTCCCCAGCTTGACTAGCTTCTCCAATATTCGACATCCTGACAACAAAATTTTAAGTTTTAGTTACTAAGTCGTATCATCTAACGCATACTTTAACACATAAACACATAAGGTCTTTTATTATCTTCAATGAATTACATAAATTCATTTCTTATAACTCGATAAGAGTTTTCCATCACTATCTTCTTTCTATAAGAATAAACCTAAGGTTGTTCCCCCCACCTAAGGTTCATAACCTACAGCTTTGATACCAACTTGTGACACCCCCAAATTCGGGTACTTCAATTCCACGGGATTTGGTGTTCACTGTACAAATATCATCTATCTATCTACCCATAATAAATGCAAGCCATGCAATAGATAGAATAAAAATCTTCCCCTAAAGGGTTATAACATCTGAATAATAATAATACAATCCCAGGTTAAACTAACCATAAACATCTATGCGGAATCATAAACAAATAAGTCTTAACAACATCATTAAATCAAGTCTTAAACAAAATACATCATCATATAAACAACAAGTCTTCATCACTTGCTAACTTTTTCCTTGCCTTTACTAGTGGAAGGTTCGTCGGTTCTGTCGTTCTTAACTGCAATGTTATTATTAAGCAAGAGTGAGCACTATTCCCCACAAGTATAACAATGAAATAATAGTATAATAACATGCGAGTGAATCAAAGACATCTGAATAAAAAGCTCAACTTTTGAATCAAGAATGAATAACAAGAATCAAAAGAATTCTGAGGGTCATAAGACCTTGAACTATGTCCTAGGTTATCAAGGGTTATACTTGAAACCTTTAATAGTTATAAGACTATGGACCTTTCTACTGCGTGCTAGGGGATCGACCCTTAGTACCATCACATGCACAATATCTTAACACTAACGCATAAGTAAATCCCTTTGCAGGGTTGTTCATCTCAGTTTGACATTCGAGTCTGCACCAAAGGAAGTTAGGTTTGGATAATTCAATAAGGGTTTTGAAATTTAGAACGTTCATCAACTAAGGACTAGTTGAATCAATAAAATTCACTAGTCTAATAAGGTTCAACAATAATGATATTCAATTCGAATAAAAATCTCAAGAAGTATACAATAGAACAATTATTGTATAACTGAATCATGCTTTGAAAAGATAATAAATCTTTAATATAACATTTGAACTTGAATAATAGTAATGATAATTTACTCGGGGTAAATAATAAACTTGAACAATAATGACAAGTAGGGTTAGGAAACTTGCCTCGTGCGTAGATTACACTTTAACTAAGCACGTTCTTTGAATTTAATCCTACATACCATTCACATTCACAATACCAGTTAATTATAACTTAACTAATCATCATAAACTCATTCTCTTTGTCTACTTTGATTATTGACTATACTTAGTCAAATTACCACTTTGTCACATAATTTGTACTTCATGAATTATCAAGCTAATTATGTATTCAATAATTCAATCCACATGCAATTATGTTATTTACATGTTAAACAAATATTTTAACATTTCATTATACTTCTAACATGTTTACATGTTCATTAAATTAATTTACTAACACATTGTTAGACTTAAACATTTTTAAAAATTACATTTCTGAACTTTCTGGAGAGTGGCGATGTGGCGCCACTTTTATACTTGTTCTTCATATTGCGCTTTGATGGGCTTCTGTTAGGACTCTTGGTATTTGCTGTATTGAGAAGCTTATTGTATGGGACTTCGATTACGGAGTTAGCGCCATGCACTGAAACTCCAGACTTGATTCCCAGTTCGTGAAGAACACAGAGTTCAGCGAAAAGGACACTAAATCATCATTAATTTCACTAAATTAACATACCCACATGCTACGATTTATACATAATCATTACCCAACAATAATTGAACGATTTTAATCCATTAAAACACATAATTACAGAATTAAAATATGCGAATTTCACTGACTTTGATGTTCTTGGAGGTTTTGAAAATAAAACATGAAAATTGTCACTACGGATTCGTTATAACACCGAATCCGTTTATTTAAACTTTGGTCTCTTCGTATCAACATGCATAACAACTTACGAATATAAAATTTAGGGATAATATACGATCAACACATGAAATATCACGTATAAGGCCATATGGCCAAAACCCAAACTCTGTAATTTTGAAAAAAATATACGACATGTATTTTAATGAAACAGATGATACGGTTTGCATAATATATATAATTAAATATGATGTGGTATGTCATAACACATACACAACCCATAATCATTACTCATAACCCAATTATAGAGGTTTAAACCAAAAACTATGAAACCCATATTCATGAAAGTTAACAACGTCAAAAAAATAGAAATTGGGAAGGAGGAGATTACCCTGTAAAGTATAAATTAGAAGATGATCAATGATGATCCTTTTACAGGTATTTGATTGATTGCACACACACAATCTTTTCTCAATCTAAATTCTTTTCTCTTTGTGAACTCTAAGAAAATATGCTCTGCTTGTTTTCTAAACTTAAGAATAATAAGAAAGAAAAAGAAGACGTCAATATAATAAGAAATCGACAAGATTGAGTGGTCAGTTAACCCAATAATGGGTAACTGCTCCAACTCCCCATAGGGCCTTGTTTGGCTAGCAAAATAGATTTAAAAATCATTTAATTTAATAAAGTTTTATCATATAGTTTAATTAATGTCACACTCCTTCATAAAATAAATCAATATCTTATTTAAATTTACTTTAAATAAAATATAATAATTTCTCATAAATTCACATAGTCATATATTTAAGTTTCTCATTAATAAATAATGTCAAATTATTAACTCTCTAATTAATAATTAAATAACATCATGCTTAATTAAATATTTCATTTAATTCAATAAGCTCACATAATTACATATTTGAATAATAATTATTCTCTACATTAATTTAATAAATGTAACACATAATTAAATTAATCTACCACAATTGCATCAAATAATTATTTAATCCAATAATTAAATCATCAAAAAATATTTATTTAATTCAATAAATATTAAAAATTAATTACAAAATTCTCGTTCGTCACACTACCTAAGCTGAATTTTCTTACTAAAGTTGACAAATTGTGATATGTCAATTAACCTTTGTTTTGAAGCTGTATTCTAGAATGATATCTGAAATACAGGAGATGAGCAATGGAGAAATCATGATGACTGGGGAGATAGAATCTGAAATGAAAGCAAGGTATTCTCAACTCTTCGAAATACTAGGTACATAAATTTCGGGGACGAAATTTCATAAGGAGGGGAGATTGTAAGACCCCGAATTTTTTTGATATAAAAGTTTTCAATTTTTTTCTATTTAGTAAATAGTTAAAATGATAAAAGTTTAAAGTTATGGATGAAATGTGCAAATTTTGCAAAATAAGCAAGTGGTTATAAAATATTCATTTTTATTTGGGAATATTCATTTGGTCGTGGAATATTCTTGTCGTCGGGGAATATTCGTACAACGGCGTAACCATTTGTGGGCCCCATAACAAAATAATTATCGGATGAAGAAATCGACAAGTTTGAGTTTTTATAAATAACAGCGTGAAGTTATTCTGAATTAACACTTGTTGGATTACACGGTGATTAAAATACGATGTACTTAGTGGTTGCCAAGATGTACATGGTATTACACAATATTTTTGAATTATTGATTCTTACGTAAGAAGGAACTACTCAATAATTGTTATAGTAATTACTGTTCAATATTTTATTTTATTGATTCAATAATTGTTACGTTGATATTTTATATTATTGTTGTTTTAATAATTGTCACTGCACAGTATTTCCCATTATCAGATCAATAATTCATATTATTTGAATAATATTATTAGATAGCATTATTGGCAATGTCTAGAAATTTATGTCAAGGAGAGGTTTGGTTACCTAACTGTCTGGTGTTAGAGTTTATGCCCTAGAGGCCAATTATTTGATATAATTGCTTAACGTTTTGATATTATATTTGATTGAATAAATATATGATTTTATTATGGTTTTATTTACTGCGTAATATAATTGTTAACATAATAAAATTCCTTAGAATAGTGATATAAATTATATAGTTTCAAGTATGTGACTTGAACATGAGATTATATATTACCATTAGTATCGGTGTTCTTAAATGTCCCTAGTCGAAAGTATCATTGTTGATGGGACAACAATGATGCATTGAGACTAAGATGTGGATCGATTGATGACCAAATCTCATTGGTCATAAATATATGAGATATTAAGTCAATGCATAGGTACATGTTAGAGAACGATGTCTTTGACGCAGACCCCACCATGAGAATTCTATATGGAGCATTATGCAAAGTGTCATTAACAATTCTCATAGTGACAATGATGTAATGGTCCTCCCACCACGAAATCGCTATATTACTACTACGAGAATTTATGTACTTTGATATCATCAAATGTCACCTTTAATAGGGTGGACTATAAAGGTGATTATTGGGTTCATCATTAATCGTGTGAGAAATATGAGTGATCTAGATGGAATTTAACCATCCTATATATTATGGGTGATATCCATAGGCCTCTTGATTGAGTAGGACTATGAAATGCATAACCATGCTCAAATAGTGATTTGTTTCATATAGTCTACTCATTGATCAAGAAAACTCAGATTAAATTATGAAGAGTATGACACATTCCATGACTCGAGTTTAATCTAGGATATTAAGGTTAAAAGGATTAAATTACATTGAAACATTGGTCACGAAAAAGGTTGCATCAAATCATCGATCTTATTATTACTTGGGTAGCAGTGATGCATTACTAGATGCCGCTCACTGTTTATAATTTTATAATATGATTTTAAAATTATTTCCAACGTAATAATAACCTATAAGTCACACACATGAACGTTATTTAAAAGGAATTAATTTAAATTTTAAGGATTTAAATATATTAATATGATTAATAGTATTTAAATCACTAATTTAAATTAAAAGGATAATTGTATATATGTATATTAATTAAGTAAGACTTAATTAAGATATATATATATATATAAAATTGATTTTATGAAATTAAGTTTTGATTTGATTAATTCCTTTTAACTACTATATATATGATATATAGCAGACTACTTAGGGTGATATCATAATTGAAAAAACCCTAGCCAGCTCTTAGAGAGAGACTAGAGAAAAAATGATTTCGGAAAATCCATTCCTTTTGGTGGCTAGTACTGCATGTCCTCCTTCTTATTGCAGAATCGTTCGACGGTTCGATGCGGCGTTCGATGGAATCTCGTAAGGCTTAATCGGTTTGTATTGCGTTGGAGATTCGAGGCGCAGTCGGTTTCAGATTCTCGTTTGTTTATATCTTGTATAATCTCTAAACCTCTGAATTAATTGATTTTTCGCATGGATCCTGTTTTAGGGTTACGAAAATTGCTTTAAAATTTTAATTTCCGCTGTGCGTTTCTGTGCCGAAGCCCAACATCTGGTTGTCATTATTGTGATTCTGTAATATTATTTATAAATAATTAATTATTGATTTATATGATAAGAAAATATTTATTTGATGCAGATATAAATGATGGATTTTTTATGTGGTTATAAATGAAGGAATTAATGTTGAGGTATTTTATCAGTATTTTGTCGGATTGGAGGTATTAAAAGATCAAATCGGTGTTCTTAAAGCCCTATTGCGTGAGTTATAATTTTAATCCGACCGTTAGATCGTTGTGATTTTTATATATTAGTCGAATATATGTCCACAAATTTTGAACCGTTAAAAATTAATGTATGCTTTGTTATGAATTTTAAAAGGTGTTGAAAATCGTCCGTTTGTGGATTTCGAATATTTTTTGTCTGGAATTTGGAAAAACTTAAAGCTACAAAGTTGTAGAGAATTCGATTTCGTGTGGAATGGACATAAAATTCGTATTTTTTTTTATAAAAGAGCTATTTTCTATGAATTACTGAAGTTTTGGAAAATAAAATGATTTTTATTAAAATTGAGTGGGACCCACTTTTGTTTTAAACATGTGGGCTGCCAAGAAATTTCAACTTTGGCATGCTTGATGGCTGGTCTTCGTAGGTGGCATGGAAGGAAGAATTAATATTATTACTTTATTAATTTAGTCTCCTTTGGCGTTCTAGCATTTTCCTATAAATAGGCGCTTAAGTTAGAATTGAAAATCACACCAGAAACATAAGCTTTCTCTCTTTCTCTCTCTATATTATCGAGCGTATTTTATGAGTATTTAGATACTTTGTGAGTTTCTATTTATCAGTGCAAGTTTCCTTCAGCCTTATACTGATATTCCGATCAAAAGTACTGTTATTTTGAGGTAAAAGATTTTAAGGGTTGTTATGTTTTTCAGTTTCATAATTTTTCTGACCTTCAAAAATTCTGGAAAATTTTGAAATGATAATTTGATGAGTTTTCTAGATTGTGTCAAAAAATGGCGATTTTTGGATGTATAGATTAGGAGTTATGAATTTTATGGGAAAAGACTATTTTAAAAATAAACCCTTATATATCCTTGTGGTTAACTCCAAAATTGGTAAAATTTTTATTGGAAGTACATGTATATAACAGAAGTATACTCTATAAATTTCGGAATTTTTGCACAAAAGTACAATTTATGATAAATGTCTAAATATTCGGCAGTTTTGGCCATATGAAAAATAGTAAATGAATTTTAAAAATTTCGGGAAAAATATATGTTCAATATGGGACTATATTCTGCTAAATCCCAAAAAAGAAATATTTTTGGGACTGATTTGGTATTTTTCATGAAAATGGACTAGTTATGAGTAAATGAATTAAATATGTTATGTGAAGTAAGAAAATTGGAAAAATAGGAATTTATGGCTTGAGAATCCAATATGAAGTATATGCAGATTTTTGATGAGGGTTTTGGTTATTGGTGATGAAATCTTATGAGTTTGGCATTTTAGGATGATTAAATGCATTATTTAGTAAAGTGTAAACAATTAAAATAAATTATTTATAAGTTTAAGAAATGTTATTCTTTCAATATCATTATACCAAAATATTTGTATTGATTTTATTGTGGAATTTCTATATTTTTCATGTCGGGGTTACTATTCATGAATTACTATTCACGAGTTATTATTCACGGGGTACTATTCACGACAAAATTGGTTTCTTTTTCTGACCAAATTATCGTTGATTTATGAATCTTTCTCTTGAAATTAAATCCATGTTTTCATCATATTGTTTTTATTAACATATATAACATTTTTATAATCCTGATGAAGAAATTTCAATTTGACTTGAGTGTAAAGATGGGTAGATTATTTGTATGATCGTGACTATGAGTTCTCTTTAGCCAGTAGTGCAAAGTTGAATCGTTAACTCGTATGATCATGACCATTGAATTTACAATTGAATATTTTTAGCTTAAGTGCAAAGATGAAAGGATCAACATGGTTATAATTATTGTTTATATAAATTCAGAAATGATTATATATTTCTTTGAGATATTAATATCTTTGGCCTGTAGTGCAAAAATGAACTGTTGTTGAATATCTTTGGCCAGTAGTGCAAAGATGATCTGTTGTTAAATATCTTTGGCTTGTAGTACAAAGATGACCTGTTGTTGAATATCTTTGGCAAGTAGTGCAAAGATGAATTGTTAACGAATATCTTTGGCCGTAGTGCAAAGATGAATTTATTAGTATGATTATGAACATGAACTATGATTTGGTATAACCATGATCTTTGATGTTTCAGGTAAATACAAGTGATGAAAATTATCTTCGTCCTGAGTACGAAGAGGAATTTAGAACTACAATTATGATTATGAGTTATTCATATGATTGTGGACAGGAACTGTTGAATGATGTTACAGGGATAAAACATTGTTGGTAGACTTTTAACCTAGAGAAGATAATAGACTTTATGGTCTATTTGACTCTTCTAATGGATTGTTCGTTCCGCTGCAACTATGGTTAAAAAGTTTTATCATCTACCATATGTTCTAAATCTTTGATTTATTACTGACGAAGACAATTGATAATTTATTTATCTTTAGTCATGATATTCTTTAATGGGCTAGTTGTTCTCACCATTTTGCTTCACAATTCCTTTCAGGTAATAAGAGTGTAGCTGGGTCGAGCGGGGGTAACAGGAGAGTAGAACGGTGGTCTCTAGCGGTGTGAGTTCTCCCTAAACATTATAGAAAAATGTGTTGTATTTTATACATCATTTATTAGTTATATTTGGTGAATCAAATAGGGTGAGGTGAACCCAACGTTTGAACGGTTTTTTGCCACTATCATACAAGATGTCTAATGACATACAACCTCGTGTAATCATAAGACAGGGTTGTGCACATCCACTTGCTGAGTATATCTACGAGTACTACCTATATAATCTTGGTGTTTGGTTGAAGTATAACTCTTAATTAGAGACAGTGGAGATAATGATATGTCAAGAGAAGACTCACCATTGGAAAGAATATGATAGTAATCTTCTCATTTTTCTTTGGGGTCTATTGGTCAACCAAGGATAATTCTGTGGACATATGATATCTATCATAACCTAGATGTTTGGGCTCCAATGTACGAAGGTTTCCTTGAGCACTTCCCAAAGATTCTAATTTCTAAAAAAAAATTTGACTATACCTTTATATAAGGTTCTGTTGTGACGTGTTATCCAAGGTTGGGATGAGAGTCACAATTGGTCTATATTTATATCAAAACTCACAGCATATGTTGTTGTATTTTGCACGACAATTGTTGTAATAAAGTTGTAGTTGTTTTCTGTACCATGTATTTGGCGACTCAGAATAGGTTGGGTGGAATGGACTTATTTTGGGGTTGTCACATTGAAGACCCTTGCAGTAGAATTTGTCGTCTTGCTAGATGATGTTGGTCCTGTGATAGCCAAAGTTCTGTTGCTTTTCCCCATGTTCACGCTTTCTGCCTCCGTCCTCCTTTTCGGACAGTCCTTCACCTTACCTTATGCTCCTTTGATCCGCACAGAAAACACCCAATAATAGTTCTAGGGTTGGGGCAGTTAGGAGAGATATGGTCCTCCTGCCCACACTTAAAACATACAAATTTACCTTTCAGACATTCCCCTAAATGGTTCTTCCCACAGCTCCCACATTGCACCACCTGCTTCTTCTTTATACCCTCTTGCTTTACCTGCATACCCCCAAAGTTGTTTCCCTTCCTCTTTTCACTCCTATTTCCCCTGTTTGTTTCCTCCTTCCCAGCTCCCTCAACCTTGCCCTTGTTCCTTCTTTCCTTGTTGTAGAGACTCATGGCCTCACTCCCCTCCTCAGCAATAATAGCTTTCTCTGTGAATGCTGCAAATGTAGGGATTTACAACACTGCCACCCTATTGTGTTTGAATCCCAGCTCAAACCTTCTAGCTTTCCTAGCCTCCGTATCAACTTGATGCGAAGCAAACCTAGCCAACTCATTAAACTTAGCGGCGTATTCTGACACCGTCATATTCTCTTATTTTAATTCCAGAAATTTTACCTCCATCCTAGCCTGCATACTAGATGAAAAATAGTTTTCAAAAAATAGAGTTTTAAACCCTTCCCAAACAATTACACCTACTCCTGCCATCGCCTGATTCGCTTTCCACCAAAAATTTGCCTCACCCTTCATCATGTAGGTGGCAAAAGCGGTTTTTTGCCCCTCAGCTACCCTAGCTATAACGAACGCCTTTTCGATTTCCTTAACCCAAGTTTGGGCTTCTATAGGGTCAAGTGTACCTCTAAATTCAGGTAGTCCTGCAGTTTTGAAGTCTTTGAAGTTTGGAAAGCGGTTGTCTGGCTGGTTCCCTATGACTGGTATTCCTTGTTGCATAGCCTGAGCTACCATGTTTGCAAAGTGCTGCATTGGATATGGTTGTTGTCCCCCAGCGTTGTTGACAGATTCTTCTGCCCTTCGATTTCTAGTTTGACGTCTTGGCAGCATTATCTGATTAAATAAAACATAATTTAACTTATATTCTAAACCTTATCACATAAGTTTAATATATTAAACTTGTTTCATTACTCAAACATAAGTTCATTTTCATTAAGTCTTAGTAATTTACATAACATAGCCCATATTGCTATCCCTTTGTGACCACAAAAGTCGGGATTTACTGCCTTAACTTATACAAAAGATGAGAATATTTCATTACACAGACATACTTATCACAAATATTACATTAAACACCTACACCACAGAACCTATATTACCTATTCACTACGCCTTTTTCTTGACCTTGGACAACATTTTGCCTGATGACATCCTATTCCACAATTAAAACAGACACATTTCATTGGATTGGGACAATGAGGAGAGAGATGTCCCTTTCTGTCCGCAATTGTAGCAAACATATTCCCCTTTTCTGCATACACCTTCATGTTCCTTGTCACAACTTTCACACCTTTCTATTCGATTAATTTTTCCTTGGTTGTTATCAGGATTTCCTATATCACGGGTTTTCATCTTTCTTTTCCTCTTCTTGCTCGGAGCTGCGCATGCTTTGTTTCTTTTAGCTCCAATTTGGTCAATTTGGATTTTACGCTTATCTTGTTCTTCCATTGTTTCTATTAACGCTTTCCGTAGTTAGCTATTTAGTAGTTTTTCTATTTCCCACAGCTTTTCCAAAGAGGAAACCTGGTCCCGTAGATTCTGTACTTCGGTTGATGCTTGATCAGCTCCAACTTCAGTGTCCGAATCACTATTTGTCAATTCCACCATTTTCGGATCTAGTATTATGTTTTCCACAATAACCACCTCATCGAGGTTGCCTTCACTTTGAGCCTTTATTTCAGCTATTGGCTTTGATATTGGCTCCTTCTTTACGATCCAAGGGTATCCTAATCCTTTTTCACCTGACATCTACACACATAAATTATCATGATTAGCATATAATATATACACATAACAAACAATAATTTTGTATAGGTTATCTTTTATTTGGTTTGACGATGAATTTATCCTATTCATCTCTTTTAAACTATATATGAGTTGTTTATTTTTTCAACATTTCCCTCTGTTCTAAGGTTATAGCCTAAAGTCTATCCCACCTAAGGTTTCTAACCCTATAACTCTGATACCGTGATCTGACGCCCCCAAATTCAGGTACTTGAAACCCGAACTTAGTGCTTCACGATACCATTTCTATGAGCGAAATAATACTAATAATAATAACAAAATATAGATTATCAATTTTAATTTACATATTATCAAAGATTTCAATCCCAGGTACGCAACCTTTAAACATTCGTTACATTACATTATAATTAATATATATCATCATTATCCTAATAAAGTCTAGTTATTACAAAAGATACCATTATCTTTCATTCAGCGACCTTCCCTTTCCCTTTGTTCTTGGCAGAGCCTTCAGGTTGTTCATACTTAGCTGAAAACATTTAAATTAAGAAATGATGAACATTTGAGTGCCCAGCAAGTAATAACAACAATAACATTTAGCTGAACGAATTAAATGTTTTCTTTGAACGATACTTCTACAACGAATCAACAGTTGTGAAGTAAGTTTATCCAATAATAAACAACATATCATTTCGATTTCAAAATTTTGAAACTACGTATTGAATATAAAAGAGGATCAGTTGACAGACTATGAACATTGTTTTCTATTTTCGAAAAGGTTAAGCAGAACTTCATCATCAGAAATCGTCATAACTTACGAACGCAGGGGTGATCGATCATATATTATACCTGTATTGATCAATACTACATTAAAGGATGATATTTTCGTCTAGCATTTTCGCCTTAGGCGCATAAAAGTTTCCAATATTTGGGATGTTCATACCAGTCTAGAATCCGAACCGAAACAATTCAGTTGGATAACAATAAAGTTCTTATCTTGTTCAACAACAATTTTAAGTTTGTGTTCAGCCGGATCAAATAAGCTTAGACGACTTTTAATTCAACTTGTACATCTTTGGACAATCATAAGTATGTATCAACATGTGATAAAATATAATGATTATCCAAGTGAGGACACTTGTATAACCAAGTTTAGAAATTAACGAACAGAATATATTTCTTGATCTACAATAACAGAATTAAGGAACTTGTACAACAGATTATAATTTAATAACTTACTTATACAGAATCATTGCATAAGTACATACAAAGGTTGAAATATTAGAACAATTGAAAAGAATAGTTTATATATTATCTTACGCATGTCCATTGCATAAAGTAAATACAAAGGGTTAATACTTGCCTTGTCTGCTGCTTACACAACTTAGATTTATCTTTTATATCAAGCCCTATCATTAAATAGATCATTCGTTTGATTAGAATAATATATCATATCATATTGTACTGTTATTTGCAGTTAGCACATAACCTAATCACATTGTTGTGTAAGTTTAACAACCATTGAATCACAAATAAACATTTATCAAGACAACCTATCTAAGTCCAGATCAATTTCTGAAATATGTCGGTGTACTGACAACTTTATCGGGTATTTATCGAGTCTAAGACTGTCCTGTAACTTAGTATCAGACATATTATTTTTAAATGCCTTAATATAATTTAAAACATTTATTATAATTTATCATGAATTTTCAAACGTCGGAATCATTAGTAAATGATTTAAATATTAAACAATTCTATTATCATTAATATTTAATTAATATTAAAATATTAATAAAACCATTGCCAAAATATTAAAGTTATTTATAATAACTTAGAACATTTTAAAGTATTAATATTACACATAAATGATTTTTAAAATATTTAAAATTATTTTTAAAATAATTATCATTAATATTAAAGAATTAATGTTTTATTTATCAAAATATTAAAAGTCATTAAGTATAACTTAAAATATTTTTAATTCATTTATATCCCTTTTAAATGATTTTTAAATTAATAAAACCATTTTTAAACTATTTATTTAATATAATTATTAAATAAATTTAATATTATTACTAATAAATTAATAATCATTAATAATAAATTATTAATTAAATTATCCTTTAAATATTAAAAGTTATATTTTATAACTTAAAATATCTTTAAACACTTTATTTTCATTTAAAATGATTTTTATAATATTAAAATCATTTCTAAACTAAATTATTTAATATAATTATTAAATAACTTTAATATCATTAATAATAATTAATTAATGAAATTTACCTTTAAATATTGAAAGTTATATTTTATAACTTAAAATATTTTTAAATACCTTATTATTATTTAAAATGATTTTTAATATAATAAAATCATTTTTAATTTATTTATTTAATTCATTTGTCAAATAACTTAATTATAATTAATATTAATTTATTAATGAATTTCATCACAAAATATTAAAAGTCATTAAAAATAACTTAAATTATTTTCTTATATAATTATATAATTTTAATTGATTTTTCAAATATTAAAATCATTTTAAATAATTTATTTAATATAATAATTAAATAAATTAAATACTTTTAAATTTTCAAAAATATTAAATATTTATGAAATATATTAAAAATAATTAAAAACTAATTTTCAGATTTTAAAATAATTTTTAATAATTTATTTTGTATTTTTAATATTTAAAAACTAGTTTTCTATAATTATTTAATAAAATTAATTAATTTTCGAAAATATCTGTTGCTAAAGGGCCCTATAGCGACGAAACTGTCGCTATAGGTGTTCTTGACCAAACCCAGAAACCAATGTCAGTTAACGAGGTAACTGTTTGACCAACAGTAGTTTATAAACTGTGATGATTCTGGGCATGATCTTGGTCAGATCTTGTAGTACGCATGCAAGATTACACGATCCAGCCATCAACAGGTTCATAACATAACACAAATGCAAGATCTAGGCTGATGAACAATCTGTCAGAGTTGTTCTTCATTTCTGGGTTTGCCTAGAAATGAAGAACAGTTCGACTGTTCATATTTGGGCTTCCACAACTTGAATTCCTTTTGATGTTTAATTGATCTAAGGGTTCCAGGTTGTAGACCACATGTAGTACTACAGATCTATTACAAAAATTCATCATAACAACAACAAATCAATAATATATGGTTCGGTCAAACCATGTCAGAAATTATGCTATTATGTTTTTTGGGTTACCCAGAAATCACAAACCGTGAGCTTTCTGCTTGGTTTGACCTTTCCCCAAATCCATTCAGATTACTTATTAAGTGATATAAGAGCATAATCATGTAGTCCAGGTACCAAACTATAAACGTATTACAACATCATGACTAAATCATCAATAACCTGACAGATAAGGGTCCAAGAACATCTTGACAGACGTTTCTGGGCCTGATCTGGGTTACCCAGATTTCATATGGTCATTGTGAAACCCCAGATTTTATGAATAAAGATTTAAATTTATCTAAATATTTTTTTTAATTATGGTGTGGATTTGATAAAATCTTATAGTTGTGAGTAGTATTTATAAATTTTTCAAAGTATGCAAGTTGTTATAAAATATTCGATTGGTCGGGAAATATTCTTTTTGTTGGGGAATATTCGTACGACGGCACAATCATTAGTGGACCCCACAACGAAAGTATTGTCGTAGTTAGAAAACAGCGTAATTATCTTTTATAAAAAAATAACTGGCGGAAGTGTTACAGTTAAAAGCGTTGAACTACTCGATAGTAAAAGTACAAGATGTCTGGCGTGGTTGCATAGTAGCACAAGGTATTGATGCTTACGTGAGAAGTCACTCGATTATACTCAATTATTGCTACGATAATTGTTGCATCATATCTATCATATTATTGATTCAATTATTGTCACAGTATCATCTGCATAAAATGTTTTTTAATTAAATCAATACTTGAGACGACAAAGTTATCCACATTATAAATTTCAATATTTACAATGTCTAGAAGTTACATCGAGAGAGTTTGGTCACCTAATTGCGCGCCAATGATAGGAGAAATCCTTATTGAAAGCCCCTCTTTCACAGGAGCGACCTAGTTGATAAATATTGTGAGTTATAATATTAATGATGAATGTTGTTCGGAGTTGAATTTGGAGACGCGGATGTGATATTTGAGTCCGGAACGACAAAATTAGTAAAAATAGTCTATAAACACAAAATTTTTCAGGATTCACTATTTGGTCAAAAAGTCAACAGTTGACTTTTTCGGGAAATGACAAACTTCGAAATTTCAAAATTTATATTTTTGATAAAAATAGTTTCATTATATTGGAATTGTTTGTGTTAGTGAAAATCGACATTTATTCCGATGATAATTGATGTCTAGGGGTTATATCGATAAATCGGGTAATTTATCGGATAAATGAGCAATTAATTGCTACTAATTCACATGCTTATATAACTATTTGTTCACATGTGTGTACTATTAAATCACATTCTTGTACTATTAGGGGAGTTGGTGTAAAATTGATAATACTTGCATGACTAAGTTAAAAATGTAGGTATAGATGGAGGTATTATACTATAATTATTTTTATCACATGATTAGAACTATTGAGTCACATGATTTACTATTGATTCACATTATTTACTATTAGGGGAGTTGGTGCAAGTTTGATAATACTTGTAGGACTAAATTAAAAATAAAGAAAAAGAGGAAGGTATTATACTGTAATATTTCGAGCCCCAAAACGTGCAATTATCGAAACTATATTTTCCTATAAATAGAAGCTCATTCTTCCTTCATTTCTCACCAATTTACAAAAGTTTTAGAGTAATTATTATAGAGAAAATATATAGAGAAAAGAAGAAGAAAGTCTCACCCTCACTATTCCAAAGATCCGCTTTTTTTAAGGTAGGGAATATTATTTGTTGTGCTCGTAGGGAGTATTATTTCTTTCTTTCGTCTTCATGAAGAGAACTTCTGTTATTCCATTCTTTATTATTCTGTTGGAATAACCTGTATACGCGGGCTACCCTATACTTGGAGAAATTCTTCTATTGTTCCATTCTTTATCGTTCATTGGAACATCATCATACGCGTTCTACGCCGGACACAATTCCGTCTTTATTATTACATTGGAATATCCTGCTGCATGCGTTCTACGTCGGACTGATTCCGCCTTTTTATTATTATGTTGGAATATCATATTCATATGCTTCTACGCCGGACACGGTTCCGTCTTTATTATTACATTGGAATATCACATGCATGCATTCTACGTCCGGACTGATTCCGTCTTTATTATTACATTGTAATATATCATGCGCTCATGCGTTTTACTGGCCGGACTGATTCCGCTCTTTATTATTACATTTGAATATCCTCGCACATGCATGCGTTTTCGCCGGACCGATTCCGTTATTTATTATTCTGTTGGAATAACTTTTGCTGTCTTGATTACTATCGCATGCACGGTGATTTCTTTTGTTATTCCATTCCTTATTATACTCGAATGGTTAAAGTTTTGACTTCTATACTCCATGAAATTAGTGGAATATCCTTGATAGTTGCGCTTCATCCAGTATCATTTCATGGAAATATTCTTCTAAGCATTCTTGAATTTTACTTTACAAAGCAGTATCATGTTAACAATTTGGACGTTATTAGTTCCTGGATAAAATAATTCTTGAACTTGTTTTATTGAATTCTTATATCATTGTCATCATCCTCATGTTTATATTTTGTTGAAAGTCATCTGTGGCTTATAGTGCATAGATGGACTTGGTATAATTATGACCAGGGATTATTCGGTGTAATCATGACCGTAATGTTACAAATGAGGTGGTAAAAGTCCTCATTGGCCCGTAGTGCATTGATGGACAGTTGTTGGCATGATCATGACCATTATTGAATACACAAATATTTTTGGCCCGTAGTGCATGGACAATTGTGGTCGTAATACTAAAGAATATCCTTGGCCGTAGTGCAGGGGTGATTCGATGATGTGAATTATTTATTAAGCTGAGTCCCAGCGATAAAAGTGATGAAAAACCTTCTAAATCATAAAAGATAGTAGATTTTATTCTCTACTTGACTCTTTTAATGGATTGCTTGTTCCGCTGCAGTTAAACTTGATGGTTGGTATATTGTGTCAGTTTAACACTGTTGAAGGCTAATGATAATATATTCTACATTATCTTAGTCATAATATTTCCTACTGGTCTAGTTGAGCTCACCCTTTTACTTTTATTGTTCTCTTCAGGAAATGAGAACGTAGTAGGGACTAGTCGGGGAACGGAGTGACGGACCAGATGATAGCATTAGTAGTCCTCACTATTCTGTGAAATAGTGTGATAATAATTGTATTGAGGACTCATTTTGAGTTTGTATAATCTCTAGTATACAATATTTGTATTCAAACTCACAGCTTATGTTTTGTCGTATTGTACACGATAGTTGTATTATTAAGTTGTATTTGAATTCTGTACCATGTATTTGACAACTCAGAATAGGTGATGTATACCTGTTTTGGGGGCATCACAGTTGGTATCAAAGCTTAGGGATATGATCCCTGGCTAAGATGTGAGACTATAACTAGGAGGGGAGAGACGGGGAATTCCTTCGCTAGTATGACCTACCTAAGTTTATTTGATATTTAATTGGTTGGTCAGAGTATAGGGATAATATGTGATGTTAATTAACCCTTGTTTTGTGGTAGTATTTGAAAATGACATCCGAGAATGTTGAGAATAACAATGGAGCATAGGAGACCGTTGAGTCTCCACAGATCAATAATCAGGACAATGTGCAACAGGATGGCGATAATCCTCTTGTAAATGCCAACACTGATCAATTGACGAACGACGGTACGTTTAGGAGCTTTTTAGAATTCATGCAACATCAGGCGAAGGCCACTCCTGTTCATAATACAGGAGGAAACAATGGCAACCCACGGTTGGTCACCGCTAAGCAATTCAAGGAGCTGGGACCACCGGAGTTTTTGGAAAAGCCAGAACCACTTAAGGCAGAGACGTGGTTAAAGCAGATCACCAAGATATTTGATGTCTTGGGATGCTCCGAGGAGCAAAAGGTTCCCTTTGCCACCTTTATGTTGAGTGAAGAGGCAGATTACTGGTGGGAATCGGTAAAGTGTACTCAACATGCCACACTGAAAATGTCTTGGGAGAAGTTCCAAGAACTATTCAACGACAAGTACTTTCCCGAAAGTATTCGTCACATGAAGGAGGTGGAGTTCATCAAGCTGGAGCAAAATAATATGACCGTTTCGCAGTACAAGGCTAAGTTTGCCGAGTTGTCTCGATTTGCATCCCATTTGGTCGATAATGAGGAGCGAATGACGCGAATGTTTTTAAGAGATTTGAAACCCAATATACGTCAATACCTCATTTCTCACAAACTTTGTTTATATTCAGATGTTGTGAATAGGGCTCAGTTATTGGAACGCGATAACGAGTCAGCACAACCAAAAGGCAACAACCAACAACATGATAGTAATCGTCTGCAGTGGCAATGGCCATCTAACAATGATAACCATCGTGGGGGAAATTATCATGCCATGAATGGTAAGCATTTCAGTGGTAATCATGGCCAAAACAATAAGAATGGACATTTCAAGAAGAGAAGGTTCAACAATGACGTGAAGACATCGGCACCAGCACCCGTTTCAAAGGAAGAAGAACGAACACCATTCATATGTTTCAAATGCGGACAGGAGGGACACATCCGTCCAAACTGTACGCAGCAATCCAAAGCGTGTTTGAATTGCGAAAGAGAAGGTCACCTAGCTCGATTTTGTCATATGGTGAAGTCAATTCCAGCTGGGATAGTGATGCCAAAGGATGTCCCAGACAAGCCAAAGCCGGTAGTTTAAGAGAGCGTTTTTTTTTTCGTGACGAGGAACCTGAATAAAATTATCACGGGTATGTTAGTCATAAACTCTTGGAAAGTCTATACCGTGTTAGATACCGGTTCTACTCACTCTTTTATTGCACCCAGTTGTGTTCAATGTTTGAAGTTAACTCCGGAGAAGTTAGACTTTGATATATCTGTTTAAACTCAGTTGGGAGAAACCTTCGTTACCTCCACTATTTATAAATCTTGTTCAAATTAACACTTTCACGTTACCTGTCAATCTTATCTCTTTGAAAATACTTGCCTTTGATGCGATTTTAGGAATCAATTGGTTAACTACTCATCATTCTTTTCGTAAGGTTGTTAGCTTTCATATTCCTAACAAACCTGTTATGCAAATTCAAGTAACCAAATCACTAAAGTCAATCATTGTCATATCAAGCCATAAATAAAGAGCCCCGATCCTTTCGTTGTTGACTTTCTTGTGTGGAATGCACCGAAGCCGAACTTTCCGTAGCGGACGTTGTGAATAACGGTGGCAAGTTGATAGGTATCAATGTGACGTGCTATCCAAGTCTTGGATGAGAGTCACAGTTTTGAATGATATTTCTATTGTTAATAAATTTCCTAACGTATTCTTGAAGACTTCTTAGCCAACCCCTAGAGCGTGAAATAGAATTTTGTATTGACCCCAGTACAAAACCCATTTCTAAAACCCTCAAATATTTCTTCAACTAAAATGAACGTAACATGCGCCAAAGACGTTGGCTCGAGCTGTTGAAGATTACGATCGTACCATTCAATACCATCGTGGGAAAGCGAACGTGGTAGGTGACGCGTTGAGTAGAAGATCGTATCGTTCTGAAAGCACGATGTTGTTAACACAAAGACCCATTTCGCATAACAACTTACAAATGATGAAGATAGAGTTAAAGACTCTAGGAACCCACGTGAAGATAACGAATATACGATTAGAATTGACTTTAATCGATAAAGTTAAATCCACTCAAGCTACACACCCGGAGCTGATGAATGAAGAAGGTTCAAGAAGGCGTTATTCTAGAAGAAAGAATCGACGAAGAGAGGAAATCTCAACCCTCGATTTAATTGGCCCATTTAAAATCCTTGATCGAGTAGGAACTGTGGCCTATAGACTCGTTTTACCGTTAAGTATGTCGCACGTTCATAACGTTTTTCACGTATCGATGTTACGTAAATATATGGACGACCTGAACCATATTATTAAATTAGAACTAAACGATATAGCAGAAGATTTAACGTATGAGGATATACGTGTTAAAATCTTGGATAAGAAGGATCGTATTCAACACTCAAAGGTTATACCTCAAGAGTTAGAATCTGAAATGAAGTCAAGGTATCCTCACCTCTTTGGCATATCAAGTACGTACGTAAATTTCGAGGGCAAAATTTCATAAGGAGGGGAGATTGTGAAACCCCAGATTTTATGAATAAAGATTTAAATTTATCGAAATATTTTTTTTAATATTATGGTGTGGATTTGATATAATATTATAGTTGTGGGTAGTATTTATAAATTTTTCAAAGTATGAAAGTTGTTATAAAATATTCGATTGGTTGGAAATATTCTTTTTGTTGGGGAATATTCGTACGATGGCACAATCATTGCTAGACCCCACAACGGAAGTATTGTCGTAGTTAGAAAATGACAGAATTATCTTTTTATAAAAATAACGGCGGAAGTGTTACCATTAAAACTGTTGAACTATTCGGTAGTAAAAGTACAGTAATACGTGTGGTTGCATAGTAGCACACGGTATTGATTATTGATGCTTACGTGAGAAGTCACTCAGTTATACTCAATTATTGCTACGATGAGTCTTTCAGCAAAGATATCTATCATATTATTGATTCAATTATTGTCACAATATCATCTGCATAAAATGTTTTTTTATTAAATCAATACTTGAGACTACAAAGTTATTCATATTATAAATTTCAATATTTACAATGTCTAGAAGTTCTGTCAAGGAGAGGTTTGGTCACCTAATTGCGCGCCAATAGGGAGAAATCCTTATTGGAAAGCCCCCTCTTTCCTGGGAACGACCTGGTTGATAAATATTGTGAGTTATAATATTAATGATGAATGTTGTTCGGAGTTGAATTTGGAGACGCGGACGTGATATTTGAGTTTGGAATAACAAAATTAGTAAAAATAGTCTATAAACACAAAATTTTCCAGGATTCACTATTTGGTCAAAAAGTCAACATTTGACTTTTTTGGAAAAATTCAAACTTCGAAATTTTAAATTTTATATTTTTGATAAAAATAGTTTCATTATGTTGGAATTGTTTGTGTTAGTGAAAATCGACATTTATTCCGATTATAATTGATGTCTATGGGTTATATCGATAAATCAGGTAATTTATCGGATAAATGAGCAATTAATTGCTACTAATTCACATGCTTATATAACTATTTGTTCACATGTGTGTACTATTGAATTACATTCTTGTACTATTAGGGGAGTTGATGCAAAATTGATAATACTTCCATGACTAAGTTAAAAATGGTGGTATAGATGGAGGTACTATACTATAATTATTTTTATCACATGATTAGAACTATTGAGTCACGTGATTTAATATTGATTCATATTATTTACTATTAGGGGAGGTGGTGCAAGTTTGATAATACTTGCAGGACTAAATTAAAATTGAAGAAAAAGAGGAAGGTATTATACTGTAATATTTCGAGCCCCAAAACGTGCAATTATCGAAACTATATTTTTCTATAAATAGAAGCTCATTCTTCCTTCATTTCTCACCAATTCAAAAAAAAAGCTTTAGAGCAATTATTATAGAGAGATATTACGAGAGAAAAGAAGAAGAAGAAGTCTCGCTACCTCACTATTCCAAAGATCCAGCTTTTTTTAAGGTAGGGAATATTATTTGTTGTACTCGTAGGGAGTATTATTTCTTTCTTTCGTCTTCATGAAGAGAAATTACATTATTCCATTCTTTATTATTCATTGGAATAACTCAGATACGCTGCTGAGCTACCTATACTTGGAGAAATTCTTCCATTGTTCCATTCTTTATCGCTCATTTGGAACATCCTCATCATGCGTTCTACGCCGGACTGGTTCCGCTTTTTTATTATTCTGTTGGAATATCACATGCAATAATTCTCTGCCAACCCGATTCCATCTTTATTATTATTCTGGAATATCCTGTCATCATGCATTTTACGCGGGACTGATTCCGTCTTTATTATTACGTTGGAATTTCACATGCATGCGTTTTTCTTGGCGGACCGATTCCGTTATTTATTATTCTGTTGGAATAACTTTGCAAAGGCCTATCGCATGCTGGTGATTTCTTTTGTTATTCCATTCCTTATTATACTCAGTTGGTTAAAGTTTTGACTTCTATACTCCATGAAATTAGTGGAATATCCTTGATATTTGCGCTTCATCTAGTATCATTTCATGGAAATATTCTTCTGAGCATTCTTGAATTTTACTTTACAAAGCAGTATCATGTTAACAATTTGGACCAGGGATTATTCGGTGTAATCATGACCGTAATGTTACAAATGAGGTGGTAAAAGTCCTCATTGGCCCGTAGTGCATTGATGGACAGTTGTTGGCATGATCATGACCATTATTGAATACACAAATATTCGTGGCCCGTAGTGCATGGACAATTGTGGTCGTAATACTAAAGAATATCCTTGGCCGTAGTGCAGGGGTGATTCGATGATGTGAATTATTTATTAAGCTGAGTCCCAGCGATAAAAGTGATGAAAAAACCTTCTAAATCATAAAAGATAGTAGATTTTATTCTCTACTTGACTCTTTTAATGGATTGCTTGTTCATTGCAGATTAAACTTGATGGTTGTTATATTGTATCGGTTTAACATCATTGAAGGCTAACGATAATATATTCTGCATTATCTTAGTCATAATATTTCCTACTGGGCTAATTGAGCTCACCCTTTTACTTTTATTGTTCTCTTCAGGAAATGAGAACGTAGCAAGGACTAGTCGGGGAACGGAGTGACGGACCAGATGATAGCATTAGTAGTCCTCACTATTTTGTGAAATAGTGTGATAATAATTGTAATGAGGACTCATTTTGAGTTTGTATAATCTCTAGTATACAATATTTGTATTCAAACTCACAGCTTATGTTTTGTCGTATTGTACACGACAGTTGTATTTGAATTCTGTACCATGTATTTGACGACTCAGAATAGGTGATGTATACTTGTTTTGGGGGCATCACAATCATGGTCGGTCAACGGTCTTTGACCATTAATAACACGAAATATGTGCATCGTGTGACACTAATTCCAGTTGCAGATTGAATATATCATAACACACTACCAGATCAAAGCTTAAAAATACAAAAAAACATAACAGCCCGAGATCTATGGGATCTGACATTTGCTTGTCAGACCATATTTCTCATTTTTCCAGATTTAAAAAATCTTCAAATCCGAGCCTCTAGATGTTATGGATCTAACATCTAGCAACCCATATCATCATTATACATCACTAACAACATATTTTAACATTGAATCATAACGTCCAACAACAGATCGATTGTCAGATTTCATGGCTAGGGTTTATACCTTTTCTTTGATCTATCTTGTATTTGAGGTTCTAATTTGTTAGTGGATTTCGTGGGGCTTGAATTATGATTGATATATGAAGGAAATTTCAGAGGTTTGGGGTTGAGAGAGAAGAGTTGAGTGTTTTTGCAAAATTATCTAACAAATGATATTTTCTCTCTCTCCAATCTTTTTATATAAGTGTAAATGCATGAATTGGCTGAGCTAGAGGCTGTTATGTGTCAACTTATGTTTCATTGGGTTGTTGGATTTGTTCACCCACTTCACCTAGAGTCAAAACCTACTTGCTAGCTTTAATTATATAAGAGGGGGAAAATGGTCAATTAGCTTTCCAATTTAATGACATTCTTGTCATTTGGCAAACCCTTAGGGTTTGACCCTAAGGTTAACACATAATGTTTATAAAATTTAGCAATTAGGGTTTGAAAAATGTAAAATTTTAGTTTCTAAAATTGTAATTTAGAAATTCCTAATTAGATTTGGTTTAGTAATTATATTATACAAGAACATTAGAGTTTATAATTTACTAATTATAATCAAGATCGCTAATTTATCCATTAGAGCACCCATTTGATAATTAGGATTAATAATTTACTAATTATGATTAACAATTTAATAATTAGGGTTAAAAATTTGTAATTAGGGTTTCTAATCACATTATTCATGATCATTAGAGTCTAAAGTCCGCTAATGAGAATTAAACATCCTAAATTAGCAATTAGGGTTTCCTAGTTTGACAGTTAGGGTTCCTAAATATCGATTAGGGTTTTAATTTCACCATTAGGGTTTCGAGTCAATAATTAGGGTTTACCTAATTAGCATTTATATTTATAATATCCGACATTGATCACATTATCACGATTACCTAACCATCTTGAACTCTAAGTTGTATTTTAAATTAGAGTTTCACACAGTAATACTAGGGTTTGTCATGTAATGCCATAATTGACCAACCATTATCGGTACACGTATACAGTACATATTTATAGCACTAAAAAATCAAAATATAATTATTATTATCATTCCTTATTCCAAAACCAGAATTGGGGTTTGGATTCTATATCTGATTTTCCTTGCATAAACAGCTTTATTAATTAAGTTAAAATACTTAACTTAATAATCCGAGCAAAATTCATATAATAAAATAATTATTATAATTATTCTAAAAATCATTTCATATATTATTTAAATAATATATATTTATATTTTCATGGAAAATAATTAATAAAACATTTCTATTATAAAATTAATTATTATAAGAATATAATTTATAATAATCAATAATTCTAAAATAAAATTTTCAGAAACATTAGTGTAATAAATATATTTTATTTATTACATAATTTATATATACCTTATATTGTACAAATCCTCATCCTTAAATAAATAAAAAAAAATTATCAAAAATTTCTATTTTATTTATATAGAAAATATCGGGTTATTACATGCTTCGTGGTGGTTGATTGGTTTTACCGCTTTATTTACATTTGCAATCCCCATGGAGGTGCTTCGTGTGATTGATTGATATATATATATATATATATATATATATATATATATATATATATATATATATACTACCTTTATATATATAATTGTTTTACGATTTTCATAAAATTGATGCATTGTGTGAGCCTAGGAATCATGTGATCACAGATTCAGTCTACTTGATCTAGATTCGGTTCCCATGATGGACATTTTCAGCTGTACACGGCTTGTAAATTATTCACGTTGTCGAATTTCCTTAGATGGCTCTCATACCCACAAGGAGTTCGGCACTGCTATGTATATTATTTTCTCGAAGATGCTTCACATCTCGAAAATAAAAGTAATCAAACCGAACACATAATAAAATGGAAGTATCAAAGGTCTCAATTACTATTGAGCACAAGGGTTTGAAAAACCTTATTTTACAAAACATCACTGCTATATCTTGTTAAAACTGAATTTTATACAAAATTCAACCCTTTGTATATAGGTGCGAACGAGGTATAACACTACTTCTAAATAATTGCACATTGATCCACACACACACATTCATATAATAATTTAATTGAAAAGTGGAGGTCACCGTGGCAACAAGGATGTCGGGGGTGCCTAACACCTTCCCTCTGCATAACCTAGTCCCCAGACCCTAACGAATCTCGATTTCACAAACCCGTTAAGCAGTGTCACATCACTGGGTCAATGTGCAAATCTTTTCTCGATTGTGTTGGTACAACCATTTAAAAACCAATCAATGGCGACTCTTACAAATCAATAATCGTCGACATATACATGTTGGACCTTTTCACAACTTGTTTTTTCAAACAAATCAACATGAGAACACCAAAAGACAAGAACAGAAAAAGGACAAAATAAAAATCCTGAAGTCGACAACAGTAAATTAAGCATACCCAATTGACATAGAACTCATATATACATGACTCCTCACATATATACTAACTTAGAACAATTAAACAACAACTTCAACTAATTTAAATCCTTTAAATTCCATGATTTATACAAAAACACCATTTTTGATATCCTTTACAAAAATCATCACTGTGATCATAATTCTTGTCCAAATTAACTTATTCAAACTACGTTCTCTTCGTTTCTTAATGAAATTACATATTCAAGGCTCAATTTACAGATTGGTTTACAAATTAACCACCAAATTTGGTACTTTCACAAGCCATATAAAAAACATGTACCATAAATATTTTTCTTCCTTTTTAAATGTAATTAGCATACCAATTCTTGTCTAAATAAAAATTCCAACATCACAATTACTCTCAAATGCAATAATTCAGTTTATAACAACAATTCAAGATATATTGGATTCACAGAGAATAGAAATACATGAAGTAAAACATACATATGTATATAATACCAAGGTTATGGAAAATACATTTTCTTGCTTTGAATAATCCTTGCTAAACACCAAGAATTTGTTTGAAAATCTCAGATATCCACTCTCAACTCTCTCTCAAGCTCCCTCTCAATTTCTCTGTAATCTTCTTTCTTTCTTTCTTCTTAGGCTTAGGCCAAATGTTTTTTTTGCGTAAAATAAAACTCAAACCAACGCACACACCCAAACGTCTAAAACCGACGTTATAATAAATATAATAATAAGTTATTAGTTATAAAATTTAATATATATTATTTATATTTTATTTATTTAATTAAAATTCAAAAGCCATAAGGCTTTGTTTGGCAAAAGCTCTTGAAAATAAAGACTTAATACCTTTAAGACTTGTTTGGGCAAATCCATTTAAACTACTTTAATTTATTTTAATAAATCATTTATACTATAGTTTATAGTCCCATATTATTTATTTAGATCTCCACATCCAACATTAGTTATATAAACGTATTACAACATACTAAATAAATTTTCCACTTAATTCAACTATCACAAAAATTATAATCTCATTATAATTTTATTTAATAAATTAACATATCACTTTCATTATTAAATTAAAACAACAGTATAATCATTCATGTTATCTTTAACAACTCTCTAACTATTAAATTAAATTAAATTAATATGTTATCTAATATATTTAATTCACAAATATTTACTAACAACAACCATATCAATAAAATAACAATTACATCAATAAAATATTTATTTAACTTAATAAATATTTTAAATTACAAATAAAATCTTGGATTATTACAAAATCAAGGGAACAAGCTTGTTAATCATCTTTGTTAGTAAAAACAAAGAATTCAAGGTATAATCTAACTTATGTTTCAATTATGTTCTTGAGTTTTTCTCTAAAATTGAAAATTCAGTTGGATAATTTTCAAACTAGAAGATATATGTGTTGGAATAAGTTTATAAACTGATACATAATGTTTATAGATGATCTTTACAGATTCAATTCATAAATGCATGATTTAGTTTAAAGAAATTGTGTTCTTTATAGTTTTTCATTGTAAATTGGTTTTAAGTCCCTTGTATTTGGATTTTAGTTGTCTAAATTGATGAGTTGTGGTTTATATATGTTGATTAATGATTATAATATGATAATTCACATCTAAAAATTATTTTGGTTAGATTAATCAATGAAAGTATGTTTTATAGTAAAATATATACAATATGGTATATTTTGAGTCAAAAAATTGATGTTCAATTCTTATTGTAATCTGCAAATTGATTTCAAAATATGTTAGTATATTGAGTAACGAAAACAATACAATTGAAATGGCTTATTTTGGTTAAGAAACAAAGATTTGGTGGTTGATTTCGCTAAATATGTTGAAATATGAAGAAAACTAGTAAAAACATAATTTTGATCCTTAAAAGTAGATTTTGTATGATGTTTATATTATTAGGATCATGATATAAATACTTAGTGTTGTGGTTAACAAACTTATAACTTTAGGGTATGTTAAATTTCTGTTAAGATTGGAGAAATTGGATTGTTTGGGTGAGTCTTGTGAAAGCGAGGCTATGCGCGTCTGCGTTTACATCTGCATCTGAACAATAATCGTGCCGATACAAGCAAAGCTTGAAGCAGTGCATTCCGCTCTTTGAGCATTACAGGTTTGAGCATCGATAGAATTGCTTGCATTAGTGCCAAGGCTTGAAGCGTATAACCACGCCATCCCCTGAGCATAACAATTTTTTTTTTTTAGTTTCTGTCCATAACATGTTGGCCTAACCTAGACCAAGGTGCATGATAAAGAGTTAAACATGTAATGAAGTTCAATAAAAGATTTTAATAATGTATTTGATGATTTTAGATTGAAAAGATAAAGACTTAGAAAACTTTAACTTGTTATTTGATTCAGACTTGAGATGTTATTTAAAGTGTGACGATGCCTTATTAGATTTAAGATTTTAGACCTGTAAATAGGTATCAGAGATTTGAATATGTGATAGGATAATGAGATGAATTTGAATGGTATATGTAGGGTATTCGGCGAATGTTTGTTATAATTATATAGCTTACGCACGAGGCAAGTTCCTAAAACTTATTCTTATGTTGAGCAAGTTTCTTGTCTCTATTTTGGTTACTATTATGAAAGTTCTTGTATCCTAATTCTTTTACATTGAGCAAGTTTCATATTCCTAACTTGATGTCGTTATGTAAGTTTCTTATCTTTAATCTTTTATTGAGCAAGTTCCTAACTTTTGTTTCTTGCCATTCAAAGCATAAATTGTTCAAGTTCATTGTCCCAAATGAGATTTTCTAACTCGTTTGGATGTAATACTTTGAATATACTATGTTTATTCAATTGTATATTGTTCACATTCAATCTTTGATTAAAATATCGTTGTTTAATCTTATATTATCGTATCGAACCTCGAATGGCTAGTGAACCTTTTTTAAAATTGGCTAATCCATAGTGGATGAGCGTTCTAAAATTCTAGAACCAATGTTAAGCTAATTTAAACTAAACTTTCATTAGTGCGAAAATCCTAAAGTAAAACTAAGATGAACAACCCTAATATAGGGGATTATGTACGCATTGGCGTTTAGATGTTTATGCACAATACATGGTACGAAGGGTTAATCCCCCTAAGTATGAAAGAAAAGGTCTGTACAGTCTAACGAATGTTAAAGATTTAGGTAAAAATACTTAGTAAACTTGGGACATAGTTCATGGTCTTAAGACCCCAACTTTTATGAATAAAGATTAATTTTTCTCAAAATATATTTTTGAATATTATGGTGTGCATTTGATATAATGTTATAGTTGTGGGTATTATTTACAAATTTTGCAAAGTAAGCAAGTGGTTATATAATATTCGATTGGTCGGGGAATATTCATTTTATCAGGGAATATTCGTACGACGGAACAATCATTGGTCGACCCCACAATGAAAGTATTGTCGTAGTTAGAAAATGACAAAATTATCTTTTTATAAAAATAACGACGGAAGTTTTACCGTTAAACTGTTGAACTACCCGGTGGTAAAAGTACAGTAATACGCGTGGTTGCATAGTAGCACACGATATTGAATATTGATTCTTACGTGAGAAGTCACTCAGTTATACTCAATTATTGCTTTCAAGAATTTGATGATAACATCTCTCATATTATTGATTCAATTATTGTCACAAAGATCATCCTCAGATAATATTTTATATTATTAAATCAATAATTGAGACGAAAAAAGTTATCCATATTATTATTTGCAATATTGACAATTTCTAGAAAGTTACATCGAGGAGAGGTTTGGTCACCTAATTGCGGCATGATAATAGGAAAAAATCCTTATCTGAGTGCCCCCTCTTTCACTCGAATGATCTAGTTGTTAAATATTATGAGTTATAATATTAATGATGAATAAGTTCGTATTGATTAAAGATGATTTTGATATTCCCATTGTGTTGGGATTATTAGTGTTAGTGGAAATCGACATCTATTTCGATAATAATGAATGTCTAGAGGTTATATTGACCAATCGGGTAATTAATCGGATAAATGAGCAATTAATTGCTATTAATTCACATGCTTATAATTATTTGTTCACATGTGTGTACTATTGATTCATATTCATGTACTATTAGGGGAGGTGGTGCAAGATTGATAATACTTGCATGACTAAATTAAAAATAAAAGAAAAGATAAAGGTATTATACTGAAATATTTCGAGCCCCAAAACGTGCAATTATCGAAATTATATTTTTCTATAAATTGAAGCTCATTCTTCTTTCATTCTCACCAATTCACTAAGACTCACAAGAGCAATTATAGAGAGAGAAGCTATAGAGAGAAAAAAGAAGAGAAGTCTGCTACCTCACTATTCCAGTATCCAGTCTTCTTCAGATGTAATGGATATTATTTTGTTCAGTATTCATAGGAATAATATTTTCTTCCATACTTTGTAGTATGTGAGTAATATTATTTTGTCTCGTATTCCTGATTATACCTTCATTTTGTCTAAAGTATTGCTTCTATACTCCGTGAAATTAGTAGAATATCCTTGAAATTTACGTTTCATCTAGTATCGTTTCATTAGGATATTTTATACACATTTTTGTTAAATTTTAAGCTTTTCATGTCGGAGTATTGTCCATGTGTAGTATTCATTTTTACAGTACTATTCATAAAGTACTATTCACAAAGTACTATTCCCGAAGTATTATTCACGGGGTACTATTCACTCGGGTACTATTCACCCGGGGAATTATTCATAACAAAAATTGATTTCTTTGCTGTCCAAATCATTTTTGATACAATATTATTCTTGAATTTTACTCCACAAAGTAGTATCATGTTGACACTTTGGACATTATTGAATTCTAGATAAATTAAGTTATAAATCTTTAAAAATTTATCGTTTGTTTTCTTTTAATTGAATTCTTATATCATTGTCATCATCCTCATGCTTATATTGTTATAAAAGTCATATGTGGCTTACATGCATAGATGTACTATTGATTGGTATGATTATGACCAGGGATTATTCGGTATAATCATGACCGTAATGTTACAAATGATGTGGTAAAAATCCTCATTGGCCTATAGTGTATTGATGGACAGTTGTTAGTATGATTATGACCATGGATTATTCGGTATAATCATAACCATTGATGATTACATGAATATCTTTGGCCCGTAGTGCAGGGATGATTCGATGATGTGGTTTATTTATTAAGTTGAGTCTCAATGATAAAATTGATGATAAACTTTTTAAATCATAGAAGATAGTAGATATCATGCTCTACTTGACTCTTCTAATGGATTTCTTGTTCCGCTGAAGTTAAACTTGATGTTTATTATATTTTATCAGTTTAACACTGTTGAAGGCTAACAATAATTTATTCTGCATTATCTTAGTCATAATATTTCTTACTAGGCTAGTTGAGCTCACCCTTTGTTTTCATTGTTCTCTTCAGGAAATGAGAATATAGCTGGGACTAGTCGGGGAACGGAGTGACGGTCCAGATGTTTGCATTAGTAGTTCTCACTATTCAATGAAATAGTGTGATAATAATTGTAATAAGGACTTTATTTGAGTTTGGATACTCTCTACCAGACATTATCAGTGTTGAAACTCTCGGCTACGTTTTCTCGTACTATATAAAAGAAGTTTGTATTTAAATTATGTACCATGTATTTGGCGACTCAAGATGGGTGATGTATACCTATTTTGGGGGCGTCACAGTTGGTATAAAAGCTTAGGGATATGATCCCTGGTTGAGATGTGAGACAAGAACTAGGAGGGGAGAGACGGGGAATTCCTTCTCTAGTATGACCTACCTAAGTTTATTTGTTATTTATTTGGCCAGTCAGAGTATAGGGAAAATATATGACATGTCAATTAACCCTTATTTTGTGGCAGTATTTGAAAATGGCATCCGAAAATTTTGAGATAAGCAATGAAGCACATGAGACCGTTGAGTCACCAACGATCAATACCTGGATAATAATGCATCGGGATGGCAATAATCCTCGGAAAAAACAACAACGTCGACCAAATAATGAACGATGGGATGTTCAGAGACTTTATGCAATTCATGCAACATCGGAGAGAACGAACGACTCATGTTCAAAATGTAGGTGGAAACACTGACAACTCTCGAGACGGTCACCGCTAACCAGATTCAAGGAGCTGGGACCACCGGAGTTTATTGAGAGCCAAACCACTTAAAAGCGATTCGTGGATAAAGCAGATCACCAAGATATTTGATGTCTTGGGATGCTCAAGAGAAAAAGGTTCCTTTGCCACCTTTATGTTGCGGAGAGGCGATTCATCGGTGGGAATCGGTAAAGCATACTCAACCTACCGCACTGGAGATGTCTTGGGAGAAGTTCTAAGAACTGTTTAACGATAAGTACTTTCCCGAAAGTATTCGTCACATGAAAGAGGTAGAGTTCATCAAGCTGGAGTAGAACAATATGACCGTGTCATAGTATGAAGCTAAGTTTGCCGGGTTGTCCCGGTTTGCGTCCCACTTGGTTGATAATGAGGAGAGAATGACACGAAGTTTTCTAAGAGGTTTGAAACTCGAGATACGTCAATACTTAATTTCTCATAAATTATGTTTGTATTCAGATGCTGTAAATAGGGCTCAGTTATTGGAGCGCGATAACGAGTCAACCCAACCAAGAGAGAGCAACCGACAAAATGATAATACCAATGGTAGCAGTCATCGAAGCGGTGACAACAAACGTGGAGGGAATCAACATGCCAGAAATGGTAACCACTTCGGTGGTAATCATGGCCAAGATAATAGAAGTGGAAATTTCAAGAAGAGGAGATTCAACAATGATGGAAAGACATCATCACCAGCACATGTTGTTAAGGAATTGGAACAAAAGCCAATTGTATGTTACAAATGCGGAGGGGAGGGACATATCAGTCCGAACTGTATGCAGCAATCCAAAGCGTGTTATAATTGCAGAAGAGAAGGTCACCTTGCCAGATTTTTTCATGCACCAAAGTCAAGTCCAGCTGGGATAGAGGCATCAAAGGTCATCCCAGATAAGAAAAAACTGGTAGTTCAAGGGAGAGCATTTGTCGTAACCTCCCAAAAAGTGAGGAATCTGAACGAGGTGATCACGAGTAAGCTAATCATAAACTCTAGCGAAGTCTATAACTTATTTGATATCGGTTCTACCCATTCTTTTATTTCTCCTACTTGCGCTCAACATTTAAATTTAACTCCAGAGAAATTAGACTTTGATTTATCTGTTGAAACTCTGTTGGGAGAAACCTTCATTACATCCACTATTTATAAGTCTTGTTTGATTCAAATCGGTAACCGCACATTACCTGTCGATCTTATCTCTTTGAAAATACTTGTATTTGATGTGATTTTAGGAATTGATTGGTTAACTACTCATCATGCTAAAATTGATTGTTTTCGTAAGGTTGTTAGCTTTCATATTCCTAACCAACCTATTATATGAATTCAAGAAACCAACCCACTAAAGTCAATCACTGTCATATCAAGCCATAAAGCTATTCGTTTATTAAAAAATGGATGTCAAGCTTTCTTAGCACATGTCACGGATTTAAACAGAAATACGTCATATTTGAATGATATTTCTATTGTTAATAAATTTCCTGAAGTATTCTCTGAAGAACTTCCTAGCCTACCCCCAGAGCGTGAAATTGAATTTTGTATCGACCTTGAATTTGATACAAAACCCATTTCCAAAGCCCCATATCGAATGGCTCCTAATGAACTTCAGGAGTTAAAAACCCAACTACAGTAATTGTTAGACATCGGTTTCATTCGTCCTAGTACATCTCCTTGGGGTGCTCATGCTCTATTCGTGAAGAAGAAAAATGGAAGTATGCGACTTTGTATTGATTATCGGGAGTTGAATCATGTCACCATCAAAAATAGGTACTCGTTGCCTAGTATTGATGATCTGTTTGACCAGTTGAAAGGTGTCAAATTCTTTTAAAAGATCGATCTTCGTTCTGGATATCATCAATTAAAGATTAAAACTAATGACATTCCAAAGACTGCTTTCAGAACTCGGTACGGGCATTACAAATTCTTAGTCATGTCTTTTGGATTGACTAATGCTCATGCTGCTTTCATGGATATGATGAATTGAGTATTCTAAGAATATTTGGATCACTTTGTGGTCGTCTTTATTGATGACATCCTCATTTACTCCAAAAGCCATGAAGATCATGAGCAACACTTGAGGCTGATACTCCAAAAGCTTCGTGAAAACAAGCTTTATTCCAAGTTAAAGAAATACGAGTTTTGGCTTGAGGAAGTAACATTCCTTGGGCACGTGATATCAAGTCACGGAATATCTGCTGACCCAGCGAAGATTGATGCAATTCAAAGATGGGAGCAACCTAAGTCAGTGACCAAAGTACGTAGCTTCCTAAGCTTAGCTGGTTATTACTGGAGATTCGTGGAAGGATTTTCTCGAATCGCTACTCCATTAACTCAGTTGACTCGAAAAGATACAAAATTCGGTTGGAACGAGGAATGTGAGAAGAGTTTTCAAGAACTCTTGAGGAGGCTCATTTCAGCACCTATTCTAACAATACCAGCTGGGCAACTTCTTCATGTCCAAAGTTTCCTTTCATCACCCATTTGTTCAAACCATAGTGCAAAGCCACAAACTGGGCAATTATTTCTCTATAAATAGGAGCCATATTTCCTCATTTCTCAGGTGCTAGAAAATTGTCTGATAAATATAATTAAAGAGTGAGTGTTGCTATAGAGAGTGTTGAGGGAGTAATCTGATTCTAAGGAAAAGCTCTGTCAAATTCCAAGCAAAGGTATAACATGACATTGTGTTCTTAATTCAATTTTGATTAATGTTTGAATGTGCATGAAATCTTGCTAATTGGGTTGGTAATTGTTATACATATGTTATTTGAGCTTATATGCATGTTTAGAATTATTGTAGTTGGTCTGGGTTGCATGTTTAACAATGCTTTTGTTGAGGCTCTGCAGAAGCAGAGACATTTGTTTACCTCTACTCGAGTGGCGCTGGCCGCATATACTTCTATAATATTTCATCAGCTTGCCATGTGTCATTTTACTATCTTAGGCCGATGTTAGTTACCTTGTGTTGTCATGAGCATGTTATTTTAGTTTGATTATGCATGTAAATGACCCTAACATGTGGCTTGATGTTATTTAGGTTATATTAAATCATGTTAGCTCGGTTTAGTATGTGTATTCAAAGAAAACTTAAAGATTTGGAAATGAAATTGGGTGAACATTGTGTAATGTATATTCTGGCCTTATGTACAAACATATCAAGCTCTTTTATGCTTTAGCATGTGACTGATATATTAATTTATATTGTTAAGCGTAATATAGACTATTCAAACATGATTTAAAATGAGTTTTCAAGTAGAGAGCTATACTAGCTATGTGTAAATGAACTAAATACATGCAAGTATGTTTATGTGGTCTAGTTATGTAGATGTGGAAGTATGATGTATAGTAAGTAAAGTAGTTTTGCACGTTTGATTTGTTAACATAAGATTTTCAAAAAAAAACCTTAAGAGTTGAGAAACTAGTTTGGTTGATAACAACATTACATGTATTCTAAGATTTTGATTATCACGTTAGGATATGAATATGCATGTAGACATGATTGGCATGTATGCCTAGCTAGTCATATGCATTGTGAACTAGTTGAGCATGATTTAAAACAAGTCTAAATGTAGTAGGACTATACGACTTGAAATACATGACTAAGATAACATGAGCATATGTAGTTGAGACTTATTGACCTTAATGTATATGTATAACGACTAAACATGAGAGACTATGTTAAATCAACATTTAAAGCCTTGATTTGGTCGAAATTGATAATGAACAATGTAAATGACAAGATATAGGATCGAATCTAGTTATAAACATCATAACATGTATGTTCTGCAAGTGCCATCATATTTGTATGTGGGTGTGCAAGATTGGCCATGTTTCTGTTTCTCGGTTTTTGTTTAAACTAGGAGCAGCGTGGCCGCTCCACTCCCTAGTTCAAATCAAGCGCGGCCGCGCCACCCTACAATGCAGTCCAATTTTTTTTTTTTGATCTGAGAGTTGATGCATGCTTCTATTGTTACCATAATCTGCAATACATGACCAGTACAGTATTCAATGTGTCAATAAGCATGCTAACAATAGAATCATATATTTGATAAGTGTTTATAAACTTTCAAACGTTAAGTCAAAGAATGATTACAAACTATGTTGTTTGATGTCATAGTGTCTTAGAAACTGATTTTTGTGTTATGTGTATAAAGGGAACGTAATGACGTACGTATGGGATTATATGACTAAGATGAGACTAACAATATATGTTTAGTATCTGTGAATTTCACTTGTGTATCATGGTAAAATGAGATAGTAGGTTTATATATTGAACTTGTATAACTAATGTGTTTATACAAAAATAGGATATTATAGTTCATTGGAGTGGTATTAAGCTATAAGTTGGTAATCGACACGAAAGGCATGTTTTTTAACTTACACAACTTTGGATTTTGTGCAAGCTCTCGAACTTCATTTGATTCTCATATTGAATAAAAATTTCCTAAGTTCTTTACACTGTATATGTTGTATAATCCGAATTATTGCCATATAAACCATATTTATTTCAAACAAATATCTATTACTATTCAAAAATCATTGATATTTTGATGATTGTTGCAAGAATTGAACTTATAGTTCTTGAATGTGTTATAAAAGCTATCTAAGTCATTGATTCGGCTAGGCTATTATTGTATGATAGAAAGCTATCCAAACCAAATTGAATTGGTGCGGATTTGTATAATTGACTGAGATGAACAACCCTCTTTGGAGGGGAAACTATATAATTATCGGGAGACGGACGTGTGCACACGAGTATGATTAAATGTTATGTATAACGTATGGAACTTTAGGCTAATCATCTATTGTACTCGTTTTATTGGATTTTCAGTATAATACTGTTAATTCTAATAGAAGTTCATAGTCCTTAGTGACTGCTCAGTATTCATTATTTTGAAATCTCAAATTGATTAAGCGTTGAATCTTATTGATATATTTCTGTCTTTAGCGACTATTGTCAAGAATCATCGATACTTCTTAATATCCTTGAACTACCATTATTGTTGTACCCTTGAGAATTTAAAACTATATTGAATACTTTTATTGCTATATTATTTGCTGAGAAAACTTGTTGCTCATTCTTGCTTTCCCTAAAAATATTTCATTTAAGACAGAGCAAGGTGGACCCTCGGGCACTGATAAGGGAAAGGGCAAAGCTACGAAGTAGCTTCATATTTATTTAGAAATGTTATGATTATGTAAAGACATATATTGTGTTATGTATTAGTTAAGTCTAAAATTTGTTTAAGTATGTTTAAGGTATGTAAGAGATGTTTTAAGTTACGAAACCTTGGGACATGAATGATTATATTAAATAAACGCAATTTATTCTGTTATTTTCGTTGAATAAGATGTTATTTAGTCATTAGATTTGTAGCACATGGCGAACCGAATTCGAGATGTGAGTGGTCTGGATTTGGGGGCGTCACAATAACTCTTATCGAGTTTTAAGGAATGGATTAAGGCATTCATTAAAGATAAATAATAAAAGACTTTATGTGCTATGTGTTGATAATTTATGTGCTCGCGAGTATCAAAGAATGTCACGTAGTAAATAAAACTTAAGGTATTTTGTTGTCAGGATGTCTAATGTTGAAGGATCCAGTAAAGTTAGGAAAGAGATACCTCATGTGCCTAGAGATGAGGAGCCCCGAGATTTCCATGTGGTTCGGGAGTAGTTGATCCAGAGGGAGCCTTCTCTATTGGTCGCTGAGGAAGGATAGGGGAATGAGCATGTGTCTTATCTAGAGAAGGAGGACTCTGAGGAGATAGAGGTGGAGGATGAGGAAGAGGATCCTATGGATTTCCACCAAACTCCATATCAGGTGAGATGTATGATGAACTGTATGACCGTAATATAGAATTACAGGCTAGGGTTGAGGAGCTGAACGAGTTGGGTGATATGCGTTAGGCTACTATAGAGCAGAAGGATGTGGAGATTCAGGAACTCGACGCACGTCTTGAAAACATGGAATGGAACCTAGTTCACACAGAGGGTCATCAAGAGGAGTTGTTGCCTAAAAATGAAAAGATGAAGACTGAAGTTGAGAAGCTAAAAGATGATCTAAAGGAAGAGTCAACTAAGTGTGCGAGAGTAGAAGACGCTTGGGTGAAGGCTACTCAGCGTGTAGATCGTGCTGAAGATAATGTTAAGATGAAGAAGGCCAAGATGAATGAAATGGATTATGTAAGACCCCAACTTTTATGAATAAAGAATAATTTTCTCAAAATATATTTTTGAATATTATGGTGTGGATTTGATATAATGTTATAGTTGTGGGTAATATTTACAAATTTTGCAAAGTAAGCAAGTGGTTATATAATATTCGATTGGTCATGGAATATTCATTTTAACAGGGAATATTCGTACGACGACACAATCATTGGTGGACCCCACAACAGAAGTATTATCGTAGTTAGAAAATGACAGAATTATCTTTTTATAAAAATAAAGGTTTAAGTGTTACCGTTAAAACTGTTGAACTACCCGGTAGTAAAAAAATACGATGTCTGGCGCGGGTTGCATAGTAGTAGCACATAGTATTAATTATTGATGCTTACGTGAGAAGTCACTCAGTTATACTCAATTATTGCTACAGTAATTGCTAAATTATATCTCTCATATTATTGATTCGATTATTGTCACAGTATCATCTGCATTATATGATATATTATTAAATCAATAATTGAGACGACAAAGTTATTCATATTATTAAATTGCAATATTTACAATGTCTAGAAGTTCTGTCAAGGAGAGGTTTGGTCACCTAATTGCACGCCAATAAAGAGAAATCCTTATCGGAAAGCCCCCTCTTTCCTAGGAACGATCTGGTTGTTAAATATTGTGAGTTATAATATTAATGATGAATAAGTTCGTGTTGATTAAAGATATATATGATAGTTCTATTGTGTTGGAATTATTAGTGTTAGTGGAAATCGACATCTATTCCGATGATAATTGATGTTTGGGGGTTATATTGACAAATTGGGTAATTTATCAGATAAATGAGCAATTAATTATTACTAATTCACATGCTTATATAACTATTTGTTCACATGTGTGTACTATTGAATCACATTCATGTACTATTAGGGGAGTTGGTGCAAGATTGATAATACTTGCATGACTAAGTTAAAAATAGAGGTATAAATATAGGTATTATACTGTAATTCGTATTTTTCACATGATTATACTATTGATTCACATGATTGAACTATTGATTCACATTATTTACTATTAGGGGAGGTGGTGCAAGTTTGATAATACTTGTAGGACTAAATTAAAAATGAAAGAAAAGTTGGAGGTATTGTACTGTAATATTTCGAGCCCCAAAATGTGCAATTATAGAAACTATATTTTCCTATAAATAGAAGCTTATTCTTCCTTCATTTCTCACCAAATCACAAAAGCTTTAAAGCAATTATTATAGAGAGAAAGAAGAAGAGAAGTCTGCTACCTCACTATTCCAGTATCCAATTTTTCTAAGGTAAGGGGTATTATTTCTTTCATGTTCTTTAAGAGTGCTATTGTTATTACATCCCTTATTATTCTGTTGGAACATCCTGTCTGTGCGAATTACGCATGACCTGGTTTTGTTATTTATTATTCTGTTGAAATAACCTGTCTATGCGAAGTACCGCATACATGGTGAAATTCTTCTATTATTCCATTCTTTATTATTCAGTTGGAATATCCTGTCTGTGCATTTACGCATGACCTGGTTCTATTATTTATTATTCTGTTGGAATAACTTGTCTGTACAGTCTATTGCATGCATGGTGAATTCTTCTGTTATTCCATTCTATATTATTCAGTTGGAATATCATATGCTGCGTGCTTTACGCATGACATTCGTTCCATTATTTATTATTCTGCTGGAATAAAGCGGTGCATGCGGATCTATCGCATGCCTGGTGATTTCTTTTGTTATTGCATTCTTTATTATACCTAGTTGGTTAAAGTTTTGGCTTTTATACTCCATGAAATTAGTAGAATATCCTTGATATTTGCGCTTCATCCAGTATCTTTTCATGGAAACATTCTTCTGAGCATTCTTGAATTTTACTCTACAAAGCAGTATCATGTTGACAATTTGGACGTTATTAGTTCCTGGATAAATTAATTCTTGAACTTGTTTTATTGAATTCTTATATCATTGTCATCATCCTCATGTTTATAATATTATGAAAGTAATTTGTGGCATGTAGTGCATAGATGGACTTGGTATGATTATGACCAGGGATTATTCGGTATAATCATGACCGTAATGTTACAAATGATGTGGTAAAAGTCTTCATTGGCTATAGTGCATTGATGGACAGTTGTTGGCATGATCATGACCATTGATGAATACACGAATATCCTTGGCCCGTAGTGCATGGAGAATTTGTTGTCGTGATACTAATGAATATCCTTGGTTGTATTGCAGGGATGATGTGGTTTATTTATTAAGCTGAGTCTCAGCGATAAAAGTGATGAAAAACCTTTTAAATCATAGAAGATAGAAGATTTTATTCTCTACTTGACTCTTCTAATGGATTGCTTGTTCCGCTGCAATTAAACTTGATGTTTGTTATATTTTATCAGTTTAACACTGTTTAAGGCTAACGATAAATTATTCGCATTATCTTAGTCATAATATTTCTTCTTGGGCTAGTTGAGCTCACCTTTTCTTTCACTTTGCTTCTCTTCAGAAATGAGAACGTGGCAAGAATAATCGGGAATAGAGTGATGGTCCAGATGATAGCATTAGTAGTCTTCACTATTCTGTTAAATAGTGTGACAATAAATGTAATTAGGACTCCATTGAGTTTGTATATTGTCTAGATAACAATTGTCTTATTAAAAACTCTTAGATTATATTTTGTCGTAATTTACACGACTGTTGTATAATTAAGTTGTATTTGAATTTTGTACCATGTATTTGGCGACCCAAGATGGGTGATGTATACCTGTTTTGGGGGCATCACAGTTGGTATCAAAGCTTAGGGATATGATCCCTGGCTAAGATGTGAGACTAGAACTAGGAGGGGAGAGACAGGGAATTCCTTCGCTAGTATGACCTACCTAAGTTTATTTGGTATTTAATTGGTCGGTCAGAGTATAGGGATAATATATGACATGTCAATTAACCCATGTTTTGTGGCTATATTTAATAATGACATCCGAGAATGTTGAGAATAGCAATGGAGCACAAGAGACCGTCGAGTCTCCACAGATCAATAATAAGGATAATGTGCATCACGAAGGCGATAATCCTCATGCAAACAATAACACTGACCAAATGATGAATGATGGAATGTTCAGAGGCTTTATGCAATTCATGCAACATCAGGCGAGAGCGGCTCCTATCTAAAATGTAGGTGGAAACACTAAAAACTCTCGGACGGTCACCGCTAAACAGTTCAACGAGCTGGGACCACCGGAGTTTATTGGAGAGCCAAAACCACTTAAGGCGGGAGCGTAGATAAAGCAGATCACCAAGATATTTGATGTTTTGGGATGCTCCGAGGAGCAAAAACTTCTATTTACCACCTTTATGTTGTGAGGAGAGGCAGATTACTGGTGGGAATCGGTAAAGCGTACTCAACCTACTGTATTGAAGATGTCTTGGGAGAAGTTCCAAGAACTATTCAACGACAAGTACTTCCCTGAAAGTATTCGTCACATGAAAGATCTAGAATTCATCAAGTTGGAGCAGAACAATATGATCGTGTCGCGGTACGAAGCTAAGTTTGCCGAGTTGTCCCAATTTGCGTCTCACTTGGTTGACAATGAGGAGAGAATGACACGGATGTTTCTAAGAGGTTTGAAACCCGAGATACATCAATATCTAATTTTTCATAAACTGTGTTTGTATTCAGATGTTGTAAATGAGGCTCAGTTATGGAGCGCGAAAACGAGTCAACGCAACCAAGAGAAAGCAGCCGGCAAAATGATAATACCAGTGGTAATAGTCATCGAAGCGATGACAACAAACGTAGAGGGAATCAACATGCCAAAAATGGTAACCACTTCAGTGGTAATCATGGCCAAGACAATAAGAATGGACATTTCAAGAAGAGAAGATTCAACAATGATGGAAAGACGTCAGCACCAACACCCGTTGTTAAGGAAGGAGAACGACCACCTATCATATGCTTCAAATGCGGAGGGGAGGGACATATCAGTCCAAAATGCGCGATGCAGTCCAAAGCGTGTTATAATTATGGAAGAGAATGTCACCTAGCCCAATTTTGTCATGCACCAAAGACAAGTCCAGCTGGGATGAAGGCACCAAAGGACGTCCCAGAAAAGTCAAAATCGGTAGTTCAAGTGAGAGCGTTTGTTGTGACCTCCCAGAAAGCAAGGAACCCAAACGAGGTCATCACGTGTAAGCTTATCATAAACTTTAGCGAAGTCTATACCTTATTTGATACTGGTTCTACCCATTCTTTTATTTCTCCTACTTGCACTCAACGTTTAAATTTGACTCCGGAGAAATTAGACTTTGACTTATCGGTTGAAACTCCGTTGGGAGAAACCTTCATTACATCCACTATTTATAAGTCTTATTTGATTCAAATCGATAACCGCACGTTACCTGTCGATCTTATTTCTTTAAAAATACTTGCATTTAATGTGATTCTAGGGATTAATTGGTTAACTACTCATCATGCTAAAATTGATTATTTTTGTAAGGTTGTTAGCTTTCATATTCCTAATCAACCTATTATGAGAATTCAAGCAACCAACCCACTAAAGTCAATCAATATCATATCAAGCCATAAAGCTATTCGTTTATTGAAAAATGGATGTCAAGCTTTCTTAGCACATGTCACGGATTTAAACAGAAATACGTCATATTTGAATGATATTTCTATTGTTAATAAATTTCCTAACGTATTCCCCGAAGAACTTCCTAGCCTACCCCCAGAGCGTGAAATCGAGTTTGGTATCGACCTTGAACCCGATACAAAACCCATTTCCAAAGCCCCATATCGAATGACTCCTATTGAACTTCAGGAGTTAAAAACCCAACTACAGGAATTGTTAGACATAGGTTTCATTCGGCCCTAAATCGCTCTCCTTGGGGTGCTCCTGTTCTACTCGTGAAGAAGAAAGATGGAAGTATGCGACTTTGTATTGATTATCGGGAGTTGAATCATGTCACCATCAAAAATAGGTACCCGTTGCCTCGCATTGATGACCTGTTTGACCAGTTGCAAGGCGCCAAATTCTTTTCAAAGATCGATCTTTGTTCCAGATATCATTAGTTGAAGATTAAAACCGATGACATTCCAAAGACTGCTTTTAGAACTCGGTACGGGCATTATTAATTCCTAGTCATATCTTTTGGATTGACTAATGCTCCTGCTGCCTTCATGGATATGATGAACCAAGTATTCAAGGAATATTTGGATCACTTTGTGGTCGTCTTTATTGATGACATCCTCATATACTCCAAAACCCGTGAAGACCATGAGCAACACTTGAGGCTGATACTCTAAAAGCTTCGTGAAAACAAGCTATATGCCAAGTTGAAGAAATGCGAGTTCTGGCTTGAGGAAGTTGTATTCCTTGGGCACGTGATATCAAATAATGGGATATCTGTTGACCCGGCATTGATTGAAGCAATTAAAAGCTGGGATCAACCTAAATCAGTGACCGAAGTACGTAGCTTTCTCGGCTTAGCTGGTTATTATCAGAGATTCGTAGAAGGGTTTTCTCGAATCGCTACTCCATTAACTCAGCTGACTCGAAAAGATACAAAATTCGGTTAGAGCGAGGAATGTGAGAAGAGTTTTCAAGAACTCAAGAGGAGACTCATTTCAGCACCTATTCTGATAATACCATCTGGCTCGAAGGGATTTGTCATCTACAGTGATGCTTCAGGCAAAGGGTTAGGATGTGTTCTCATGCAAAATGGGAAAGTCATAGCCTATTCCTCAAGACAACTCAAAGAATATGAGAGGAATTATCCTATTCACGATCTAGAGTTGGCAGCAGTCATTTTTGTGCTTAAGATTTGGAGGCATTACCTGTATGGAGAGAAGGTGGAGATTTATACGGATCATAAAAGCCTCAAATATTTCTTCACTCAAAAGGAACTCAACATGCAGCAACGACGATGGCTTGAGTTGTTGAAAGATTATGATCATACCATTCAATACTATACTGGAAAAGCAAACGTAATAGCGGATGCATTGAGTAGAAGATCATATGCGGGTACGAGTGCATTATTGTCAACGCAAAGGCCAATTTTATATGACTTACAAAGGATGGAGATAGAGTTAAAGACTCCAGTGACCCATGTGACGATGGAGAATATACGAGTAGAACCCACTTTAATTGATAAAGTTAAAGCTGCTCAAGCTACAGATCTGGATCTGATGCGTATGAGGAAGAAAGTGCAAGAAGGTGCTATGCCGAAAGCAAGAATCGATGAAGAAGGAATATTTTGAGTCAACTCTAGACTTTGTGTTCCTAACAACCCTGATTTAAAGTATAAAATCATGATGGAGGCGCACAACACACCGTTTGTAATCCATCCTGGGAGTACCAAAATGTATCGTGATCTTCGACATACATTTTGGTAGAGCAATATGAAGAGAGAGATAGCGGAGTTTATCTCAAGGTGTTTAACTTGTCAACGAGTCAAGGCGGAGCATCAAGTACCAAAAGGTCCATTGCAACCACTTGAAATTCCAGAATGGAAGTGGGAGCACATTACCATGGATTTCGTTACTGGTCTTCCCAAGGTTTCTCAAGGCATCGATGCAATTTGGGTCATTGTTGATAGATTGACCAAGTCTGCTCATTTCTTACCTATATGAGAAACTTATACACTTGAACGTCTTGCTCGTTTGTACATAAACGAGATTATAAGACTGCATGGTATGCCGGTATCCATAGTTTCTAATTGCGACCCAAGATTCACTTCAAGATTTTGGGGTAGTTTGGAAAAAGCTATGGGCAAGGATTTACGATTTAGCTCGGCATATCATCCTCAGACGGATGGGCAGTCGGAGAGGACTATTCAAACTCTTGAAGATTTATTAAGACTCTATTTCCTTGACTTCAAAGGAGGTTGGGACAAGTTCTTACCATTGGTGGAGTTTTCCTACAACAACAGTTATCTAGCAATTATTGGCATGGCTCCATTTGAGGCGTTGTATGGAAGAAAGTGTCGTTTCTCGGTATCTTTGGGATGAGGTGGGTGAAGCAACGTTGTTGGGACTGGGAGTTGGTACGCATGACTACGAGAAAAGATTCAAACGATCCGACAACGATAAAAAACCTCACAAGATCGACAAAAGAGTTATGCTGATCTTCATCGAAAGGATGTGGAATTCAATATTGGAGATCATGTGTTGTTACGTGTTGCTCCATGGAAGGGAGTTACGAGATTTGGAAAGAGAGGAAAGCTCAACCCTCGATTCATTAGCCCATTTTTAATCCTTGATCGAGTAGGAACTGTGGCCGATAGACTCGCCTTACCGCCAAGTATGTCTCGTGTTCATAACGTTTTTCATATATCAATGTTACGTAAATATGTGAAAGACCCGAACCACATTATTGAATTAGAACCAGACGAGATAGAGGAAGATTTAACGTATGAAGAGTTACCTGTTAAAATCTTGGATAAGAAGGATCATATTATACGCTCCAAGGTTATACCTCAAGTCAAATTTTTGTGGAGAAACCACAATGTGGAAGAAATGACCTGGGAGTTAGAATCTGAGATGAAGTCAAGATATCCTCACCTCTTCGATATACCAGGTACGTACCCTAATTTTGAGGATGAAATTTCATAAGAATGGGAGGTTGTAAGACCCCAACTTTTATGAATAAAGAATAATTTTCTCAAAATATATTTTTGAATATTATGGTGTGGATTTGATATAATGTTATAGTTGTGGATAATATTTACAAATTTTGCAAAGTAAGAAAGTGGTTATATAATATTCGATTGGTCGGGGAATATTCGTTTTAATAGGGAATATTCGTACGACGACACAATCATTGGTGGACCCCACAACAGAAGTATTGTCATAGTTAGAAAATGACAGAATTATCTTTTTATAAAAATAACAGCGAAAGTGTTACCATTAAAACTGTTGAACTACCCGGTAGTAAAAGTACAGTAATACACGTGGTTTCATAGTAGCATACGATATTGATTATTGATGCTTACGTGAGAAGTCACTCAGTTATACTCAATTATTGCTACAGTAATTGTTGCATCATATCTCTCATATTATTGATTCGATTATTGTCACAGTATCATCTGCATTATATGATATATTATTAAATCAATAATTGAGACGACAAAGTTATTCATATTATTAAATTACAATATTTACAATGTCTAGAAGTTCTGTCAAGGAGAGGTTTGGTCACCTAATTGCGCGACAATAAAGAGAAATCCTTATCGGAAAGCCCCCTCTTTCTTGGGAACGATCTGATTGTTAAATATTGTGAGTTATAATATTAATGATGAATAAGTTCGTGTTGATTAAAGATGTATTTGATAGTTTCATTGTGTTGGGATTATTAGTGTTAGTGGAAATCGACATCTATTCCGATGATAATTGATGTCTGGGGGTTATATTGATAAATCGGGTAATTTATCGTATAAATGAGCAATTAATTATTACTAATTCATATGCTTATATAACTATTTGTTCACATGTGTATACTATTGAATCACATTCATATACTATTAGGGGAGTTGGTGCAAGATTGATAATACTTGCATGACTAAGTTAAAAATAGAGGTATAGATAGAGGTATTATACTGTAATTCGTATTTTTCACATGATTATACTATTGATTCACATGATTGAACTATTGATTCACATTATTTACTATTAGGGGAGGTGGTGCAAGTTTGATAATACTTGCAGGACTAAATTAAAAATGAAAGAAAAGTTGGAGGTATTGTACTGTAATATTTCGAGCCCCAAAACGTGCAATTATCGAAACTATATTTTCCTATAAATAGAAGCTCATTTTTCCTTCATTTCTCATCAAATCACAAAATCTTTAGAGCAATTATTATAGAGAGAAAGAAGAAGAGAAGTCTGCTACCTCACTATTCCAGTATTCAGTTTTTCTAAGGTAAGGGGTATTATTTCTTTCGTGTTCTTAAAGAGAGCTATTGTTATTCCATCCCTTATTATTCTGTTGGAACATCCTGTCTGTGCGAATTACGCATGACCTAGTTTCGTTATTTATTATTCTGTTGGAATAACCTGTCTATTCGTAGTACCGCATACATGGTGAAATTGTTCTGTTATTCCATTCTTTATTATTCAGTTGGAATATCATGTATGTGCGTTTACGCATGACCTGGTTCCATTATTTATTATTCTATTGGAATAACCTGTCTGTGCAGTCTATCGCATGCATGGTGAATTCTTCTGTTATTCCATTCTTTATTATTCAGTTGGAATATCTTGTCTGTGCGTTTACGCATGACCTGGTTCCATTATTTATTATTCTGTTGGAATAACCGGTATGTGCGGTCTATCGCATGCCTGGTGATTTCTTTTGTTATTCCATTCTTTATTATACCCAGTTGGTTAAAGTTTTGGCTTTTATACTCCATGAAATTAGTGGAATATCCTTGATATTTGTGCTTCATCCAGTATCTTTTCATGGAAACATTCTTCTGAGCATTCTTCAATTTTACTCTACAAAGCAGTATCATGTTGACAATTTGGACGTTATTGGTTCCTGGATAAATTAATTCTTGAACTTGTTTTATTGAATTCTTATATCATTGTCATAATCCTCATGTTTATATTATGTTAAAAGTCATCTGTGGCATTAGTGCATAAATGGACTTGGTATGATTATGACCAGGGATTATTCGGTATAATCATGACCGTAATGTTACAAATGATGTGGTAAAAGTCTTCATTGGCCGTAGTGCATTGATGGACAGTTGTTGGCATGATCATGACCATTGATGAATACACGAATATTCTTGGCCTGTAGTTCATGGAGAATTTGTGGTCGTGATACTAATGAATATCCTTGGCCGTAGTGCCGGGATGATGTGGTTTATTTATTAAGTTGAGTCTCAGTGATAAAAGTGATGAAAAACCTTTTAAATCATATAAGATAGTAGGTTTTATTCTCTACTTGACTCTTCTAATGGATTGCTTGTTCCGCTGCAGTTAAACTTGATGTTTGTTATATTTTATCAGTTTAACATCATTGAAGGCTAACGATAAATTATTCTCGCATTATCTTAGTCATAATATTTCTTCATCGGGCTAGTTGAGGTCACCTTTCTTTCACCGTTCTCTTGTGAAATGAGAACGTAGCTCGGACTAGCTCGGGAACCAGAGTGACTATCCGATGATAGCATTAGTAGTCTTCACTATTCTGTTAAATAGTGTAACGATAAATGTAATGAGGACTCCATTGAGTTTGTATATTGTCTAGATGACAATAGTCTTATTAAAAACTCTTAGATTATATTTTGTCATATTTTACACGACTGTGGTATAATTAAGTAGTATTTCAATTTTGTACTAAGTATTTGGCGACCCAAGATAAGTGATGTATACCTGTTTTGGGGGCGTCACATATTATGCTTTTCATTCTACGATTAATAGGGCCCATGACCGAGTCTTTTATTACCCACCTCAGTTTGAAGACTTACCATGGTATATAATGGATCGTAGAACAATATTTTTTATCATGAAAGAAGAGCGTAGAGAAGCTTCTTGACGTCTTAATATGCCAAGATAGGAAAAGTAATAAGTTATGTGATTAAATAGGTGTTAAATAAATTGTAATTCCCTTATTTTGAGATAAATAGTGGGGTAAGATGAGCATGGAATCCTGGAAACTTTACAAGTGCAGGAACGTTGATGTTGATAGCAGAGATGCTATCCTTACTATGTTTTCAAAGCTATGAAAGAATAAAATATCGAAGTTTATTGAAATGTTCTGTGTTAAGCTTTAATCTTAGAATGTTTAAGTTAAACCTTAAATATTTAAGAAATTATGTGGTGATCTAATAAGCATATATATATATATATATATATATATATATATATATATATATATATATATATATATATATATATATATATCTTAAACAAAAATGCCTCCTAAAAAAAGACAACCACTCGTTGAGGGGTCTACTAACAACAATAATATAGAGGCCAATGCTAACCTAGTTCAACAATTGGTAACCTTGTTAACAGGAGCACTTGTGAATCAGCCGCAAGTTAAAGTCATGACTTTCAAGGACTTCAAAGCGGTTGGGCCGCCAGAGTTTCAAGGGTCTGTGAATCCAGTTGAAACCCAAACTTGGATCGTGTAAATAAAGAAGGTTTTCGATGTTTCCAAAGTCAATGAGGATCAGAAAACCGCCTTCGCAATATTTATGTTAAAATTTGAAGCTAGTTATTGGTGGTAGTCGAATAAGGTTCGTGGGGGATAAGGAATAGTAGCGTGGGATAGTTTCAAAGAAATGTTTTTTGAGATGTACTTTCCGACAAGTTCCCGGAACCAAATGGAAGTGCAATTCTTGGAATTAAAGCAAGGAACCATGTTTGTGCCAGAGTATACAGCGAATTTTAATGAGCTAGAAAGGTTTGCTCCATACCAAGTCAATACAGATGAGCGTAAGGCGAGAAGATTTGAACAAGGGTTGAAGCCTTGGCTATATAGCAAGGTTTCAACATTTCAGTTAAATACGTTGCAGCAGTACTAGAAAAGGTAATTATCGCGGAAGGTGGAAGCGATGACTTAACTAAGTATAATCAAGAACAGAAAAAAAAAGAAAGAATGAGAATGAAAACAAGGTTGGTGGAAGTAATAATCAGAAAAAGAAGTGGAATGAAAATCCAAATGCGAGAGGACAGCAATGAAGTCAGCAAAAGAAGAAGTTTGAAGCTTGTACTACTTGTGGGAAGAACCACACTGGTGTGTGTCTGAAGGGTAAGCGAGTGCGTTTTAATTGTGGCAAAGAGGGTCACATTGCGCAAAATTGCTTTAGCCCAAAGAAGAAATCTTGTTTCACTTGCGGGTCGAAGGATCATATGGCCCGTGATTGCCCTAGAAAGACAGCAGAATGAGCAAGTGGAGGTAAGTAAAGCAACAACTGTGACAACCTGAGAATTTAGATGATTATTTAAATCTTAAATTATTGAATAAATGTTAAATAATAAACCTAGACATAAAATAAGTGAATGGATTCGATATTTTCATGAAGCAATTTTATGATTTAAAATTTCTGTGGTGAATTATTCAGGATTAAGGATATAAGTGAATATGTTCTCACTACACCAAAAATGGCCTCTAGTGAAGGACAAATTCTTCACTAGAGGCCCTATATCACTCACAAATGATTTATTGCGAAGAAATATTTCCTTCACACGAGTGCTCGCATTAGACCTCCTCGCAATTGGGTATCCTTCGCTAAGTAGTAACTAAATATTTTTTGTGAAGGATATATTGTGAATAACGTTTTTATTCACAAATTGTATTTAGTAATTGAATATTGTTATTTAGCGAAAGATTGGTTTCCTTCACAAATAATATTTTAAGAAGGACAATTTGAAAGTAGTGAATAATTTTATTCCCTCACAAATAATATATTGTGAATAAAAAATTTATTTAATGAGAGAAAATTTTCCTTCGCTAATTATAAATTGAGAATGTATCTTCAAATTAGTGAGGAAAATAATCCTTCATTGATGACTAACTAATTAACTAGAAAAGATTTAGTGAAGAAAATAATCCTTCATTAAAATTCACTTCTCAAGTAAAATCCTTCACAAATAATAAATTTGTAAAAAAAAATTAATTGATAAATAATCAAAGTTCATTGCAAATTATAATTAATTTTCAAATCACTGATTTCATATTTATTATTAAATGCTATAATAAATATTAAATTTAATATTTCAAGTTAATATATATCATGTCATATATACTTGTTTCAAACTAATTGATAAACTACATAAAGAGCCAAAAATTAAAACTAATACTCCATATAAAAATAGATAATGCTCAAGTCGTAATAAGTACAGAATTTGTTATTGTATCTTGATCTCCCAAGGATCATAGTACTTACAATATTTAATAACTAACATAAGAAAACTGAAAAAATAACGATCTAGAAGGAATTAAGTGTACATCATGTTAGGTCCACTTCATCATCATTTTCTTCAAGGAAATCAAGGTTGGGCCTGTAAAGTTCCTCCTACAAAAGAAACACCAAAATTCAATTTCAACAAGATGAGGAATATATAAAAAAAATAAACCTGGTGAATTTAAATTAATAGATAGAGAGAGATTAATGAAGGACAAAGACAAAAATATAGTTATTAGTAAATACCTCAAGTCAATCATAGTTGATAAATGTTTTAAGGAAGTTGGTAAATTCTTCTCTACCAATTTAGTTATATGTTCAGTAATATCTATACCAATGGATGGTTGTGGTGTACTATCATTGGTAGAAGCATCATCCATAGACTTTATACCCAATCGACGGAGGACAATCTTGTCAATCATATTCTCCAATTCCTTAGGATCAGTAGATTGTTGCGGTGAAGAATAACCTATACTCGGCGGCACTATAGGAGGAGTACCGAGCACATCTCGTGCGCGATATCCTGGAAACCCAAGTATCTTTTTTTAATCCCACCAACTTTCTCAATCCAAATAGCCAAGTCATCTACCTCTGGTGTACCGTCCTCTGTAGGACCGCCAACCTCAGTACTATATCCTGACTAAAATACAAAACATGTACAAGAGTTAAATACGTACATTAAATACATTTATAAGTCATAAAAATGCACATCAATTAGCAATTGAAACTGTAAATATTGGTTGACTAAACTAAAAATCAGGCATACATACTAAAGGAAATAGGTGGTGAGTTGTGGCTGAAGTATTATAGCCTTTTCTCTGCTCAGAAAAAATCAATGTTTCTCTTCCTGTATCAAGCCCCAATATATCGTGCATAATGGAATGCCAAATGCAGGCTTCACATAGAAATGATAGGCAGCGAAACTAGTATGAAACAACTCCTAATGTCATCCTAGGGGGTAATATCCTAAGACTTAGCTGGATGCAGATTCAAAAAAGTTGTTACAAGAAGGGAAGTTCGTGCTGATAACAGTAGCTCCGACACTTCTGAAACGGATTTTCTAGGAGGTGACCTTGCTGTTACTGCCTTTGCAGACCTTTCTTTTAATCTACCATTGAGGGTGCTCAGAGAAGCAGGTATACATGGGCACACATTTGCTTGTGCTGGGTGCCTTAACAAATTGATAGAGAATGCATTCCTGGATTTGTCTTTCCAGAAATTTCGTGATTCTTTCCGAAGTTCAGTAGGACTTGGGATAATTGTACCAACCAGACTATTCCGCATGGAGGTCAGTATTTGTCCTGCAAAATTTATATTTCCTCCGTTCCAAAATATAGGGTCATTATTGACTTTTTAAAGTCGACCTAAGATATTTTTAAAGTCAACTTAAGATATCTTCATAACTCATAATAAGCTCATTAACCTTTTTGCTTTGGGACATATTCAGTTTAAGATTGGGCGTGCTCTCAGCTCTGTAGTAAATATAAATAGGAAGAGTGGTCAGAATACTCTTAATAATACAAATCTACCCACACTTATACAAGTATGTCCCCCTAATCTCCTTTAGTTGGTTCGGAGAAAAAGGGAGGTATGACACCATTTCCTACGCCCTATGCTTTAGTCGGACCCAGCTCTAACAACTGGTTTGGTTTTTGAATCACATACTTTCAAATTCCTCATTGATCGAATCCAATATATTCATAAGCAATGTGAGACGCCCCCTAAAACGACAACTTTAAGGAAAACTTTATATTACTATATCATATCCCGAACATTTTCTATAATGTACTAGTGGTCATTTGCTATAAATGTAAGAATGAAGATATGAGGGTACTCAACCTACCTAGTGTATAAGTAATGGCATCCTAGGAACTTCACTTTATAGTCTAAAAACTAAAAATGTATATTTAATTTTAGAAACTAAAAAGACCTACCAAGTCTGCCAGGGGGTCATTGAGACAAGATTTTGACCAAGGCCAGAAAAAGCCCTTGATCTTAGTATCCCAAAAGCCCATAAGAAGTCATCCACTGTTATATAAAAAGGAAAAAGCTACTGTTAATCTATCTTTGCAGTACCTCTGTATTTATGAACAATATTGATCCCATCAAATATACGTATTTTGGAGTCCTCTGATGTTATCATAACTTTTTGAGAGTCCGGTGAAAAATGCATGAAATATTGCCACTCAATGTTAACAACATTCAAGAGATTAAAGTGCATGATATAGTGGCCGCAAGACTTCAAAGATTAACAACCTGAATGCCAGTAATTCCGTTGCCCAAGTATTTCTTTTTACCATGAATATGTATTTCAGCATTAAGTAGAAGATTATTGTCTATAGAACCACAACTTCCGATTAGGCACACTCCCCAATAAAATGTGAACCTTATCATCAATTAATCATCCTAACGTGCAAACTAACAGATTGATACTAGTAGTTTAACATATAAATGCTATGCTCAAGTATCAACAATCATACTCTGCCATTTGGGTGGTAACATATGGCAGTTGTCACATCTCGTGCATCAGCCCAATGCACTACTCAACTCTCAGTTACTCCCCAGATTCTAACTTTTCCATCAATGGAGCCACTAATGAAGTAGTTTTCATCAACAGGATTGAACTGAATGTATGTCACTGTTTAATCCACGAGGGAAAAAATGACAATATATCCTAGAATTTTAATGAAATGAAAATCTTCAGGGAAAACAATAAATATAAGTACCAAAATAATGGGATGGAATGATAATAAACAACTTTTTCATATTTACCATAGTTGTTGTGATGGAATACGCCAAGACGTTCCTCGTGTCCCACTTTCCATGGGCGAACAAGTCTTATCCTTGGACGAGGAAAGAAGACACTGCAACCAAAAATCTAATTAGATTTATATAAACTACGAAAAAAAATTGGAGAAATTTTAGTAAACATCAGTAAGTAGCAGTTGCAATAACTCACATTGGAATTAGACCAGTCCAGGAGAAAGATGTCACTGGTATGACAATGAAACTCTTGAAGTGGCAACTCTTCAATCTGGAATAATAACTGAAGCCTGGCTTAGCCTTTTTATATCGGAACAGGATTTCCCTACTTTCCCTTGGCTATTACATTCGGCATATAAACTTTTGCTGGAGGTGCACACTGATGTAACACTCCAAATGCGAACTACCCCATCTTCACCACCACTTGCCAAATATTGGCCATCTGGACTAAACTTCATTGTCCAAATTTAGCAGTAATCTAGAGTAATTGTATGGTATAAGCCTCGAGTTTTGTGGTTAAATTTTTGTATTTTTAATTTGTTTTTTTGAGATTTGCAGGTGGCGCAGCAGAGCACAAACGGCGTTACATATCTGCAAACTCACTTTACTGCTCAAATAGTACCCTCATTTATGTGCATAATTCGTACAAAATACTGTAATGAAAAGCTAATTTTACACAAAACTAGACAAAACAGTATGATGTTTCGGATACAACAAACGTACATGCTTTTTGACACCCTTCCTTACAACCCAGACTTCTTTTTCATTTGCCTTCTTGTCTGATAGATATCTATTATAATCATCCCAAGCCTCTTTTGTTGATGAGAGAACAAATATAAAAATGAGAGGGTCCCATGTACTTGCAGGATTTACTGGGGTAATAAATGACCAGAGTTGAAGGCATGCAATCAACAAAAAGTACTTGTTCATGAATCGGCTGGAAACAAGGTAAAGAAATTTGTTAGGCACATTGGAAAAGTTCTAAAAACAAGCTGTAGGACCAAGTATTGATCATATAAGCAGAATCATATCTACAGCTTCACAAAACATTAATAAAAAAACAAATGTTCGAAGATAGAACTTTGTTAGGCCTGCGATTTTGATAGAGTTCATTAGTAATTTAGTATTCAATCTATGTAAAACCAAAGACCACACAAAAACCTCAATTGTGGAAGGGACCTTGGCTTTCCAAATGTACGAAGCTAATGGAAATGGATTAGGAACATTAGAGCAAGTCAAAAAAGAGGAGTAACAATATCAGACATAGTAAAATACATCTGACAAACTATTTGATGCATCCTGCAATCTTTTAACATAAAAAGTCATGAATGAAAGAACAAAGCAGCCAAAAAACACAATAATTTGATAGATATGTAAGCCTACTTGATATTTGTAAAAATTTGCATTCTTAGCTCAACTATAATAATGTATACATCCAAAGAGTTTCTGAATTACCTGAATTGCTCCAATAAATTTTTTGGGAGAAAGTTCAACACGGTATACTTTCTGTTTGATATGCGGTTATCGCAATAAAGATCTTGGGAAAGATTGTCATCATTGATATAAACAAATTGCTTCATGATTTAATGTGTGTTTCTGAGCTAGATTCTAGCTCCTAAGTATAATGTGGAGCTGCACAACAATAGGAGCTAGATTCTGAGCTTCATATCCTGCAAAAAAACAACAATAATGAGGCTTCAAAGTAACCCGTCATGGCATCTTTTAATTATAACTAAAAAACTATCGCCCATAAGCATCAAAATTTAGGAGCCAATTCCAGTGTTTACAACAATTCCCACTTGCGTTTATGGGTTTTCAAGTCCCCCAACACACAAACACGAAGCTAAGTACTAGAGGAAGTATGAACACATAACAGTTTAGTTTGGTCACTATTCAATCTTGATCTGATCGCTGACTATTGGTCATAACAGTTGAGAAAAAGCTGTTATGAGCCAGAATTTGTTAACCCCTGTTGAGAAAATTCAGATGAGAATCAAATATTGAAAACCCATTTTAGAATTTCATGGGAATCAGCCCAATTTTCCATGTCAAATCCAATACCCCAACTGGGTAGAACAATTTCAAACATGAACATCAATACAAAAAACTGACATTTTGAGCCTCATAATAGTAATCAGCACACAAACCACAATTCAATGATAAACATATCCAAATCGGAGAACAAAATCGATAATACTCAAATTGAAGACTAACCTTTAATTAGATTTAATGTAATACCCCAATGGAGGAGAAGATGGACAAATCAACCGCCGCCATCGCCGAAAAATAATGCCACCTCCAAAAATTAGGGCTTTTATTTCAAAATTAGGGATAAAGTGAGAGAAGATATAGAGGGGAAAGAAAGAGGAGAGGGATGAGAAGGAAGAGGGATATGAGGGAGAGGAGAGGAGAGGGAGAGGGCTGGACTGAGGGCTCGAAGGAGAGGTAGATGAGATAAAGAGAGCAATAGAGTTCTGCGTTAGTTTTCTTTTTAGCTGCTTCTCTGCTCCGTGTAATTAAAAACTTACTTTTAATTGACGAAATTTTACGTAGGAAATAACTTAATTTCCATTGAATAAATTTTATCGAAAATAATTATTTCGGAAATACCCGATTTTCTTGTATTGATTTGGGCTCGACTGAATATATTTTAAGGGAGTGATATGACTCATCTCTTCAAAAAATAAAATTTAGATAACATTTTTTAAAAAAAACAACTCTTTTATAAGTAATATTGTAAGTTACAATTATTATAAATAAATTTACTGCTATAAAAATTTTAATGTATTTATATTATAATTTATATTCACCACAATTAATTCAAAAAAATTTATTTAGAACAAGATAGCGACCAATTTTATTCTTCGTAAAAAACTTCTGAATAATAATATATATTGAGTAATAATTCCTTCACTAAATAGATTTTTTCCTCGCAAATTTTCATCATAAATTGGCTCCAAAAATCTTTATATCGCTCCAATTTTGCGAGAAAAAAAATATAAATTGCGAAGGATATTTCTTTCGCTAATAACTATATTGTCACTATACTTTTTTCCTTCACCATTCCTTCGCTAAACAACTCCTCATATGAAGGAATAAATTCCTTCACAAAATTTTCTTCGCTAGAGGCCATTTTTGGTGTAGTGTTTGTATTATATGTGTATAGTATGTGGTTAAGGGTTAAGGATTGACCAGATAAGTTATATTAGTGGCAAAACCTATTATTATATTAATAACGTCAACGTTTAGCTAGAAAATTCTTACGATTTCTAAGAAACCCTAAAAATAGTTCTGGAAACCCTAAATTTAGTTATGGGAATTTGAAACCTTAATTCGATAGTTGAAAATCCTAATTTAGAAATTTAAATGCTATGTATAAGGTTTTGGTAATTAATCACAAATCTAATTAGGGATAACCCTAATGATTAATTAGAATTCTAATAGTTATAAACCCTAATTATTAGAAAGCTTAATTTTTTATATTTGAAACCCTAATTGGTCATTAGGTAATTTTAATTTTAATTTTAATTAGGAAATATTAATCCTAATTAGCAAGCTTGATTTATGATTAGTAAATTTTAATATAATTAGAGAATTCTAATTATAATTTAGAAATATTAATTTTCTATTTTGAAAACCGAAATTCGAAAATCTTATAAATTAAAATTTAAAAATCTAAAGGTTAAATCCTAAACCCTAAGGGTTAAACCCTAAACCTTAAGGGTTAGGGTAAATGACAAGCATGCCTTTAAAATGAAATACGAAATCACCAAAATGCCCTTTTCTTAAACTTTAAGTAAAAGAGTTTGCAATATTGGTGAGTCATCACTCTAATGTTTATCACATGTGCTCAAATCTATCTCAAATCTGATTTTTGTGCCACCTTGCAACATTACATACATTGAATCTAACTTAGGAGATTTAAAGTAAGAAAAGTTACTTTACTTTTCATTTTTCTCCAAGACTTTCTCTCTCTTAAAATTTCGAAATGGGGAGTGAGAGAGAGTGAGATGCAAAGCCAAGATCGCCTCTTAGCTTAACAAGATCAGATCATCAAAATCAGAATCAAAAATGGAGCATCAAAGTGGTATAAACCCTAATCTTAAAAATATATGTGATTCATGTTATGTGTTGTGTTTAGATGCTTAAAGTTATGTTAGAAGATGACATTTAGTTATCTGGGTTGTTAAATCCCAGATCCATAACATTAAAGTTCTCGATATTGAAGATTTCTTAAATCTGGAAATTTTTTTAAAAGTTGTCTGGCAGCCTTATGTCAGGGCTTGTAGATCTGAGTGTGTTTGATGTTAGTGTCTTTTATGTTATAGATCTGTTCTTTGTTGATAGGACTTTGATTTGGAACTTGAATCAAGCCCATATCATGTATAGATTGCAAGATACAATCGGTCAAAGTGCATTGACCGAGCATGAAACTAAGAATTTGGGCAACCCAGAATTTTCCAGGTGGCTCTGACAAGCTTTTCAAAGCCTATGATCTTACTGATATTTACTGTTTTGGCCAAGTTGTTGGTTGGATGTTGTAGATTGGTATACGAACTACAAATTCAATCTATTAGATCACCTAGATTAGCAGCAGAATCGAAGATAATTGTGGTCAAACCACCGTTGACCATCACGACGGATGATGATTCTGGGTAACCCAGAATCTTCAAGGAGCAGTTTCTTGGCACCACTGTGACCGGTCCAGATCTTACGTTGTTAAGTTGATATTATGTTATATAATTGTTCCTTGACATGTAGTCTACATGATTAAACCTTGTAATCACATTAAGAAAGCTCAGGATGCAAGTTATTAAGATCATAAGTGGCCAACTCGGACTGTTCTTCATTTCTAGAAAACCCAGAAATGAAGAAAAGGTTCTGACAAGTTTTCTGAAGCTCTGATCTCTCTGTTGTGTTAGAGTTTGGTCATGTAATTTGTTTAGGGTTGTAGTACTACATCAGTACTACAAACATTAACTTAATAAGTTTCCCAAAAAACTTATAAGCATGAATCTAGAACTGGTCAAACTACCTACCCCGTAAACTGAGCTTGAAGATCTGGGCTTGGGCTAAGAACACGAAGAATACCTATAGCGACTGTCATGTCGCTATAGGCATCCTTTAGCGATAGTTTCTTAGAAAAATAATTATTTTTATTAAATAAATAGTTTTTAATTATTAAAAATACAAAATAAATTTCTAAAAAATATTTTAAAGTCCAAAATTACTTTTTAATTATTCGAATATATTTCATAAATATTTAATATTTTTAGAATAATAATGGTATTTAATTTATTTAATTATAATATTAAATAAATTATTTAAAAATAATTTTAATACATGAAAAAACATGAAAAATTATATTATGGTATAAGAAAATAATTTAAGTTATTTTAATGACTTATAATATTTTGTGAGGAATTTCATTAATAAATTAATATTAATGACAATTAGTTTATTTCATAAATATATTAAATAAATTATAGAAAAATAAAATTAATGATTTAAAAATCATATAAAAATGATTTAAGTGTTTATAAAAATGTTTTAAGTTATAAAATATAACTTTTGATATTTTTCATGAAAATATTAATATTTTAATATTAAAAGCAATTATTGGATAATGAATTTAATTGGTTTAAAAATCATATAAATATGATTTTAAGGTATTAAAAATACTTTGATATATTATAAATATATTATAATATTATGTTATGATTTTCATTAATATTTAATATTAAATAAATATTAATGATAAAGGAATTATGTGGTATTTAATTCATATAAATACAATTATTAATGATTGAAAATTCATGATAAATGATAATAATTATCTGAAAATTATTACGAGCTTATGACAAATATTTTGACTAATAATATAATTATCTAAGATAATTTTTAAGTGTTTAGGCAGAGTTTAATTGAACTTAAACTCGATATTTGTCCGATTAGGCAATCGAGATGTTAGAATTTGTACCGAACTCGACTCAGATTGTAAAAGTTTGACTTGAGGTTAAGTCTTATGTGTGTTATAGACGGATATGATTATGTGATAATATGTTTAGGTTATTTTAAATATTGTGGTGATATCTGTTGGGTAAAATCTAATTATGCACAACACGCAAGTATACGTGGTCAACAAGTAATATAGTAGTGAATAAAGTATCGTTCCCACGAAGATAAATTAACAAGAAATTTAACTTCACAATTATCAATTTTCTATTAATCCTAATTCTATTAAATTATTCAATTCAATGGTTTAAAATTATAGAAACTAAATTAATAAATAAATAAACTATCACGAAACAATCACAAATATCAAAAATCCGGAATTTCAAATAATTAATGGAGAATTAGACTTATGATTTCACCCTAAGCTTCACTCTTATTTTCAAACTTTTATTCCAACTCAATTCAATATCCCAGTTTATTAATCAAGAACAAGAATGTAATACTAGCCACCTCTCGATGCACTAATACCATATTAACTTAAATCCACAATTAAGATAGAAACAAGTTAAACACCTAAATCAACCAACTCACTATATCTCTATGTGAACTGAAATTTAAGAAGGTTTAAGCTTAAGTTCTCTATTTGATTGCATGTGATGTCAAGCATATCTCTACCTTAACAATAATCAAGAAGCTGATATTCACAAAATTCATGACACATGTTATATTAACTAAGTCTAGATTTGAATATCCTTTCTCGATTCCATTCAAATCCACAAAGAATTGTTGATCAAATAATTTATAAATTCACGCTTAAATTAACATAGATAAACTGAAAATATTTTATTGAACTGGAAATCAAAGTTATGAAATCATCGTTGTACCCAAAGATCCATCACAAGCCTAATAAGCAAATTAGTTCATAACGAATGAAGTAAAAACTGAATAATCTAACGAAAACATCCTTGCAATTACAAATAAAAGACTAAAGAGAAGAATAATGATGAACACCCTTCACATAGCCTAGAATTGCAACCGTCACGATAATCTCTTCAAATTACTCCTCCAAAGCTTGCACTCAAATCCTGGAATTAATCTCTATATTATGCTTTGCGTGATGCTTAATTTGTTTTTGTTAATGCAATATATATCCCTCTTTGTTCTGGCCGAAGTCCCTGCATATTAGAGTCCATGCGCCTCACATTAGTCTCAAAATACTTGTCCCAGCTGTCTTTAAAGCTAATTAGGAGACTCCGGAATTCGACACCCCCGCCCCGGCGGGGGGTACTAGGCTTATGGAGCCCGCCCCGACGGGCATGCCCCCTGACTCTGGATTTTTGCCACTTCATGCATTTTTCCAGCTTTGCTTCAAAAGACCCCCTTTCTTCACCACATGCCTCCATGACCACCCTACACATAAAAGAACATGAAACGAGTGAAAACGAACACAAAATAAGAAGATAACTACGAATTTAAACTTGAAATGAACATCGATTCGTGTATATTTAAATGCACTTATCAAAATCCCCCAAACTTAAACCGTGCTAGTCCTCGAGCACAAAACAAACTACATGCTATGCAATGCAATGAGATGAAATAAATAAAATCTAAATGCCTTGGAATCCAACAATATCGCAGAAACAAAATTATCCATCGGCCTCAGAGAAAACAAGCAACTCTACAATATGAATTACCAAAACCAATCCACGGTTTCATATTAATTCTCAAATCTTGAACAATTATCACTGATATAGTGAGTGAGTGTGTGTGTGTGTGTGTGTGTTCAACATCTATGAAAACTGATACAGACTCCAATTCAACACATAAGTAACTATTTAGAAGGAAACATACAGTGCAAACTTAAAAATGTCAAAAATAGGCATATTCCAACTAAATCTAAAACTTCGCAATACCAAATTTATGGGTTCATGCAGGGTACTGATACTTCTTTTATTTCATCTTTTTTTCCCACGGGGGCTTTTTGCTCTTTTCTCGTTTTATTTTTTTTATTATATACATAAGTGACTGTGTAATGTCTCATCCCATTAGGCTAACAGTGCTACCCCTTAGCGAACTTTCAACCAACGACTCCCAGAACATAAAAGACCTTAGGGCGTTAGGTGTAAAGACAATCCCCTCGGGCATACTTGCTCAAGTAACAAAGGCCCCGAAACAAGACTAGTCACGATGTATACCCTTTTCTTTTTCTCTCTTCTTTTTTTTCATATATTTTTTTTCTTCTTTTTTTCTTTATTTTTTTTAAACTTAAGTACCCCATATATACTCCCCCAAACTTAGGTTTTTGCCTAATTTTAGCCTTTACTGCCTATCCTTATCGTTTTCTCATTTACCCTAGCATTATCCTTTAAAAATGATTTATGTATCAATTGGAACTGACCGGTCGACAAAGATGTTATTAACGTGCTAACCTTTTTATAACAGTTTCAAACAAGTGCAAGATTCGATTCATAACAGAAGTTCTAATAATCAATGTTGTATTGGTTAACTTGTTCACAATCTCATCATTGGCCCACACATAACATAAATTGTAGTACTATTGGACATATGTAACCACAATATTTAACTAATTTTGTTTTTTAGATTGAATATAATAATAACAGAAATAATGCAATATCAAAAATAACCTAGACTACTATGCAAAAACCTAAGCTACTATGCAAACTAGAATGCAAACAAAATTAACATATGCATGCAAACAAGAATTTAAATCCCCCAAACTTAAGTAACACAATGCCCTCATTGGATAAAAATCAAAATTAAGTGCAAGAGGACTTCCCTGCAATCGCCTAAGTCTGGGGAGGTGGTTGTTGCTCTTCTTCATCAGAATCACTTGGTGGAAATGTTGGCAGTGGTCCGGGTTGTTGATATGGATATTGAGCCGCCAGGTTGAAACTTTGAAGGGTTGTGTTGAGTGAGGCAAAAGATGCGTTCATAGCATCAAACATGTGATCTTGTCGCATTGCCAATCGCCGCATTTCCGACGATCGCTTCGCTTTGTTGTCGCAATCATCCGATTTTTGAACTCAAGAACCGAGGATCGATAGTGCCTCGATCTCACTAGACCTTTCGGTTCCTTGATCTCCCATAGCCTCATCCTAATCCTCCGAGGTATCATCTCAAGTCCAACTTCGCCTTCCGGCCGACGGAAAAATAAAGCCTGCACTGCGTGGATGTGACTCAGCCTCCCCCATACTGTGAATACCGTATACCATTCTAGAATCAATCAAAGCGAGCGACATTAGTATGGGCTCATCGTCGGACCATCTAACCCCGGCATTGCGGCACAACCCACATATGAGTGATGGGTATGGCAAGCCGCCCGAAAAATTCCCACGTAAACACTGGCGGATGGAGAAACAAATAATAGCCCCAACGTCAATAATGAAATCTTGCACAATTGCGTACAACAGCAACGCCTTCTCTTTGGTGACGTCCGAGGTGTGTTGGGACGGAAGAAACTTAGCACATAAGAATGTGTACCATATTTTTCCATACCGGCTAAGGTCCTTGCTATGGAACACTGTACCTCCCTTCCGACCTTTTATCCAAGATGTTCTGGGCTTTGTCATCCCTGTGATTACTTCATCAAAGTCCAGATCAAAATCACGTAGCTGAGCATATTTGCATTGGCGAGGTACCCGTAGCTGATAATAATTGTTTATTGCATCGACACTGAATGGAACCAAGCGACCCCGCACATACGCGTTGAATGGGCTTTGTCCTGAGCGTTGGCGTAAAATTCCTTGACAATGTTAACCACAACAGGTTCTAGATTTTTGGTGAATTTGATCCACCCCTTTTGATAGATTTGAGGCATCATCTCCCCATCATTTTCCTCGGGGGCCAATCTCCATTCCGGTGTAAGGGCTTTGGTTAGCATATACTCATACCGGTCGGCGGCGGCGGCGGCACTCACAAATTTTTAGCGATCATAGGTTCGTGTCGGTTGAGCGAATCTAGAACTCTCTCCCCTTTGGCATTTCAATGTCGGTTGAGCGGATCTAGAACTCTCTCCCCTTTAGCATGTACTCATACCATTGATTTCCAGATGTTTGAATTCGCTGTCACACACTACCTTCCCTTTATAATTGGTTCACTCAATTTCTCAAACACTTGGTGTGCAGTTGGTGTAGGCTCCCCAAATTGAAACCCTGAACTTGCAAATTGGTGTACTTGGAATGGATGAGTTGGAGCACCAAGTAGTCACTCAAACTTGCTCTCCAATAGCCTCTATAAATGCCCTAATTCGAAAATAGTTGCAGATTGTGTGAAGAAATTGAAATGAGATGGAGTAATATATAGAGGTGGTGTGATTGGGTGTATTGTTTGATTGAGAAGGAGAGGTAGTGGAAATCGTGGGTATTAGTAGTGGGGATGAGGTTTTGATGGTGGCAAAATAGTGGCCGAGAGATAGGGTGTAATGGTATCAGTTGGTGTTGTCGTGTAGGAGAAATAGTAGGGCTCGTGTGAGGCAATCATTTGAATAAGTAGGCTTCAGATCTGTGACCCGCCCTCCCATGGGGTACTAGGCTTATGGAGCCAACCTCGGCGGGCATGCCCCCTGACTCCGAATTTGTGGCTTCAAAATGTGCAGATCCAAATTAGCCTTTTTTCCTTCTTTTCTTCAATGTTGTTGCTATTATGCACTTTTGACTCCTCCTGCAACCATAAACATGCAAGATGTTAGATTATTGATGACTCGGAGTATGATTGCGAGACTCAACAAAACTTTTACTCTATAATACCTACCTAATACTTAATAAAAAACTACATTCTAAAAATTATAAATGAAACTACGAAAAATTACAAAATATTGGGTTGCCTCCTAATTAGCGCTTGATTTTAAGTCGTTCAAATTTACTACTCCCTCGCTTTCACCGTATGTATCGGTGAGGTGATGTTGATTTACATCCCGCTTTGAATCGCCACCCCAGTAATGCTTTATCCGTTGACCATTGACCTTGAACGTCTCTAATGGATTATGACTGTATAGTTCAACGACGCCATGAGGAAATACCCGCTTTATAGTGAATGGTCCCGACCATCTCGACTTAAGCTTTCCTGGGAATAGTCGCATCCGTGAGTTGAACAAGAGGACTGATTGACCCGGCTCGAATGTTCGATGCACAATTTTCTGGCTGTGCCATCTTTTAACCTTTTCTTTATATAATTTAGCATTCTCGTACGCATGAAGTTGGAATTCATCGAGCTCAATTAGTTGGAGTAGCCTCTTTTCTCCTACAGCAGCTTGATCAAAGTTTAATTTCTGAATTGCCCAATAGGCCTTGTGTTGTAGCTCCACCGGTAAGTGACATTCTTTTCCGTACAGGAGTTGATATGGTGACATCCCGATTAGTGTTTTGTGTGCAGTCTGGTATGCCCATAATGCATCATCCAACCGAAGTGACCAATCTTTCTGACTTGGATTTATGACTTTTTCCAATATCTTCTTAACTTCTCTATTTGATACCTCAACCTGTCCACTTGTTTGAGGGTGATACGTTGTAGCCACCTTGTGGTTAACCCCATACTTAGCCAAAAGATTTGTAAAAGACTTATTACAGAAGTGACTACCTTCGTCACTGATTATTGCTCTTGGCGTGCTAAACCTCGTGAAAATGTTTTTCTGTAGGAATTTGAGGACCACCTTGGCATCGTTGGATGGTAGTGCTACAGCTTCAACCCACTTCAAAACGTAATCCACTGCGAGTAGAATATACTGATTGTTCAAAGACGAAGGGAATGGCCCCATGAAATCGATGCCCCATACATCAAAGATTTCCACTTCAAGAATTGTTTGTAGGGGCATCTCATTCCGTTTAGAGATGTTTCCCACCCTTTGACATCTATCACATGTTTTCATAAATTGGTGGGCGTCTTTGAACAATGTCGGCCAATAAAGCCCGGCTTGAAGCACTTTTGCCGCCATGCGCTCACTCCCATAATGTCCCCTATATGCCGATGAGTGGCATTCCTGCAGTATGTTGTGCACTTCACTGTAGGGGATACACCTTCTTATCATCTTATCGGTACACTGTTTGAATAAATAAGGCTCATCCCACATGTACCACTTGACGTCATGAAGAAACTTCTTTTTCGGTTGTCGTGTAAGATCAGGGGGAAGCATGTTACTCACCAGATAATTTGCAAAATCCGTATACCATGGAAATTCTGCATTTAACCCAAATAGTTGCTCATCTGGGAATGACTCGTTGATTGAACATCTATCTTCTTCTGTTTTATCCCGATTTTCAAGCCTTGATAAATGGTCGGCAACTTGATTCTCCGTACCCTTCCTATCTTTTATTTCCAAATCGAATTCTTGAAGAAGGAGAATCCATGGGATAAGGAGTGGCTTAGCATCTTTTTTCGCTATTAGGTACCGAATCACCGAATAGTCCTTATAGACTATCATCTTAGTCCCGATCAAGTATGCCCGAAATTTGTCAAACGCATACACCACTGCAAGCAATTCCTTTTCCATGGTTGTATAATTCAATTGAGTCTCTGTGAGTGTTTTGCTTGCATAGTATATGGTGTGAAACACCTTATCTCTCAAGATTATTCCAAAACAAATTTAATCGCATAGTCGCCGCATCACACATTAGCTCGAATGGCATATTCCAATCCGGTGTGACTATCACGGGTCAGATGTTAATTAATTTTCTTCAATAATTCAAACGACGACTTGCATTCCACAAGAAATCGAAGTAGCATCCTTCTCTAAAAGATCGCATCGAGGTTTTGCAATTTTAGAGAAGTCCTTTATGAACCTCCCAGAGAACCCAAAGAATTTTAGAGAAGTCCTTTATACCCTTAAATGAGTTTGGTGGAGGCAGTTTCTCGATTGTTTCCAGCTTTGTTTTATCCACCTCCAATCCTTGCGCCGACACATTATGGCCCAAAATTATGCCTTCTTCAACCATGAAGTGGCATTTTTTCCAATTGAGTATGAGGTTTATATCCTTACATCGCTATAATACCACGACCAAATTCCCTAGGTAAGTATCAAAGTTGTTTCCATAGACCGAAAAATCGTCCATGAAGACTTCAACATTTTTCTCCACCATATCTGAAAAAATGGCCATCATACACCGTTGCAAAGTTGCAGGTGCATTGCATAACCCGAATGACATCCTCCTGAATGCAAATGTGTCGTAAGGGCATGTAAATGTTGTCTTTTCTTGATCCTCAGGAGCGATGGAGATCTGGTTATAGCCCGAGTATCCATCCAATAAACAGTAGTAATCATGTCCCGCTAATCTGTCTAACATTTGATCCATAAAGGGTAGCGGAAAGTGATCTTTTCGGGTTGCCTTATTCAACCTCCTATAATCGATGCACACTCTCCAACCTGTCACTGTTCTTGTTGGAATTAACTCGTTATCCTCATTCTGCACTACACACGTTCCCCCTTTTTCTAAGACACAATGAACCTGGACTAAACCACTTAATGTCAGAAATCGGATATATGATACCGGCATCCAATAATTTCAGAATTTCCTTCTTTACCACTTCCTTCATAATAGGGTTAAGTCGACGTTGATGCTCCACCGACGGTCTTGCATCATCTTCCATCAGAATCTTGTGCATGCAAAATGACGGGCTAATTCCCTTTATATCCGCAATTGTCCAACCAATCGCTAATTTGTGTTCCCTAAGCACCCTCAGCAACTTTTCTTCCTGCAATTCGTTAAGTGCAGCAGAAATAATTACAGGTAAAGAATTTGAATTACCTAAGTACGCATACCTAAGATGTTTAGGGAGTGGTTTAAGTTCTAATGTTGGTGGCTCCTCCAATGACGGTTTAAGTTTTTCTACAGCTATCTCCTCAGTGTGCAAAGGTTCAAATGGTGCTCTGAAATGGCTAATTCGTGATAATGAGTCTAACATCTGTAAGTAATCCACAAATTCCGGGTCGTCATTTTCTTCATCCCCCAATAAGGTTGTTTCTAATGGATCGTTGACCAAACTCTTACTCATATCTTCACTGATGATTTGCTCAATTAAATCCATCCGAAAACATTCTTCCTCATCCGTAGGGAATTTCATGGCCTTGAACACATTAAATTTGATTTCTTGATCTTGGACTATCATAGTAAGTTCTCCTTTTTGCACGTCTATGAGTGTCCTTCCCGTGACCAAGAAAGGTCTCCCTAGGATAATCAAGATGTTCTTATCCTCCTCGAAGTCCAGAATGATAAAGTCCATAAGGAATATAAACTTATCCACTTTGACCAGAATGTTCTCTACTATGCCTCTCGGATATGTGACTGACCTATCCGCCAACTACAATAAAATATTTGTAGGCTTTGGTGCGGGCAAACCCAATTCTGTGTATACTGACAATGGCATAAGGTTCACACTCGACCCCAAATCACATAAACATCTGTTAAATGACATTTTCTCGATTGTGCATGGGATAATAAAGCTCCCCGGATCTTTAAGTTTTGGTGGTAGCTTCTGCTGTAACACCGCACTACACTCCTCTATTAGTGCCACTGTTTCAAATTCTTCCATTTCTTTTTCCTCGACAGAATTCCTTTCATGAACTTCGCATAAATCGACATTTGCTCTAGGGCCTCTGCGAATGGGATGTTAATCTGGAGTTTCTTGAACACTTCTAAAAACTTTGCGAACTGCTTATCTGATTTCTGTTTTTGAACCCTCTGCTGAAACGGTGGTGGAGGATAAAAAAAATGGCTTATTGTTTACTTTTATGTCCTCACATTGCTTATCCTCACCCTTGTTACCTTCAACCACGTTATTGTCATCAACGTTTTCCTCCGGTGTCGCTAATTTTTTTGCATTATTACCCCCGAGATGTTTTCCACTTCTCAACATAACTGCTTGACATTGCTCATGACTACCCTTTGGATTTCTCTCAGTTTCGCTTGGTAAAGTTCTTTGTGGTCTATTATTCAATGCTAACGCCATCTGTCCTATCTGATTTTCTAAATTCTTGATTGCCATCTCTTGATTTTTCATTATCATTGCTTGATTTTTCATTGATGCCTCATTGCCAATTATGTACTTCAACACCATTTTCTCGAAATCTAATTTCCTTTCCTGATGTTGAACCAGTTGTTGGTGACTCTGAAAACCTTGGGGATATGATGGTCATGGAGCTTAATTTTGTTGGTTATTGCTCCATGAGAAATTTGGGTGGTTCCTATTCCTCTGGTTGTAGGTGTGTTGGTATGTATTCTGCGGAATTCTGTTATAGCTACCTATGAACTAGACGGATGCTGGATTAATTACGCACTGATCTGTAGGATGATCACCCACACATAATTCACATACTACCGCAACCTGCTGTACTTGAGCCCCTGTCATACCATCCAACTTCTTGGACAACGCAGAATCAGGTCAGTATAGTCACACCCCATCTACTTCCAAAATCCCAAATTACCTTTTGCGTGTCATTCTTGATGTGGGCCACTTGTAGTTATTTGCCGCCATGGTTTCAATCAAATTGTAGGCTTCCTCGTAACTCTTAGCCATGAATGCTCACCGACAATGTCCAATACCGGTTCGACATTCCCATGTAGTCCGTTATAAAAGGTGTTCATTTGCAGCCACTTGGGCAATCCATGATGTGGGCACTTTCTAAGTAATTCCTTGTACCTCTCACATGCCTCATATAGCGACTCCCCATTTTGCTGCTCAAACATTGTGATGTCATTCCTCATTTTTGCAGTTTTCGCCGGTGGGAAAATTTTGGCAAGGAATTTCTGAACCAAGTCTTCCCACGTAGTAATCGATCCCGACGGTAGTGAATGTAACCAACTCTTCGCCTTGTCCCGTAAAATGAACGGGAACAAATGAAGTCTCACTGCCTCATCTGACACCCCATTGTACTTGAAAGTGTCGCACATTTCCAGAAAACTGATTAAATGCTCGTTCGAATCGTCATTTTCCATTCCCCCAAACTGAACTGAATTCTACATCATCTGAATGGTCCCATGCTTGATTTCAAAAGTATTCGCAGCTATTGCAGGCCTAGTGATGCTCGATTGCAGATCAGTCACCTTAGGTGTTGCAAAATCCCTCAACGCTTTCTGGTCTTCTGCAGCCATTGTTTCTTCCTTATCAGAATTTTTGAATTCGTTCCTCGTTTCCTTGATCCACTTACTTAAACTCTGAAATCTTCTTTCAATGTCGTCCTCAAAAGGGAGCATGTCTGGATGTTTGGATCGTGTTTGCATAAACCAATGTCAAAAACCTGAAATAGGAAGAACAAAAACAAAAAATAAAAATGTTTAAGTAAAACTGGACTAATTAAACTGATATCGTAAAAATATTAAAATCTAGGTTAAATTGTCCCCGGCAACGGCGCCAAAAACTTGTTGGGTAAAATCTAATTACGCACAACATGCAAGTATACGTGGTCAACAAGTAATATAGTAGTGAATAAAGTATCGTTCTCACGAAGACAAATTAACAATAAATTTAACTTCACAATGATAAATTTTTTATTAATCCTAATTCTATTAAACTATACAATTCAATGGTTTAAAATTATAGAAACTAAATTAATAAATAAATAAACTATCACTTAAACAATCATAAATATCGTGACAACCCCAAAAATAGTCCATTCCATCCAACCCATTCTCGAGTCGCCAAATACATGGTACGTAAAATAGCTACAACTTTATTAATACAATTGTCGTGCAAGATACGACAACACTTAAACTGTGAGTTTAAATACAAATATATACCAACTGTGACTCATGTCCCAACCGTGGACAACACCTCATAATGACACCTTAAATAAAGGTATAGTTGAAAACTGTTTTAGAAATTAAAATCTTTGGGAAGTGCTCAAGAAACCTTCGTATACGGGAGGCCAGGCCATATGCCTAGGTTATGATGGATATCATATGGCCACAAAATTATCCTAGGTCAATTCCAATAGATCCCAAAAGAAAAACGAGAAGATTACTATCATATTCTTCCCAATGGTGAGTCTTCTCTGACATATCATTATCTCCACCGCCTCTAATTGGGTATTATACTCCAAACAAACACCAAGATTATATAGGTAGTTCTTGTAAATATACTCAAAGAAGTGGATGAGCACAACCTTGTCTTATGATGACACGAGGTCAGTATGTCATTAGATATCTTGTATGATAGTGGCAAAACACCCTTCCAAGTTAAATTCACCTCACCCTCAAACATCTATATAACCAAAATGATGACCACCGCTCTATTCCCTGTTATTCCCGCCGATCCAAATGCCTACACTTTTATTACCCCGAAAGGAATTGTGAAGCAAAAGGGTGAGCACAACTAGCTCAAGAAAGAATATTATGACTAAAGATAATTAAATTTTCAATAGCCTTCATCAATAATAAATCGTAGATTTAGAACATACGGTAGATGATAAAACTTTCCAACCATAGTCATAGCAGAACGAAGCAATCCATTAGAAGAGTCAAATAGACCATAAAATCTATTATCTTCTCATGTTAAAAGTCCATCAACAATGTTTTATCCTCAGAACATTAATCAACAATTCCTCTCCACAATCATGTGTATAACTCATAATCGTAATTGTAGTTCTAAATTCCTTTCTCATCCAGACAAAGTTAATTTTCATCATCACCAAACATCAAAGATCATGGTTATACCAAATCACAGCTCATGTTCATAATTCATAATCTTACTAATAAATTCATCTTTGCACTACATGCCAAAGATATTCATCAACAGTTCATCTTTGCACTACAGGCCAAAGATATTCATCAACAAGTCATCTTTGCACTACAGGCCAAAGATATTCATCAAAAAATCATCTTTGCATTACGAGTCAAAGATATTCATCAGAAATCATTCATCTTTGTACTACAGGCGAAAGATATTCAGTTATATCATCATTTAAGACTGAGGATGATGCTAAATATTTTAAAGAAAACAAATCCAGTGAAACAAAAGAACAATTATTAAGGATTCGTACTTTAAACAACCCAAGTTCAAAAATACTTCATAAATAACCAAAGTGGAGTAAAATTCAACAATGAAGACCAAAACATAGATCCAATCAAAGATAGGAATCATAATGCATAATCTTGGACACAGAGAAAGAAAACTTAAATTTTCCGTGAATAATGTCGATTTGTGAATAAGGTCAGATACGTGAATAAAGTGATGTATACGTGAATAGTAACTCGACACCAAAAGATAAAAATTTCACAAAAACATCATCATGCTTCGTGAATAAGACTCGTGAATAAGAACTCAGTGAATAGTAAATAAGAATGAATAGTAACTCATGAATAGTAACCCCGACATGAAAAAGTTCCAAATTTGATAAAAAGTTCAAACCAATATTTCGGCATAATGATATTGAAGAAATAATATCATTTATGAAGAAAATAATCTCCCTTACCTCAAAAAGAATAGTACTTCTGACTGGAATACTGGATATAGTGCTGAAAGAACTTGCACCGTATAGCAATACTCAAAATACTAAAATACTCACAAATTACGCTCGATATTATAGAGAGGAAAATAGAGAGAAAACTTCAATTTCGTGTGATTTTCAATTCTAACCCAAGACCCTATTTATAGAAAATGCTTAGAATACCAAAAAGTAAAATTTAATAAAATATTAATATATAATTATTAAATTTTACGCACACAATATCTCGATTCAAATATCACCACCAAGAGTGACCCCCTCAACTAAATCAAAAAAAAACGCTTTTTGTTAATAAAAATAATTAAAACTTTCAAAATCAATTATTTCTAACTTCGTAACTTCAATAATTCATAATAAATAGCCCTTTTATCGTAAAATTCAATCTCATGAAGTTTTTATAGGAAATTCAATTCTCTACAACTTTGCGTAAGAAAGTTTTTCAAATTCCAAATGTAAATTGATCAAATCCATAAACTGGATGATTTTACAAGCTATAATCAAATTTTAGTCAAGAAATGGGTCCACCAACATGTTTAACATGTTTTAAAACAACTTTTGCAACAAAAATACTCTTCCTCCTCATATACTCATATATCCCACATTCATTGTAAAATATCACCATTATTATATTATAATAATATAATAAAATATTTTTTTATCGTAAAAGATAAAATATCACTTTTCAACAATTGTCACTTTAAAAATTTTCTCCATCTATATCCACATAAAATGAATATTTTCCTCATCATATAAATCAATAATTAATTATTCACAAATAATATTATGTAATCACAATAACGACAACCAGTGCGCTCTCGTGAAAAGAGGGGGCTTCTAATAAGAATTTCTCCTTATCGCCAAGCAATTAGGTGACCAAACCTCTCCTTAGATAGAACTTTCTAGACATTGCCAATAATGTTATCTAATAATATTATTCAGATAATATGAATTATTGCTTCGATAATGGAAAATACTCAGGTAGTGACAATTATTAAAACAACAATAATATAAAATATCAACGCAAAGAATTATCAATCAAAAAATAAAATATCGAATAAAGAATTATCGTAATAATTATCGAGTAGTGCCTTCTTACGTAAGAATTAATAATTTATCGTGTAATACCGTGCTATCGCGCAACAACAACGCGTATTACATTTATTTTAACCACCGGTATTCCAACAAAGGTTAATTCAGAATAATTACGCCAAGTTATTTATAAAAAACTCAAATTTATCGCTTTTCTTCATCCGATGCTTATTCTCATTATGGGGCCCACAAATGGTTGTACCAGCATTTAATATTCCCGGCACGTAAAAGAATATTCCACGACCAAACGAATATTCCCCCGATAACAAATGAGTATTTTATAACCACTTGCATATATTTTGAAAAAAAAATTCATATATCACCTTTAACTTTAACTTTATCAATTTAACCATTTACCTAATAGTAATTATAAGAAAAATTGAATACTTTTATTTCATAAAATTCGGGGTCTTACAATCTTCCTCCTTATGAAATTTCATCCCCAAATTTACGTACTCTAGTATTTCAAAAAGTTGAGAATACCTTGCTTTCATTTCGATTCTATCTCCCCCGCCATCATGATTTCTCCATTGCTCATCTCCTCGTATTTCGATATCATTCTAGAATACAACTTTTCAAAAAAAAGGTTAATTTAACAAATTAACATATCACATAATATCCCGATATTATGACCGACCAACAAATAAGCTTTAGTAGACACACACTAGAAAGGATTTACTCATCTCTCCTCCTAGTTCTAATCCCGATCTCCGCCAGAGATCATATCCCTAAGCTCGATACCAACTGTGATAACCCCAAAATAGTCCATTCCATCCAACCCATTCTCGAGTCGCCAAATACATGGTACGTAAAAACAACTACAACTTTATTACAACAATTGTCGTAAAAAAATACAACAACACTTAAACCGTGAGTTTAAATACAAATATATACCAATCGCGACTCATGTCCCAACCGTGACAAAGACTCTCATAATGACACCTTACATAAAGGTATAGTCGAAAAACCTGCTTTTAGAAATTAGAATCTTTGGGAAGTGCTCAAGAAACCTTCGTATATGGGAGGCCACGCTGCGCCTAGGTTATGATAGATATCATATGGCCACAAAATTATCCTTGGTCAATCTAATAGATCCAAAAGAAAAAATGAGAAGATTACTATCATATTCTTCCCAATGGTGAGTCTTCTCTCGACATATCATTATCTCCACTGCCTCTAATCGGGTATTATACTCCAAACAAACACCAAGATTATATAGTAGTGCTTGTAAATATACTCAAAGAAGTGGATGAGCACAACCTCGTCTTATGATGACACGAGGTTGTATGTCATTAGACATCTTGTATGATAGTGGCAAAACACCCTTCCAAGTTAAATTCACCTCACCCTCAACATCTATAGACCACCGCTCTATTCCCTCATTATTCCCTCGTCAATCCCAAATACCTACACTTTTATTACCCGAAAAGGAATTGTGAAGCAAAAGGGTGAGCACAACTAGCTCAAGAAAGAATATTATGACTAAAGATAAATAAATTATCAATAGCCTTCATCAATAATAAATCGTAGATTTAGAACATACGGTAGATGATAAAACTTTTCAACCATAGTCAGCAAATGAATCGAGCAATCCATTAAAGAGTCAAATAGACCATAAAATCTATTATCTTCTCCATGTTAAAAGTCCATCAACAATGTTTTATCCTCGTAACATTAATCAACAATTCCTCGCCCACAATCACGCAGTATAACTCATAATCGTAATTGTAGTTCTAAATTCCTTTCCTCATCCAGACAAAGTTAATTTTCATCACCAAAACATCAAAGATCATGGTTATACCAAATCACAGTTCATGTTCATAATCCTACTAATAAATTCATCTTTGCACTACGCCCAAAGATATTCATCAACAAGTCATCTTTGCACTACAAAAGATATGCCAAAGATATTCATCAATCAACAAGTCATCTTTGCACTATCAAGCCAAAGATATTCATCAAAGAAAAAGATATTCATCAACAAGTCATCTTTGCATTACGAGCCAAAGATATTCATCAAAATCATTCATCTTTTGCACTACAAAGCAAAGATATTCAAAGCTTATATCATCATTTAGGACCGAGGATGATGCAAAATATTTTAAAGAAAACGAATCCAAAGGAAACAAAAGAACAAATATTAAGGATTCATACTTTAAACAACCCAAGTTCAAAAATACTTCATAAATAACCAAAGTGGAGTAAAATTCAAGAATGAAGACCAAAAACATAGATCCAATCAAAGATAGAATCATAATGCATAATCTTGGACACAGAGAAGAAAAAACTTAATTTTTCTGAATAATGTCGATTTGTGAATAAAGGTCGTGATATGTGAATAAGTAACTCATGAATACCAAAAGAAGATAGAAATTTCACAAAAAACATCATCACGCTTCGTGAATAAGACTCGTGAATAAGAATCTGTGAAATAAATAGTAATCATGAATAAGAACTCGTGAATAAGAACTCATGAATAGTAACCCCATATGAAAAAAGTTCCAAATTTGATAAAAAGTTCAAACCAATATTTCTAAGATAATGATATCAAGAAATAATATCATTTATGAAGAAAATAATCTCCTTACCTCGTAAAAAATAATAAGATTCCGATCGAATAATCGGATATAAAGGCTAAAAGAACTTGCACCGTATAGCAATACTCAAAGTACTAAAATACTCACAAAAATACGCTCGATATATAGAGAGAAATAAAGAGAAAACTTTAGCTTTCTAGTGTGATTTTCAATTCTAACCCAAGACCCCTATTTATAGAAAATGCTTAGAACACCAAAGCGTAAAATTTAATAAAATATTAATATATATTATTAAATTTTTACGCACACAATTTCTCGATTCAAATATCAAATTCAAGTCAACACACACCCCTCAACTAAATCAAAAAAAAATATTTTTGTTATTAAAAATAATTAAAACTTTCAAAAATCAATTATTTCGAACTTCGTAACTTCAATAATTCATAATAAATAGCCCTTTATCGTAAAAATTTGAATCTCACGAATTTTTATAGGAAATTCAATTCTCAACAACTTTAAGAAGAAAGTTTTTCCAAATTCCAAATGTAAATTGACCAAAATCCATAAACTGATTTATTTTACAAGCTATAATCAAATTTCAACAAGAAATGGGTCCACCAACATGTTTAACATGTTTTAAAACAACTTTTGCAACAAAAATACTCTTCCTCCTCATATACTCATATATCCCACATTCATTGTAAAATATCACCATTATTATATTATAATAATATAATAAAATATTATTTTATCGTAAAAGATAAAATATCAATTTTCAACAATTGTCACTTTAAAAATTTTCTCCATCTATATCCACATAAAATGAATATTTTCCTCATCATATAAATCAATAATTAATTATTCACAAATAATATTACGTAATCACAATAATGACAACCAGTAGCTTCCTCAGAGAGAGGGGGGCTTCCAATAAGAATTTCTCCTTATCAACGCCGCAATTAGGTGACCAAACCTCTCCTTAGATGTAACTTTCTAGACATTGCCAATAATGTTATCTAATAATATTATTCAGATAATATGAATTATTGCTTCGATAATGGAAAATACCGTGTAAAGGACAATTATTAAAACAACAATAATATAAAATATCAACGCAAAGAATTATCAATCAATAAAATAAAATATTGAATAAGAATTATCGTAATAATTATTAAGTAGTGCCTTCTTACGTAAGAATCAATAATTGGTGCAATACTGCAATACCGCAACAACGCAACAACGCCAGACATCGTATTTTTACCACCGTATTCCAACAAAGATTAATCTGTAATAACTACGCCATTATTTATAAAAAACTCAAATTTGTCGCTTTTCTTCATCCGACGCTTATTCTCATTATGGGGCCCACAAATGGTCATACTTACATATTAATATTCCCCTACGTAAAGAATATTCCACCACCAAACGAATATTCCCCGATAAAATGAGTATTTTATAACAATGAAAAAAATTCATATATCACCTCGTATTTTATAATAACCATTTACTTTGTAATTATAAGAAAAATTGAATACTTTTATTTTAAAAAAAACAAGTTAAACATATATCACCCTTAACTTTAACTTTATCAATTTAACCATTTACTATTCAATAGTAATTATAAGAAAATTGAATACTTTTGATTTCATAAAATTAACATAGGTCTCAAATTTATGAAATCATCGATTCGACACTCTCGCCTTACGGGGTACTAGGGGCTTATGGAGCCCAGCCTTGGCATGGCATGCCCCCGACTCGGATTTTGCCACTTCATGCATTTTCCCAACTTTGCTCCAAAAGACCGCCTTTCTTCACCACTTGCCTCCATGACCACCCTAAACATAAAAGAACATGAAACGAGTGAAAACGAACACAAAACAAGAAGATAACTACGAATTTAAACTTGAAATGAACATCGATTCGTGTATATTAAATCCACTTATCAATATTATTCTAACTTAGAAATAAATATTATTAATATTAGGTCTTCAGACAAAGCTTATTAAATTGCATAGCAGTAATCAACGGTTCAGTCAAGTTTTTCTTAACTCGACCTCGAGTTGTATTTTTCAATTATACTTGTGGTTAATCATTTCTGATTACCATGTCTAATAATTATTAAATCGCACTCTGTGTATACTGCATGTATTCATCATGTATGAAAGGTCGATCACCTTCATTACCATTCGGTCCAGATATATATATGTGCATGTTCAATATTCGTTCAGCTATGTAAAATTTGTTCATGCTAGTTCACAATTATATTGTAGAACTTTAGCCAGCTTATTGTTCAATTCTTTCTATCATGATATATCTTTCATTTATTGAATTTAAACTTGTTGGGCAAACTTATTGTTCACCCTTGCTATATCATGACAAACATTACAGATTAAGACGCATATATCAGATACAGGAAAGGATAAAGCCAAGTTCAGCTTGGGATAATATGTGGAGCTAAAATGTAATAATATAGTATCAGAATAATGTTATAGGTTAGACAGATTATGAATTGTGTATAAGTTAAGGTTACTCGACCTTGGGGAAAAGTCTGTAAAGTTTATTTTATAAACAATTTATGTTTATATCTTCCGCAATAGTTGTAGAATGATTGTACCGGATACGCGATGATTTGAGACCCGGATTTGGGGCTCTCATAGTTAGTATCAAAGTTGTACGTTATGAACTTTAGGTAGGAATACCTGAGACTAATAACCACAGTGATTAGGATAAGTACTAACTTAAATAGAGTTAGTGTGTCGGTAAGATTCAAAGACGAATCTTGGTGAGTTATAAAGATACGGAGTTCCCTAACTCTGATAATAAAGTTGAACAGTAGTGGTGAATAGATAAAGTCTAAAAGACTAAAAGTACAATGATAGAAGATCGAAAAACAAAATGATCAAGACATAGAAAAGAATCTTAATATATATGATGAGATAACCCCGTGATCGGATAAGGTTATAGTATGGAGAAGGATCAAGCGAATGATTGAAAAGTTTACAGCAAGATTGCTGAGTGTCAGTTGTACTATGAATTGGTACAGATTCAGGAAAGGATTATGAATACTAGTTGAATGAGATTCGTATTGAGAAGGGAGTTAAGATTAGGTCTGTGTCGCCTATTTGCTATATGCATGTTAAGAGAGTGATTCATTTCTCATACGTAAATCAGATAGTTAGGGTATAGGTAGAGAATATCAGGTTAAGTACGAGTTCTTAAAACTCATACTTATGATACGTTAGTGACTCATAATTATATGAAATATTTATGAACTCCTCAGCGAATGGACGCCAAAGGTCTGACTAGGACAAGTTCTTAAACTCATATGATGGTGAAAGTTCATGAACTCATGAGTGTGGTTTGACGAACTGGGAATAGTTATGTGTATTAAGGATAATAGGAATAGATAGATTACTAAGCAATTAATTATTAGTGGAGATATAAGTTTTTCAAATCTTCTAGCTATGCTAGACTCGAAAATTTTTAGACATCAAGTTAAATACGCACTATGTGCTTTTTATAAAAAAATTTAATCCTCCACTCTGGGTGACCATTGTGTATGAGTGGACTTCGGGCCACCGACACATCATTACCTGTTGAGGTAATAAAACAGATTTGTAATGATTTTTGAACGGTTTAAAGAATAGTCTATGCTACTTATTTCAGCTAGACGATAATGATTTGAAATATCAAAATATATTTTATTTATCGCTTATGTACCATGTAACCTGGTGCAGAGATGATAAAAAGTTGATGGAGTTGTACATGCAGGAATGCTTAGTGTTGAATTTGATCTAAAATCATTGTTCCACTATTGTATGATGTGTTATGACAAAGTCACTAGATGACGGCATCCTCAAACGGGCTTAATACAGTATGACATCATGGCGTCATTTTCAAACAAAATTTTAAAAATTTTAATTTGCCAACGGGGTTTTGGCTACACACATTCGTAATTCGATTGAAGTTGATTATTGATACGAGTCTAAGCTATTTGATTCGGCTAGACCAACGTTTCTGAAAATTCTAAGCGTTCTTTGAAAATTTTCTCGAACCAAATTATTTTGGTGCAGAATCCGATAAGACTAAGGTAAAATTTTTGTGCCTATAAGGCGTTGATTTGGAAAATGATTCAACCAAAGAAGATTTAATAAGTACAGGGCATACCGGGCTAATTACCCACTATGTCCGTAAGTTATGACGATTTGCGGATAAATTTCCATAAAATCTTTGCAAAAATGACATACAATAGTCTATATATCTCCTCAGCACAATTTCAAAATTTTAACACTTGTGAGGAATGTATTAGGTAGCGTGTGATGATGAGAATGAATGATGAATAGTTCAAGGTGTAAGGTGTCAGGTAAATTTCGGGGATGAAATTTTTAGAAGAAGGGGTGAATGTGACAACTCGAGAATTTAGATGATTATTTAAATATTAAATTATTAAATAATGGTTAAATAATAAACCTAGACATAAAATAAGTGAATGGATTCGATATTTTCATGAAGGAATTTTGTGATTTAAATTTCGGTGGTGAATTATTCAGGAATTAAGGATATAAGTGAATATGTTCTGTATTTAATGTGTACAATATGTGGTTAAGGGTCAAGGGTTGACCAGATAAGTTATATTAGTGGCAAACCCTATTATTATATTAAGAACGTCAATGTTCAGCTAGAAAATTCTTACGATTTCTAAGAAACCCTAAAACCGGTTCTGGAAACCCTAATTTCAATTCCAGAAATTTGAAACCCTAATTCGATAGTTGAAAACCCTAATTTGGGAATTTAAATGCTATGTATAAGGTTTTGTGTATTAATCACAAATCTAATTAGGGATAACCCTAATGATTAATTAGAATTCTAATAGTTACAAACCCTAATTATTAGAAAGCTTAATTGTATATTTGAAACCCTAATTGGTAATTAGGTAATTTTTATTTTTATTTTAATTAGGAAATATTAATCCTAATTAGCAAGCTTGATTTATGATTAGTAAATTTTAATATAATTAGAGAATTCTAATTATAATTTAGAAATATTAATTATCTATTTTGAAAAATGAAATTCGGAAATCTTAGAAATTAAAATTTAAAAATCTAATGGTTAAACCTTAATCCCTAAGGGAGTCATCACTCTAATGTTTATCTCATGTGGTCAAATCTATTTGAAATCTGATTTTTGTGCCACCTTGCAACATTACATAAATTGAATCTAACTTGGGAGATTTAAAGTAAGAAAAGTTACTTTACTTTTCATTTTTCTCCAAGACTTTCTCTCTCTTAAAATTTCGAAATGGGGAGTGAGAGAGAGTGAGATACAAAGCCAAGATCACATCTTAGCTTAACAAGATCAGATCATCAAGATCAGAATCAAAAATGGAGCATCAAACTGGTATAAAACCCAATCTTAAAAATATATGTGATTCATGTTATGTGTTGTGTTTAGATGCTTAAAGTTATGTTAGAAGATATCATTTAGTGATCTGGGTTGTTAAATCCCAGATCCATAATGTGACAACCCGAGAATTTATAAAATTTATAAAATTTTAATTAATTGATTTATGGTTCAATATTAGAACCTAGACAGAAAATAAGTGTATGCGTTTGATATTTTTGAGAAAGAATTTTGAGGATTTCAAAATTCTGTTAAGGATTTAAGTGAATTATTCATGATTAAAGGAATAAGTGAATATGTTCTGTGTATATGGTTGTATATGTGTACAATATGTGGTTAAGGGTTAAGGGTTGACCAGATAAACGATATCTATAACAAACCCTAGGTATATATTAAGAACGTCAACGTTCGGTTAGAAAATTCTTACGAATTATAAGAAACCTTAGAAATCGGTTCTGGAAATCCTAATTTCAGTTCTGGGAATTTGAAACCCTAATTCGGTGTATGAAACTCTAGTTTGGGAATATAAATGCTATGTATAAGGTTTAACGTTATTAAATATACCTTAACTAGGGAAAACCATAAAGAATTACTGGAAACCCTAATAATTAGAAAACCCAATTATTAGAAACCCTAATTTATAATTAGGGAAAAACCTAAGTGTTAATTAAATAGTTTTAATGTTAATTAGGAAACATTAATCCTAATTTTCAAGTTATAAGTAATTAGAAAACCCTAATCTAATTAGGAAATCTAATTTCTAATTTAGAAAAATTATTTTTCTATTAGAAACCCTAATTCTGGGTTATAAACCCCTAATGACCAATTTGACCCTAATTCCTTAATTTGCAATTTTAATTAGGAAATACTAATCCTAATTAGCAATATTTAAATTATGATTAAGAAATTTTAATATAATTAGAAAATTCTAATTATAATTTAGAAATATTAATTTTCTATTTTGGAAACCTAATTTGGAAATTCTAGAATTTTTTAAAACCCTAAGGATTCCAAACCCTAAACCCTAAGGGTTTGGACAATTGACAAATATGCCATTAAAATTAAATGCGAAATGATTATATTACCCTTAGTGCATTATTTAGCATTACTTGTAGATCTAAATCTAAGGTGAGTGGGTGAACTACCCTAGCTCTAGCAATTGACTTATATCTCAATTATATCAGCCCACCTTGACAGCCATTTCATTGGATTAATAATTTATATAGATTTAGAAAGAGAAATCACATACTTTATTTCTCATTTATGCCAAAGCCATTCTCTCTCTTCATTTTTGAGATCTAGAGAGAGAGAGAAGGTGAGCTATAATCAGTTTCTAGCAAGCCAATATATATCAGAATCAAAGTCAGAAATCAGAGATCAAAAGCATAAGAAGGTATAAGAACCCTAAATCTTGAAATCTTTGTATTTGATGTTAGATGTTGTAGGTTGTTGGTTAAAGTTATGTTAGAGGGTGTCATTTGATGATCTGGGTTGCTAAAACTTAGATCCATATCATTTTGATGCTCGAAATTAAAGTTTTTAGAAATTGTTCTTGAACCTTCATGTGATGTCTGACAAGCAAATGTCAGACATTGTATATCCTTCTATGTTTCAATTTTGTTGTGTTTTATGTTATATATTTGTTCTTTGCTATGTGGACTATGATCTGGGACTTGAATCAAGTCCAGATCATGTGTAGATAACAAGTTATGAGTGGTCAAAGTCACCGACCGACAGCGAAAATCGAAAATCAAGGCCTTCTGCAATTTTCCAAAAAGTCTGACAAGGTTTTCAAGGCCATAGATCTTGCAGTGTGATAGCAGCTTAGCCAAGTTGCTGTTTGGTTGTTGTAGTGGTATGTAGACTACATATAAAAGTCACCATATCACTTATATCTTACATAGAAGCAAAGTTATAGCTGGTCAAACAACCGTTGACCATCAATCGGATGAACTTTTCTGGAAAACCCAGAAAGTTCAAGAACAACTTCTGACCATACGTTTGACCGGCCCAGATCTTGTGTAGGCTGTTTGTATGCTGCTCTGATGCTATATAATTGTACTATGACATCATGATTACATGTAGGTACTATTAGATATCACAAAACAAACCCAGATTCCAAGATATGAGGCTTCAAAGTAGGGCCTAGCAACTGTTCTTCATTTCTGGAAAACCCAGAAATGAAGAACAGCTCTGACATGATGTTCTAGAACTTAGATCTCACATATATGATATGTTATGGACATGAAATTGATTAATGATGGTAGTATTACATAAATACTACAACCTGAAAGAAAATTTCAGCCCCGAAAACAACACGAATAGTAATCTATTTGTGGTCAAACTATATACCCGAGAACTGGCCATGGTGTTCTGGGTTTGTGGAAGAATAGCCCAAGAACACTATTAGCGACGGATATGTCGCCTATAACGCCTTTAGTGACAGATAATTTAGAAAATTAATTATTTTAATAAATAAATCAAATTAAATGGTTTTTAATTATTAAAAATACAAAATACATTCCGAAAAATTATTTTAAATTAAAAAAATAGTTTTTAATTATGTGGAGTATATTTCATAAATATTTAATATTTTTGGAATATAAATGGTATTTAATTTATTTAATTATAATATTAAATAAATTATTTAAAAATGATTTTAATACATGAAAAATCATGAAAAATAATATTATGGTAAAAGAAAATATTTGAAGTTATTTTTAGTGACTTTTAATATTTTGTGATAAATTTTATTAATTAATTAATATTAATGGTAATTAGTTTATTTAATAAATATATTAAATAAATTATAGAAAATTAGAATTAATGATTTAAAAACATATAAAATAATTTAAGTGTTATAAAAATATTTTAAGTTATAAAATATAACTTTTGATATTTTTTCATGAAAATATTAATATTTTAATATTAAAAGCAATTATCGGATAATGAATTTAAGTGTTTAAAAATCATATAAATATAATTTTAAGGTATTAAAAATACTTTGATATATTATAATTATATTATAATATTATGCTATGATTTTCATTAATATTTAATATTAATAATAAAGAAAATAATATGGTATTTATATTAATAATAGTTATTGAATAATGTTTTAATTACTTTAAAAACATTTAGGAAATAATAAAGTATTAAAATACTTTGAAATATTATAAATATATTATAATATTATGTTATGTATTTCATTAATATTTGATAATAAATAGATATTAATGATAATAGAATATATTGGTATTTAATTCATTTAAATACGATATTAATAATGGAAAATTCATGATAATAGTAATAATTACTTAAAAATTATTACGAGCTTACGAAAAATATTTCGACTGTTAATAAATTATCGTAGTTAATGGTTAAGTGTTTAGACAGAGTTTAATTGAACTTAAACTCGAGATTTGTCCGACTAGACCGTCGGGATGTCAGATTTCTGTCGGGTTCAACTTAGACTGCAATAGTTTGACTTGATACCGAGTCTTATATGTGTTCTAGACTGATAGGGTTATGTGTTATGTGTTTAGGTTATTTTATGTCTATATATATAATAGTATTATATTGTGATGATATTATTCTAATATTGGAGATCTATATTACTAATATTAGGTCTTCAGATAAAGCGTTATAAATTAAGTAGCGATAATCAACCAGTTAGAAAAGTTTATTTTTACTTAACTCTACTAAGAATTGTTTCATTCAGATATGCTTATGGATAATCATTGTTGATTGTCATTGTAGAATTGTACTCTGTACATATTTCATGTATAAGTCAGGTATGAAAGGCTGATCACCTTCATTACCATTCGGTCCAGATATATTTGTTCATGTTATATACTTGTTCAGTCAAAAATTTGTTCGTGCTAGTTCGCAATTATATTGTTGAATTATAGTCAGCTTATTATTCAAATTCTTTCAATCATGATATATCGTTAAATTATTGAACTTAAACTTGTTGGGCAATCTTATGTTCACCTTTGCTATATCATGATAAACATTGCAGATTAAGGCGAATACGTCGGATACAAGGAAAGGTTAAAGACAGTTCCAGCGTAAAGTTAATGTGTGTAGTTAAATTTGTATAAGTATTGTATATTAATGTTATTATAAGTTAAATAAGTTATGTATTGTGTATAAGTTAAGGTTACTCAACCTTGGGGAATAGTGTGTAATGTATTGTATAAACAATTTATGTTTATATCTTCCGCAAATAGTAATAGTTATAGAATTGATTGAACCAGATCCGTGGTGATTTGGGACCCAGATTTGGGGTCGTCATAGTTGGTATCAAAGTTGTAGGTTATGAACCTTAAGTAGGAATACCTGAGACTAATAACCACAATGATTAGGATAAGTACTAACTCAAATAGAGTTAGTTGGTCAGTAAGATTCAAAGACGAATCTCGGCGAGTTATAAGATACAGAGTTCCCTAACTCTGATAATAAAGTTGAACAGTAGTGATGAATAAATAGAGACTAAAAGACTAAAAGTACAGTGATAGGAGATCGTAAAACAAAACGATCAAGATATAGAAATGAATCGTAATATATATACGATGAGATCACTCCGTGATCGGATAAGGTTATAGTAAGGAGAAAGATCAAGCGAATGATTGAATAGTTTACAGCAAGATTGTTGGGTGGCAGTTGTACTATGAATTGGTACAGATTTAGGAAAGGATTATGAATACGAGTTGAATGAAATTCATATGGAGAAGGGAGTTAAGATTAAGTGGGGAATAAATGTTTGTGTCGCGCTGTTTGCTATATGCATGTTAAGAGGGTGATTCATTTCTCATGTGTAGAACAGATAGATAGGTTATTGGTAAAGAATATAAGGTTAAGTACGAGTTCTTAAGACTCATACTTATGTGACATTCTTGACTCATAGTTATATGAAATGTTTATGAACCCCTCAGCGAATGGATGTCAAAGGTCTGACTAGGACAAGTTCTTAAACTCGTATGATTGTGGCAAGTAAATGAACTCATAAGTGTGGTTTGACGAACTGGGTATAGTTGTTGGTAAATAGAGTATTAAAGATTATAGGAACAGATAGATTATTAAGCAATGATTATTAGTGGAGACATAAGTTTTTCAAAAGTCCTAGCTATGCTAGACTTCGAAATTTTGGCATAAAGCTAAATACGCACTATGTGCTTTTAAAAAAAATGTAGACTCGTAATCATTTTTGAAACGGTTTAAAGTATAGTCTATGCTACTTATTTCGGCTAGACGCAAATGATTTGAAATATCAAAATATATTTTATTTATCACTCATGTACCATGTAACCTGGTGCAGAGATGATAAAAGTTGATAGAGTTATAAATGCATGAATACTTAGTGTGAATTTGATCTAAAATCGTTGTTCCACTACTGTATGATGTGTTATGACAAAGTCATATACTGACGACATCCTCAAATGGACTGTTAATATAGTACGGCATCATGGCATCATTTTCAAACTATTTCAAAAATTTTAATTTGCCAACAGGGTTTGGCTACACCTAAATAATTCGATTGAATTGAATTATTGATATGAGTCTATGCTATTCGATTCAGCTAGACTAATGTTTATGAAAGATGTAAGAGTTCTTTGAAAACTTTCCCGAGCCAAATTGTTTTGGTGCGGAATCCAATAAGACCGAGGTAAGAGTTTATGCGCCCAAGCGGATCGAAAATGATCGGACCGTATAAGTACTTTATAAGTACAGGGCATATCGGGTTAATTACCCACTATGTCTGTAAGTTAAGATGGTTTGCGGATGAATTTCCATATAACCTTTGCAAAAATGACAGACAAGTAAAACCCCTCAGCACAATTACAAAATTTTTACTCTTGTGAGAGGTGTATTGTGTAGCATGTGATGATGAAAATGAGCGGTGTATGGTGTATGGTGTAAGGTATAAGGTAAATTTTGGGGACGAAATTTTTAGAAGAAGGGATGAATGTGACAACCCGAGAATTTAGAAAATGTTTAAAATTTTAATTAATTGATTTAAGGTTCAATATTAGAACCTAGACAGAAAATAAGTGTATGCGTTTGATATTTTTGAGAAGGAATTTTGAGGATTTCAAAATTCTGTTAAGGATTTAAGTGAATTATTCAAGATTAAGGGACTACGTGAATATGTTATGTGTATATGGTTGTATATGTGTATAGTATGTGGTTAAGGGTCAAGGGTTGACCAGATAAACGATATCTGTAACAAACCCTAGGTATATATTAAGAACGTCAACGTTCGGTTAGAAAATTCTTACGAATTATAAAAAACCCTAGAAATCGGTTCTAGAAACCCTAATTTTAGTTCCAGGAATTCGAAACCCTAATTTGGTGTATGAAACACTAGTTTGGGAATACGAATGCTATGTATAAGGTTTAACGTTATTAAATATAACTTAACACTACAAAAAAATAGGGCTTCAGCAACAACCGATTTTCGTTGCTAAAGGTGTCAAATTTCGTTGTTAAAGGTTTTTGGCAACGACTTTACTGTCGTTACGTCTTTCGTTGCGCAATGAGCGTTGCTAATTGTTCTGCAACGAACGTATTTTTTTCTTTGCCAAAAGTAATACATTTTGCAACGAAATTTGGCTTTCGTACAGATACATCGATCTTTTAGCAACAAAATATATTGTTGCAGAATAATTAAAATTCCGTTGCTAAAAACTCCATTTCGTTGCAAAAGTCTGCTAATTGGCAACGAAATGAACTCTTTTTTTTTTGCAACGACCATGCATTTTCGTTGCAATTGACACCATTTTGTAACGACATTTTTCGTTGCAAAAAATTATGAAAATTGTTGCCTAAACTTACTTTCGTTGCGGAATGTAAACTTTTTAGCAACGATTTTATTCTTGATTATATATTATTTGGCAACGACATTATCTTTGAATCAAAGAATTTAAAATGTTTGTTCTTTGGTTATTTTTCAATAGCAGCGAAAGTCGTCGATTAGCAACAACATTATATGTTGCCGTTTATTTATATGTGCAACAAAAATTGATATGATTTGTAACGAAAAAAAATGTTGCCTTTTATTTTAGTATTAACAACAATATCCTCTCCGTTGTTATTACGTTAATTTTTCGTTGCCAAATATTATATTTTTAATACCATTAGCAACGAAAATTTGTTGCTAAATGTATAAAAAATTGTTGCTATATTAAAACTTGTTCAATGCTTTGGTAACGAATAATATTGTTGTCAAATCAAAATTTAACATTCTTTTTGTGTACCTGGCTGGCTCAATGTCCCCAAAGCAAGTAATGGCAAAAATACAAAAAACTAAAATATTATTAACTTAATAAAATCATCCACTACATAATCATTCATTATCTTTACAATTAACCATCTAAAGCTACCACAGTTCTTCAATCAAAATATATATCTACATATATAGTGTATTGTCAAAGGAACACAGCAACCATCAAGGCAACAGTTGGGGATGATAAGAAGATGGGAAGGTCTGCCTCTCTTTCATTCCTAGCAAAATAATAAGCAAGCAGTGAACGCATTGTAGGATTAGTTATACATAACATCAATCCATGGGGTCCTACTTATACCACCATCACCACAGTATAACAAAGATAGACAAACTACTAATAAAAGTTGAAAGAACATGATAGTTGCTTCCATACCATGATCAACATAGGCAATAACGTACATATTACGGATGTTCTGCTTATAGTCCATGATCGTTCGGAGCTCATCAACAGAACTTCACCATGGGTACCGAGTAAATTGTCCGATCACCAAAGACAGAGATTGTAGGCCTTGGTTTCATTCACAAAATTGACAGTTTGAATAAAACTGCAATTGATCTCATACATGTTAATTGATCATAAAGAATAAAGACTTGACTAGCTCAACTTGGACAAAAATGGTATAAAAAATCATAGTTCGTGTGAAACTAGAAAATGTGCTCAAATGGAGATATATGTAATATCTTATATGGAACATGTTGTATCAAACAGGAAAGTTAAGATAATGATTGACATCAACAGAAAAGCTTATATGTAGTACCATTCGTAAAAGATTTTCAGTGTTTGTTTCGAGTATCCTCCCTGGATTTATTATACTTGCACGACTATAGCTGGATAAAAAGGAACTTTGCTCAAAAACTCCCTGACTAATCATATGTTTGACTCGTATCTGCAGAGAAACCAAAGAAGCATGTGCAAACCAAAAATGTAAAGATTAAAAACCTTGAGTTGCAGCTGGATCATAGACCTTATTGAACTTGAACGAGCGCTGATTTTTTTCTTCCTTGTTTGGATGGATTTGCAACTATTAGCTCCCCATTTTCACCTACATGTTCTACAATCGACTGTTTTCCCTTTTGTCCAGGAAGAAATGGCCTTATCCGACAATACACTCTAATATTTCCTATTCAACAAAATGCAAACAAGACATAAAAATTTACTCATATACAAGCATGAAAAAAGCTAAAATAAGCAGTGGCACCTTTTAGATCTTGGACCTCATTATGCAGCTTCCGATTTTCATTTAGGACAAAGATAATAGTTTTCTCTCTGACATTTTCTAATACTTCAATCTTTTTCCCTAAAAAACAAGTAAATATTAATTCATGAGAGCTTGTTCATTACAATCTGTAAATAAGATTTTATCATTTGGTGAATGAGATTCATACTAGAGGCACACATAAACGCAAACCTCTGCGAGAAACTTCACATTAAAGTTTTTGATACTACCTGCGTCTCTTCACTAGTCCCAGTTGCAAGGGCTTCAAGAACTTTAATTCTGGACTGGTATTTTTCCTCGTGAGCCTTGTATAGATTGTTTTGCTGCACGTAGAAAAGCAATCAAGTAATGAGGCTAAAGAATTCAATACAAAATAGCAATAATAAAATCTTTTGACACACTACAGTTCTTAAGTGCTCTGCTTGAGTAGAAATACGCCGCTCAATCTCTTGCACGACTTTCCTCAATAGGCACGCCACACGCTGAGGTATGAAAGAAACTGACATTAGAATATACTTGAAAAACTTGAGAACGAATATATAAACGAGAAAGTCAGTTATCATGTTTATGTTTCCTTACATACATCAGGTACTTCACCGTTCTTTCTTTCTACACTTTCATCTAGAATTCCATTCACAACACTTAAAAATGACTGCGTTGGGGCATTCTGCAAATAAGGAATACTGGAATGCATCAAAAATGCATAAATTCAGACCATCTCAAATAGAAATCTAAACAGGGCCAAATGTTATGGTAAAATGCCAAAAAAAAATTTGGGAACCACTTAGGGAACATACGTCCAAGCTGTTTGATTTCATCATTTCTGAAAGCTTTGAAGGAGGGAGATCTGCATAGCCCCCGTGTTTTATTTGAAACACTTCATGGAACTTGTGTCCAACATGGTGTAGTAATGTCGCAGATGGCTCTATACAATAGGGAAAAAAACATGTGACATAAAAAATTCCATGTAAATCTTAGAAACCTAATGAACAAAATAAAACCAACGACTTGGTCATGTTTGGATGTGACAAAATATGCAAGTTCATTAAACAAAATGAGCTGAAAACTAACTTAAATCAATGTAGTTAATTAAAGAATTCACAACATGAAGGATTTTTTGTAGTTATTTGCTAATCAATAAACTTCTTTTTCATGATAATCATGTGTATAAACAAAACCGAACATAAGAGGAGAGATACGACATGATGACAGACTACATAAAACATGTTGAAATTTTGATTCGATCGCCTTTCCATTTATCTTCTCCCAATATTGTAGAAGCTCTAGAATTTTATCCATGTGGAGAAGCATCACCACTTCCATATCGATCTACTAAAGGCTTCCATCTCACGCTAGAATCATTTCCGGATGAAGTCATTTGAACTAATGTTAGGAGTGCTAGGAGTTTTAGGAGTGTTAGAAGACTATATCTCCCAAAATTTGCTACAAATTTTGCTCAAAAGTGCTAGTAAGCACTCAAGACAATTTTCATCGAACCTCGGATGAATTGAAACTCAACAATTAGAGGGAGCAAGAGAGAGGAGCATAAATTAGCAAATCATAATTTAAAAAAAAGAGGATTAGCAGAATGATATTCTGGTAATGATTACATAACACACGCTAATTAACAGCATATATTATTTTGCATATCAAGCTAGCTTTTATTTTCAGTCATATTATATCGCATAAAATTATAGCATTGGCATATACTACTAACTTGATATATAAATATCGAAGATAATTAATTCAAGAGAACCACTAGGTCTTGTAAACATTTATTACCTTTTCAGGGTCTTGAATTTAAAATCTAGGCAATCCCATCTCGTCCATAGCTGCATTTTCAATTGGTATATTGTTGGTCGTGATAACGCCTCCCGTGTAGTAAACCACAAAATCTGCCATACAATTGCAATTGTTACAGAAATTTGGTAACAACGTAAGCATAGGGTCTTCATCCTATATGCTAACCCTTTATCGAATGCAGGTGTTCAATTACGACGATGATGTCGAGGAGGTTGGATTAACGTCGCGCCGGTGGGGAATTGGCGGATCGCGGCTGGCCATGCTGTGTCCTGGAGGTACCGTGGCGATGTCGATTAGGGATTGAAGGGCCGAAGTTTAAGGCGATTTGAAGCCCAGCGATTGATCGGATCTGGGCAACGATGATCCTTGTGATGGCGAAAGGAATGGAGATTCGATTGGAGTTTTGGGTTTGTGATTTCATGGTGAGGATCGAGTAGTTTTCACAAAACCCTCATAATTTCTTCTCTGTTATCGAGACATGGTGTTTAATTGAATGAATTTGAGATTTTTTTGTTTAAATTTAATGGTTTGTGGCGGGTTGGGTGATTGATTGGGTCGGATTTTTATTTTACGAAGTGTTCATATTTATAAATTTTAAGAATATACATTTTTAATATTTACTTTTATATATCTAAAATATAAAATATCATAAATTTGAGAATAATTTGCCATAGATATAAACTACCAAATACGTTTAAGAATAATTTGCTATTTTATATTACAAGGAATGTAGAAGAGATGGTGTATGAAATAAATAAGATAATTCTTATAATCTAATGAATACTTTAATTATAACTATAGCTAGAATAAGAAAAAAAATAATGAGTTTTAAAGTATAGTATTAATGAATGAATATTAATTTATTTATTTTTAATAAATACAAAATTAATAATCTAAATTACAATTCAAATAACTTTTCATCATTTTTGAAATTCTAAATTTTAATTTGAAAATGAATG